>JARHVA010000262.1:167500-767500 GCA_037957365.1 Torreya grandis | reverse complement strand
GAACCAATTTATTTTCCAACTAATAGTTAGAGTTATTATTAGGTTAACTAAAAAGGTATGTAAATAACCTCATCTAATAATGTTTCATAATTTTTAGCAACTTAACAAGTTTTTGAAAACACATAAATAACCACTAGTTCATTCTTAGCTTACAGCTAACTATCACATTAAATAATGATTATTCATGGTCATGAGGGTATAATATGCACCTAATATAAAAAAATTGTTTGAGAAATCTAAAGTCAACATAATACATAAGGTACCAATAGTAAGGTAAACCCTTATCATTGCCCATAATCGATTTATTTAGAATAATGATCTTAAAGAAGCCAAAAATAAATAAGCTTACAATCTATAATAATATTTCCATGTTTCACTTTTATTATGACTGAGCATAAATACCCCAATGTATTATTATAAGAGAAGGAAAGATGACAAGATGAATTAATTCCTCACAATTTTAAAAAATCCAAGATCTCAAATACACACTAAACATGAATGGTAAATTTAACAATTTTAAGCACCTGATCAAATTGTAATGCAACTCTAGCCAACATAAGCTTTCAAATAAATTGAACTAAATAACCAATATTATGAAAGTTGATTAACCCTCATGTCATTGATTTATTTAATTATAAATTCACAATAGATTAAGTCTATAACATTAATAATAACCACCAGAGAATAACATCATTTGCTAATGTAAAAGATGGTCAAATGCAACTCTTTCAAGCATCCAAAAGCACATACTAAGTAAAGATAACAAGATTTAATAATTCAACAAGGTATTTAATAAATGATAAAATAATATAAAAAATATGAGAACAACTCATAATGACTATACATATAAGCAATCCACAACAACAATGAACAATACTGCACTCAATAAGTTGCAACAAGAAACAATAATGAGTACAATGATCAATAACAACCAACTGCTTAAATGCATACATTTCTACTTTCTTAGAACACAAATTAAGCTCCCACAAACCTAATATTTGATTCACATAACCCATTCTTGTTCCCAAATAATTCATTGAGTTACAACATATATTAGTATGCATCAACAATAATTGAAAAAGTACCCGAGAAACATCAAAACTATACAATTTATTCCTACATAATTAATATGATGAATATAAGATACCAATTCACATAGCATGAGGATTTACAATAATTGAAAACTACTAAAACTATAAACCCCAATTGAGAAATTAATGTAAGTCATACACCAATAGGCCACTAAAACAACTGCATCACCAACATAAAGATCCAAATACAACAATAAAATAACTTAAGCCACACAAGGAAAACCCTGAGTTCTAGTTTGATGAGACCATATATATGGTGTCCCTAACCACACCATCTGTCAGTTGGATAGTGGAGTTAGGCATCTAGGCTTTATAGAAAGAACATGAGCATAATGATATTATAAATTCAGGTCAAGAACAACAATAATCAACCAAAAAATGACACTACTATAATCAACGAGACTCACAAGAAAACAACCAAAAAAACACCAAAAAGGGGAAACTACCTTATACATCCACCATTCCATTTGAGCTAAGAAGGTATATTCAAATAATCCATTTGGATAGTAATTTAAACTGAACAAAAATATTAAAACATCACAATTGAATTTATAATTTGTAATTTTTAAGGACAACTCAAGTGTTTTATCATCGTTAGATGGAATTATTAAATGGCCAAATAATGATCACAAGTTATAGGTAAAGTTCCATAAATTAACATACACTCAAGAGAATACTCTAGATTTGAACAATAATCCAATGATACGTTCAAATTAAATGAAGAGCTTAACTCAATAATTACCAAAATGAGTCAAGAGGGAAAACCCAACTGATGAAAATCATAAAATCAAAAGAAAACATAGTCTATAGGTAATTCCAAATTCATGACATGCATAGGTAACTATAAAATGACACTAACATAACCATCTAAAAGTCTCCAAGAAGGCATAATGATGAATTTTCAATTAACAACTACTAAAATGTGTAAAACCCCCAATCAACACAACCAAGTTTAGTTTTAAGCACCCAAATATTTTCAAGGATATAGAATATAATTCCAATGAGTGATGACATGGAGAACCACATTTTTGAGCCAATCCCAAATAGGGTAAATTCAATAGAGCACATAATAAAAAGGAAACAACTTATTACAATTTTCAACAAAACCCAAAAATTCAAATCCACAACCAAGCTTAAAATGTAGAGTTTATTTAAAAAACCCACAAGGGGTTGAGACTAACCAAGGTTATTATATAAATATTTTCAACATTTTAAAATGGAGGAATCAAATTTTAAATTGATTATAGCTATTTTTAGGTTCACTATGAAGTCTCACAACTTTATAGTGAACTTGTAAAAACATTTTTTTAAAATGAAACTTCATGATTCAAGAAAATAATTATTATAGTCAATGCCTCCCCCAAAACATTATGAAATTTAAGGTTCCACTTACTTTGAGTGATAATAATTCACCTGAGGAGAAGCAATAAGGTTTTCATTTTCATATTTTATATTGCGGCCACCCACAAACAAAAAATAAAGAGCCCTCCAATTTATCTATATCTTCCTCCATGCAGACACCATTTTATTCTCTCTTTGTACCATTAATGTCCACCATATTCATTTCATGCCTCTTACTTCTCTTCCATCATCAACTTTCCTTAGGGTTTCTACCCAAACAACCAACCATGTACCACACCTCTCAATAAAACCCATCGATTGCCTAACTTGGGAGATGTGTCAAATCAAAAAGGCAATCAATGAAAAATAGTCATCATGACCCTAATTCTACTGATTATATTTAACTAATGTGCCCATGTTAAGTAAAATCCCATGAGCCTTCCAAAACTCATCATAACCTTGGCAATAAACCTAGTTGATAACAACATTATGGCCCTAAGACAAAATAAAGGGTTGAGAAATATGACCCCCAAGGGGGGGTGTCCATACATAAAAATGCAAGAAGGATAATCAATCCTTTATACATAAGTAATTGAAGCAATAAGAGTAATAATTAAAATTTACATGATAATCCTCATAAGGGCATGATCAAACATCAAGCAGGTAGAATCAACCACACAAAAACCTCCAATCAAATGAAAGACAAAGACACATCAACCTCTAGAACATAATATTAGACATGGAAACTATTTTATGTAAGATAAAATAACATTTATAGCCAAAGGGAAACCAATAAGACAATCTTAAAGTCAACAAACTAGGACTACAATAGAAATTTTAAGATGACTTAATGGCTTATGGTCTCATTTTCATCTCAATTGTATCCATAAGTGTCAAACCAAGTGGTCATTGCTCTATTTCTTTATTACCCCAATTACTTAAGTCCACTATCAAGCCTAGCTCATATAACTTATCCTTGTAGTCATGACAACAAACATCAATAGTATCTGGACATGGTATCACATAAGATAATGATACAACTATGAACTATACAAAATGTAAGCATGATTTAATGAATCATAAATATAATCATCCACTGTGGTATATCTAGAACTATAATAATTAACTATGAATTTAAAACATAATGTAAGAAATAGAATCACATATGCAACACACATTCTGAATGAGTATCAAAATTAAGTAAGACATGATATAAAAGTCTCATAAATAAAATCTACAATATGTCATAAGGTCAGTTTGTGACATCCTCCCCTTAGAGAGGAGCCATCCTAATGAATAATAAAAAAACCCATAGATAATGCTACCTAAATAGCTAAGCCTCTTCTCAAGTGGCACTTTGTTCACTCAATAGGTCCCATTATAACAAAATTTGTTGAATGTCTCTTTGCTATAACTTAATGTTGTGATGATCTAAGATTTTAACTAGTTTCAAATGCATCTTTTCCTCATTTATAACCTGGATATTTTTCCAATCCAATACATGTGAAAGATCAGGTACATGTTTCCTTAATAAAGTAACATGAAAGACATCATGAATTCTGGATAGAGAAAGGGGTAAAGTTAGCTGCTAGGAAATAGGGCTAATCTTATCCATAATGTTGAAGGATTTGATAAAGTGTTGAACTAGCCTTGAAGTTTTTCTAAACTTAATTGAGATTTTCTATGGTCTAACACATAGAAACACCTTATAACCAATAATAAATTCATGAGGTGTCCTTTTCTGATCACTATAACTCTTTTTTCAATTCGAGGCAACCTTTAAATTTTGGTTTATTAAGGCCAATTTCTTATCATACTATTGAAGTAACTCAGGGCTAAAAATAACTCTATTTTCCAAATTATCCCATCCAAGTGGGGTTCTATATTTATGCCCATAACAAAACTTCAAAAGGAGCCATTTTTAGCACAAAATAAATTGAGATATTATAAGCAAACTAAAATAAATGGAGATAGTAATCCCACTTAGTTTTCTAGTCCATTACGTACATTCCCAACATGTTTTCATCCACTTTGTTGGGTGTTTTAGTTTAACCAAACTAAGTACCAAATGTTATAGTCAAAGTTTGCCAAAAACTTGACATAAACAACTTATCTTGATCTAAAATGATCACTTCAGGCATGTCATGCAATTAGAACACCTATTTTATGAAACACTAAGTAAAATAGAAGTGTCATCTATTAAGTTTCTAGCAATGAAGTGGCCAACCTTTTTGTATTTTTCAATTACCACTAGGATAATGTCATGTTTACTATGAGACTCCGGAAGTCCAATAATAAAATTAAGTGAGATAACAACCCACTTACCACTGGGCATATCGTGAGGATATAACAAACCCATAGGGTGGAAATGCTTAGCCTTAACATGTTCACATTCTAAGCACCTTGCCATTAAATTGGAGACATCATGTTTCATACTAAGATAAAATTAATATGTGCTATCTTGGTGACACATATATGAACAAAATGGGGAACTATATGTGCTTACTATAGCAAAATAATTTGTAAGTCACCTGAATCAAGTATAATTTTTTTATTTTTGTGTCACAAGACTATCTACTTAAATAGGAAAATCCATAAATTCTTTTGATAAAGTCTCATTAGCCAGTCTTACACTTATTTCTTGGTAGTATTTATTAACAAATTATTATTTTAACACAACACTTCTGAAATTTCCTTGTAACACAAACAAGGTATTAAGATACACATGCTAGCTGAGTGGTTCAGCTACATAATTTTACTTGCCCTTAACATAAGATATCTCCCTGTAAAAATTAATGACACATTCTAACCATCTTCATTGGCATGCATTTAAATCATCTTGGGAAAATAAGTGTTCTAGGCTATGGTGATCCAACTTCAACCTTAAAATACTTGTGTAAAAGGAAATAGTTCCATTATTTCAAAGCATGCACTATGGCATCAAGATCTAGGTCATGCATAATATAATTCATTTCATGCTTCTTGAACTTGCATGATTTATAGGCCACCATTTTACCATCCTAGGTCAAAATGACACTAAATCCCTCCTTAGAATCATCAACCTAGATCTAAAAATTTAGGTTTAGATTGAGAACAACCAAAATAGGAGATGTCATCAACATCACCTTAAGCTTATTGAAAGCCTCATCACATTGAGGTGTCACATTAAATTTATTTCCCTTGTATCACAAGGCATTAGTAAGAATAATTAGGCTAGAATTTTTCCCAAAAATAGATGATAATACTCAGCCAAGTCCATAAAACTATGCAATTCATGTATATTAGTAGGAGCATGTCACTCTTGAATGGATTATATCTTTGATGGATCTACAAAAATGCCTTTCTTATAAACAATGTGCCCCAAATAGTGTATTTTAGATTGGTAAAAAGCACATTTGGAAAGCTTTCCATATAACTTATGTTGCCTTAGCCTTTATAAAACTAGTATTAAGTGTTGATTATGCTTAGAATCATTTTTAAAATAAATAAGAATGTCATTCAGAAACATAAGTACAAACTTGTCTATTAAATATCTAAATATACTTTTCATTAGGTTCATAAATGCAGTCGATGCATTGGTTAAGACAAATGGAAAAAAATGAAACTGTAGTGTCCATACCAAGTTTAAAACACTATTTTATGAGTGTTTTCTTCTTTTATTCTCAATTGATGATAACCTAATCTCAAGTCAATTTTAGAGAAGATTATTTCATCTTTCATTTGATGAAATATGTCTTTAATCCTTGGCCATAGATAATGATTCTTGATTTTTACCTTATTGATCATGTAGTAATCAATGCACAACCTCAAAATTACATATTTATTCTTTACAAATACCACTAGAGCACCCCAAAGAGACACACTTAGACTAATATTTTCACTATCTAGAATTTATTGCATCTAAACCTTTAGCTCCTATAACTTTGCCATATTCATTTGATAAGGGGCCTTTTTTGTAGGGGTAGTCCTAACATAATATCAATGGAGAATTAAAATTCATGTTTGGGTGGAAGACCAAGTAGTTTTTAGGGGAAAACTTCCATAAATTCCCTCAAAATAAAAAAATCGTGATAGGATTGCTCTTTCTTCTTAGGAAACTCTTACAAATAAACCACATATAGCTTGCAAACCTTCCTTGTATCCCTTTTTAAGTATAGAAATGAGAGTAATTTTCACATTTTAGGCCCTTAGATGCTTTGTATTTCTACAAGTCTTCCATAATCATCAATGTATTGTACCCTTTTACTTAAATAGTAAAACATTGCTTAGTGTTGTTGCAACTAGTCCGTACCCAAGATGATGTCATAAGACCCCAAGGGTGTCAGAAATAGTTTTACCTTGGTTTTAAAAACATCAAAATAAGGCTCACTTTGTACCAAATACTCCTAGATAGGTATCCTCTTACTAGTACCAAACTCAACTTCCCAACCTTATCTTATCTAAATAGGTTTTACTTTGCATTGATTGAAAACTATAGGTGAAGTAAAATGGTTTGTTGCACTAGATTCAATCATAACATATACATAAATTCTAGATATAATACATTTTACTTCAATTAGGTTAGCTTAAAAATGATCCTTTCTATTATCTACAATTGCATACACCTGATGGTCTAATAGTTGTCCCAGTTTTAGCTTGGGGAAGTATTTATGGTAGTGGTTATCACCACATTACCAACATATAATAGTACTTTGTGGAGTTAAGGGAACAAATTTTCCCCTGTGGATAGTCCATGTTGACTATTTTGATTTTGATATTTTTTGTATGATCCTATTTTTGAGGACAATTGGGACTTAAATTTTTTGTTTTGACATTAGAATATCTTAAAATTTCTAATATTTCCATGAAACCTATGATTATGATTTGATTTTATGAAATTATTAGGTGTTGGAGAGAGATTTTTGGCCTTGGATTAATACCTACTTAGTTTGAAATCTTGTCTCGCCTTTTGTCAAGATTTTTATTTCTCTTTTGCATTATGATCATATTTAATGACAACTATTACGGTTTTTGGGTTTGTCATAATGACATCATGAATCAATATCTCCTTCAACCATAGCTTGAATTTAGTTATTTTTATCTCTTTGTCATGCATATAGTTTACATGATGAAATAGATTCAATTAATTTTTTTCATACTCAGATATAATCATGTTTTCATACATCAATAGCTTAAAATTAGTTATCTTCTATTACTTTAAATTTGCACTTAAGTACCTCTTTCAAATATATATTTCAAAGGGTGTCCAAGTAAGAGTCATAGGTTGATACCCATCTAAAGCAAAAAGGTGATTCCATCATTAAGAAAGAATTCCAATGAACTAATAGACTACCTCCCTAAATTTTACATTAGATGGCATACCATGTAGATTTAAATATTTTGATAGATTAACGAGTCATGCATAAGCTACATCTCCAACTAATCACTCAAAAATGTGGGTGGTGGAAGCTTCTTGAGCTCCTTGATGATCGGGTAAAATAAAACCAAAGGTACCTCTCAGACAACCTTCTCTTTTGCTTGACCAATTTTCAATCAGGGCACTTCTTTATGAAGAACACCTTCAAGGTTATTCAACCTACATTCTTGAATTTCAATCTTGGCTTGAAGGGAATTCAATATTGTTAGGATCATATTAAAGGCTTCTTCCTGCTTATCTATGGGGTTATCTTTGGCTACATTAGGATTAGGTACGTCATTAATTCTTTCATCATTATTAAGAGGAGGTTCATCCTTATTCCAATTGATATTTTAGGCACCATGGCCTCTACCTCTTCTTATACCCCTTCCTTATACTAGTATATCATTAAATTGGTTATTGATAGCATGAACACCACTAGATCTAGTTTTAATCATCTTCTTGAAAAGTCATATACTTATGTCTTAGGCATATTGAAATTTTTGAAAACCATCTCCTAGATTTCCCTTAGATTAATAACCTCACTCTGATCCTAGGTGAAACAACCCCACATAATGATTAAAAAATTATTATTATTGGAATTATTTGCATTTAGAGTACAAATGGAAATGTGTGTAGGGTTTGCTACACACTTCTTGTTGCATGAAAATGTTTTTTAATTTGCATACCAATGTGCAACAAAAAATAATTAGATTAGGTAATCCTAGATTCTTAAATAAGGGTAAACACCTCTAGAGGATTCCATGGAGAAGGATATTACCACTAGAGGATATATGGTTCAAGGTTATCAATGTGCAGGGCCATAATGATAAACTACAGACCTTGTATTTATGTTTATCTTATTGATATGACCATATATGGGTCCTTAACCCTAAATAAGTATTAAATTCATCTTAGGAGTTAGATTAACAGTTAAAGTGGATAAATATCTCTTTTTTCGTTTAGGCACCAATATTGTGTATTACAAATCCCTGGTTATTCCAAGTAGACAAAGTTCAAGACAAAAAAGGAGAGACTTAAAAATATCAAAGATCATCTTAGATAAGCTAAAGATAAATATACAAATTTGAAAACTAGAGAGGTTCAATAAATAAGCATGGAAAGTTGAAATATCAAAACAAAAGAATCATCATACTAATCTTACTTTAACAAGGATTTACAAATTTTGGAGATTGATGAGGAGTTATATCACTATTTCCAAAAGCAATACAATGCAATATTTTGAAAAAATTTAAATATTTTGAGTTTTCATGAAATAAATACCATGCTTTCATGATATCCCCATAGATCATTTAACCCTAATCTTAACCTCGCAATCACTGCACCATGATTCCTTCCCTTGTAGAATAACATAGTTTAATATGTATTCCTTACACTAGATCATTATAACATTATGTTAGTTTTTAAGTCTCATTGGTTCACTTTGATGATGTAAAATACCACACAAGTGGTCATCACATCAATTCTATAATTTAAAAAGAGAGATTAGTTTGAACCCCACACACAATGTAGTTTAACCATCTTATATGTTAGTAAATAAGGATAAAAACCCTATTTTTTGCCTAATTGTTCTTTGTAATATACTTGTAGAAAACCAATTTGGATTAGAGGTGAAGCCAAATGATATCTTAGATAATGTTATTAGTGCCACTGGCTAATCTTTTTATACTTAAATCTCTAGCTTTGGGTCCTTACACCAATTTATTTTCCAACTAATAGTTAGAGTTAATATTAGACTAAATAACAAGATATGCAAATGACCTCATCCAATTATGCCTCATAATTTTTATCAACTTAACACATTTTAATAAACACATAAAAACCACTAGTTAATTATTAGCTTATAACCAAAAATCACATCCAATAATGATTATTCATGGTCACGAGGTTATAAAATGTACCCATTATAAATAACTTGCTCAAGAAATATTAAATTCAACATAACCTTTAAGGCACCAACAATAAGGTATACCCTTATTGTTTCCCATAATCGATTGATTTAGAATAATGAACTTAAAGTAATAAAAAAATAAATAAGCCTACGATTTATAATAAGATTTCCATGTTTCAATTTTACTATGATTGAGCATAAAAACCCAAACGTATTATTCCAAGAGAAGGAAAGATGAAAAGACTACAAAATTCATCATAGTTTTGCAAAATGCAAGATCTCAAATACACACCAAACATGAATAGAAAATTTAACAATTTTAAGCACCTGATCAAATTGTAATGCAACTCAAACCAACATAATCTCTCAAATAAATTAAAATAAATGACTCATGTTATGAAATTTGATTATACTCATTTCATTTCTTTATGTGATTAGAAATACACAATAGTTTCAATCCAAAACATTAAGAACAACCACCAAATAATAACATCATTCACCAATGTAAAATATGGTAAAATGTAACTCTTTCAAGCATCCAAAATTGTATACCAAGTAAAGATAACAAGATATAACACTTCATCAAGGTATTGAATGAATTATACAAGAATATAACAAAGATGATAACAAATCATAATGATTATACCTATAAGCAAATATCAACAATAAGGAACAATACTGCACTTAATAAGTTACAATAAGAAGTAATAACAAGTACAATGATCAAGAATAAAAAACTACTTAACTGCATATATTTACACTTTCTTACAACACAAATTAAGCTCTTGTAAAACTAATATTTGATTCACATAACCCATTCTTGTTCCTGTATACTTCATTGAGTTAAAACACATACAAAGTATGCATCAACATTAAGTGAAAAAACACTCAAGAAGTATCAAAGCTATACAATTTATTCCTACATAATTAATATGAAAAATATAAGATTTTAATTCACATATCATGAGAATTTACATAGATGAAAAATTACTATAAATACAAACTACAATAGAAAAACCAATGCAAGTCATACACTAATAGGCCACTACAAAAATCAGGCCAAAAACATGAAGATCCAAATACACTAACCAAAGCACTTAAGCCACACAAAGGAAACCTTAAGATTCCAATCTGATGATCCCATCTATATGGTGGCCCTAACCACCACATCCAATAGATGGATGGTGAATTCAAGCATCTAGGATTTGTGAAAAGAACATGAGCATAATGAGATTATAAATCCATGTCATGAACAATAACATTCACCAACAAAACAAACAAACTATATTTAACAAGACTCACAAGAAAAAAACTAATAGAACACAAAAAAGGGGAAACTACCTTATACACCAACCTTATCCATTTGAGCTGAGAAGGTATGCATTCAAAAAGAAAGACATGACACATTCAATTATCCCATTTCTCAAGTACTTAAAACTTAAAAAAATGATTAAAACATCAAAATTGAATCCATTGAGTTTCCAAAATTATAATATTTAATGACAACTCAAATATCTTATCACCTCTAGATGGAATTCTTAAATGGTCAAAGAATGATCACAAGTAACTTAAAATAATATATGAAAAGTTCCATCAATCTACATACACCCAAGAAAATATTCTAGTTTTGAACAATAGTCTAATGATACATTCAAATTAAATGAAGATCATAGTTCAATAATTACCCTATGAAGCAAGAGGGAAAACACAATCGATGGAAATCATAAAATCAAAATAAAACATAGTCTATAGTTAATTATAAAATCATGAAATGCATAAGTAGTTGTAAAATGAAAACTAACACAACCATCTAAAGGTATCTAAGAAGTTACATTGACAAAGTTTCAACTAATGAATTCTAAAATGTGTAAAACCCACAATAGACACAACCAAGTTTAAATTTAAGCACCCAAATATTCACAAGAATCTAGAACATAATTCTAAAGAAACATGACATGGAGAACTACATTTTCAAGATAAGCCCAAATAGGGTAAAGTCAACATAGCACATAATAAAAATAAAACAACTTATTGCATTTTTCAATAAAACTCAAGAAGTCAAATCCACAACCAAGCTTAAAAAATAGAGTTTACAAACAAAACCCAAAGGGGCCAAGCCCAACTAAGGTTAAATGCATTTATTTAAATATTCTTAACATTTTAAAATGGAGGCACCGATTTTAAATCGATTATAGCTATTTAAAATTTTTCTATGAAGTCTCATGACTTCATGGTGAACCTGAAAAAACATTTTGAAAAAAAGAAGCTCCATGGATTTAAGAAAACAATACTTACAATCAATGCACCCACAAAACATTATGAGATTCAAGGTACCACTTGCTTGGAGTGATAATCTACCTCTAAAGAGAAGGAATATTATTTTTTATGTTCCTTTTTTTATTGTGGGAACCCACACACATAGAGCAAAGAGCCCCAAAATTTCTCTATATCCTCCTCCATACATATACCATTTTCATCTATTTATACTCTTAATGGATGCCATATCCATTTCATGCCTCTTAATTCTCTTTCACTGTCAAATCACCTTAGGGTTTCTACCCAAATATCCATCACAAACCATGCACCACACCTCTCAATAAAACCCATCGATTACCTCACTTTGGAGACGAGTCAAATACAAAAGGAAATTAATGAAAAACATTCATCATGACCCTAATTCCATTGAATATATTTACCTAGTGATTCCCATGGTAAGTCAAAACCCATGAGCCTTCTAAAACTCATCATGACCTTGGTAATAAACCTAGTTTATAATAACATTATGGCCCCAAAACAAAATAATGGGTTGAACAACATGACCTCTAAGGGGGGGAGTGTCCACACACCAAAATACAACAAGGCTAAGCAAGCCTTTATGCATAATCAATTAAAGCAATAAGAGTAACCATTAAAATTGACTCAAGAATCCTCATAAGAGCATGAATATACATTAAGTAGGTATAACAAACCACATGAACACCTCCCATAAAATGAAATATGGAAACAAATAAACCTAAAGAACATAAGTTTAGACATGGAGATAATTTTATGTAAGATAAAACAACACTTCCAAAACAAGGGTGACTAACAAGATAAAACTAAAAGTCAACAAACTAAGAGTACAAAAAAACTTGAAAGATGACATATTGGCTTATGGTCTCATTTTAATCTCATTTGTATCTATTGGTGTCAAACCAACTACTCATTTCTCTATTCCTTTACTACCCTAGCTGCTGAAGTCCACTACCAAGCCTAGTTTGTACAATTTGTCTTTACAGTCATGACAATGGACATCAATAGTACATCACATAAAATAATGATACAAATCTAAACTGTATAGAATTTAATCATGATATAATTAATCATAAATATAATCATCTACTATGTCATAATTACAAATATAATAATAAAATAATATTTTAAAACATAATTTTAGAATTAGAATCACATTTGTAACACACAATCTGAATGAGTATTAAAATTAAGCAAGACATGTTATTAAAGTATAATAACTAGCATCTAGAATATGTCATAAGGTCAGTTCATGACATTGAATCATTTAACTATATTGGATATTATGCAAGTGTGGAGGTCATGTATTAATGACATGCCCCAACTAAAATTTGGAGATAATGAGAACTAGATAAGTGTGGAGGTCATTCCTCTATGACATTCCCCCACTGATATGCCCCTCTTTTGAGGTGAGGGAAATATAATCTGGTAGGTATCTTACCTTAAAAATATAAGATAACTATATAATTTATGTATAAATCATGTAGCATATAGGGGTAACATGTATAATTAGATATATGTATGAATCATGTAGTATGTGATCACATCAATCCTAATGATTTATGATATAGATCATGGAAACATATATAAATTAACAATATAATATCCAAAAAAATTAATCACTCACACAAGAACACTCAATCAAATGCCAAATAATGGTCCAATGAGACCTCATACAAGGGGCATGTTCAAATTTTTCACAATCAAAATAAAATGACATATTTAAATGTCCAATCAACATAGGATGACATATTTAAATGTCCAAACAACATATAATGCACAAGGGCCAACATGTAAGGAACATATGCAAATATTCAATTATTAAAAACTATATGTAACTTATATCAATTGTGATCAATGTAATAAATCCCCATAATTTACTATATGATGTGGGTAGAGGAGAGGTCCAAGATATGTATGTGCATATATCATGTGTTTGTGGTATGCCTTTATCACAATCAACAATGTGTGAAACATATATGTGTATATAAATTATATGTTATATACTAAATTGAAGCAAACAACATAGGTGTAAAGGAACTCATAAACATGGGAATGTTGAATATTTTTGTATTTTCTTTTATATTTATTTTTTTTATTTTTTATTTTTTATTTTTTGTATTCTTAGAATCTTAGGTTTGATCAATTAAATAATTTAGATGATGTTTGCAAAGGTGAAAATGGTTCATGACATGTTATTATTCATGATTTACTTGTGTAGTAAAACAAAAATCACCATCATGTGATATGTAGACTAATTTTTTATTATTGGAAAAGGAGATACCTTGCTGATTTGAGTCAATTTGAGCTTCCATTTGCTATAGCCAAAATGTAATGTAAATGAATATTGAGATGTATGGGCATAATCTAAACTTTTGTTTGAACAACATGAGGACTGCATGCAATTAGTATTATGATTTATCCTAAGGAGTGTTTGCATCCTCCTTTTTGACGTAAGTATTTAAGATGATATCCAAGTTGTGAAAAATGTCTTATAGTAAAACGTGGATTTGTTTTTATAAAGGATCCATATGGTTATGCCAAAAATAAACACCACCCATAAATAATGTAATTGTTAAATATTTTTGGTGTGGATAATTTTTACTTTGTGTAATTAGAAATGTTTTTTTAAGAATGGTCATCTTGGATTGGTCTCAAATTGAATAACTCTTGCAAGGGTGTCATATAGATGTTAGGAATTCCACATATTTATTTGTGATGTTCACTTGGTAATTCATCTTCATCATGTGCATTTGGAATAAATATTTTGGATTTGGAATGAGATATGTTAATCTCTTTGGGATATTTGAATGTGAATGAATCATATCTATGTACATCCATATATAAGTGGATAAATTATTTGTAATGCTTATGTAATTCTCTTTCTTTTAGTGGATACATAAGACCTTTACTTAAAATGAATCACAATTCCAAATTTGAGGGTCTATATGCTAAGGAGTGTGATGCATCTTTAAATAAAATAACATCGTCTTGAAGGGATTCATCATCATATTGTTTGAAGTGGCACAAATGTTCTAATGTAAGTCTAGGCACCTTATGTATATTGAAAGCTAAGAATAGAATATCTTCTAATTGTGAAAAAGTGGTTAAGGAACCATTTGTTAAGCTATAAAACCAATCCCAAGTTTCTTCTGTAAGACTTCTATAGAAGGATTTTAGTAATATTTTCTCATATTTAGCCCATTGAAAAAAGAACGTACATATTGAATTGGATCAATTTGACCAAAAAATAGAGGAAATGGTGGTACTATAAAATCTTTCATTCAAGAATATACATGTCCACTTTTTGAGAGGTTGATTATGAAGAATATTATAATTGGTACTAGCATTGTAGGATTCTATTTGCATTCTGAGTAAAGATACTCACCTTTGAAGTTGTAGACACTTTCCAAATAATATAGCACCTTAGTCTTGTGCACTTGGAAAATACACATCATAAATATACCTTCAACTTTTAGACCTTTCCCACTACTAAAAATCTTGTATACACTATCTCTCTGTACGTCATTACTTACATCTTAGTCTAACCAATGTTATTCTGATGACTTAGACCTTTTATCTTTCCCAAAATGCTATAAAATTATTTATCTTCCATCTCTGTAAGTTCTAGACCTACACCTATTTTCTAACTTCTTGGACACTTGCATCTCAACCTAATTCCTATGTTAATGTAAGTGTTTAATCTCAAAACAAGTGTCCAGTGTTGTAAAGTCATCTAATTTTCAAATGAGACATATTCTAAAGAACTACTTGACTGATTTAATGTGGGATATTATCCTAAGGGATTTGTATAAATGTAAGATCAACCCTCATTCATTCCTAACCTATAAACACCTAGAAAAGAGTTGGCATAGACCAATAAACTCATAAGGCAACTTACCAAAAGAATTCTATCAAGCACCCAAGTGATCAAATGTTCCATATTTTCTCTTATTTTCATATTAGTTATAGGGACATCAAATCTACAGGTTTGAAGTACTAAATGAGTAGCCCAACAACTATTTTTTACAATTTAAAAGATAGGTCACTATTGTAATTATCACACATTTCATGATTCACATATAAATCAACATGTAGGGGAGAACTACATAAGCATAAGGCCTTCTTTGGATTATTGGCTATGTAGGCAACACTCATTAATAGAGAGGTATTTTGGGTAGCTCAACAATGTGTGCCCACTAACCCCTTTTTCTCAATCTAATATGAAGATGAAGAACTAGGGTTTTATTATTTAAAAAAGAGTGATAGTCTATGAACTAGATCTGAATGGACTAGTGTAAAGGTGACATAAAACCCAAAAACATCTAGGTGGTCATATCTAGTTTCAACAGGTATTATGTATTTGACACCTGCATCCAATTCAAATAGTAGCATTGATGCAACCATCCTAGGTTGACATAAATGTCTATGGTTATAGAGGTATAATTTTCAAAATTAGGTGAATGTTCTAAAATCTATATCCAGTCCACTTTCTACCTGTTCAAGATCTAGATTTATATTAATATCAAAACCAAGTATTTTGTTTTCATTATTATTGAAATAGATAACATAGTTTTACTTTCCATTTTTAGCATATCTTAGTATAATAAATTCAATATATGTTTTATCTATGTTTCACAAATAATTGGCCTACTATAGAGATAGTCTACCATCCTTATGCTCTAGGCTATCTCCTACCCTTTTAAACCTAGATTCCCCCATATCTAGATTTTTAGGGTCAAAAATTTGGTTGACCCAACCTTTCATCCACAAAACCCTATATTTTGATCTATGGTTTCCTGATTTTCTATTTTGATATCTGATTTAACAAGATTTAACAAGTTAAAAATTAGATCTCCTTTTCTATCCACATGTTCAGTATGGATGCATGTGTAACTCATTTTTTGTTGAAATTTGTGGTTGTAGAAACAATATTCTATTGTATTATGCTAATAAAAAGTACCATCCAAATAAATAAGTAGATTCATCAATATAATGAGAGGGTTTTAAAGCAAAAATAATACTTACTTTTCAAACTTACTTTTGTCATACTATAGAGATAGTATCCAGATGTCAATGTGCATGTTCCAAACCATTTCTTCCACATAGATCTTATTTGAGTGATAGATACCATCCCATACCCATTATTCACCCAAAAATTATATTGGATGTCATGGTCCATACAGTCAATACTTGAAAAGGAAAAGGTAATCAACCTAATCTACCATTTATCAATATAAATTAGGTGCCTCTTAAACTAAAGCTTGTGATAAAATCTAGGAGATATGACCATGTTAACCAATTGAGAAACATACATGCTAATATTTGCATCCTTAAACTTATAAAACAATATACTATATATAAGGACATCCTATATGAGGCATTACTTGAAACTTGAGTTCTAAGTGATATTGAGCCAACTTACTTTACAAATATCATGTAAGATCTAATTTTTTTTGTAAAACTAATCACCTTTGATCCAAAATAATTACCATCTAAAGACGTTATTGAACAAGAGTTAACTATACATAATAAAGGTATAAAAAGGGTGCTCATTGATAATATATCAGGCTTAAACATTTGTAGCATTAATTTCTTAACCACCATGGGTATTAGCACCAATCTTACGCAAAAATTAGTGATACATATCAATAGATTTGATAATTCACATATCCCTCCAATTGGATAAATAACTTTGGATGTAAAATTGGGGAAAAAATGATTCCAACCACCTTTTAGGTAATGTCACAATCATTACATTATAATTTACTTTTGGGTAGGCCTTTAATACACACAATAGAGGTTGTCCCATATACTTTACATCGATGTATAAAATTCATACATGATGGGAATTTATTGATGATTTATGTCGATGATGAACCTTTAAAATTATACAAAATGATCCATTTTGATAAAAAGGGCATTCTTATGGTAGTACCACCTATAAAATTTATTCCTCTTGAAAATATCTAAACTTATGAAATGGATGAACCAAATATAATGGCTCCATTATCTACAAAAATAGAAAAGGCACTAAAGCACACATAGATGCACCTCAAGAATAAGAACTAATACCAAAGGAGCCAATGATATAAAAAATTCAAGTAACTCTAATATTTGAGCTTCCTTTATTGGTCAACACTGAGCAACAAGATGGCCATGTTTCATATTATTATGACAGTGATGACAATCTAACCCATGATATGACATATGAGACATTGCAAAAAATTAATTTTGATCCAGTTGAGCATCTTTCACATAAACTATTTGAACCTATAGGTCCTAATACATATAATCTAAACTCATCTATAGAGGCTATAAATCCAAATAGAGATAAGGGTCAAGAAAAATTGGCAAATGAACATGTAAATGCTTGTTATTCCATATACCCATCTTGAATTCACACATTAAGTCAACCATACAAAGGTC
This sequence comes from Torreya grandis, assembly GCA_037957365.1. Taxonomy (NCBI): domain Eukaryota; kingdom Viridiplantae; phylum Streptophyta; class Pinopsida; order Cupressales; family Taxaceae; genus Torreya; species Torreya grandis. Next base: position 749,040 of record JARHVA010000262.1, on the reverse strand, counting down.
AAATGTAGATACATCATGTAAATAATGTGGAGGTCTCTCATAATATTTCACAACATATTCTATATATCACAACAAACCATGATAGTATGGATACAATACTTTCCATGTTATTTGAACATAACATGGTATATCTACCTTCTAAAAGATACAAATTGAGTAGAATATTTGTTAATAAACAAGGGTTTCCATATTATAACTATCATCAAATAAATATCCATCATGCAATTCACTGTTAGACATTGAAAAACCAAATTCAAAAATATAAGAATGAGGGTTGCATAAAAATTATGCCTGAGAAGAGAAAAAACCACTTCCAAAGATTCACATGAAAACCATCCTGCAAAGCAAAAAAGGTACTAAGATCTAACTATTAATTCTAATATTAATTTTTTTTATTATCAATATCTCAAGTTTGATAGGAAAAATTGGGATATAATGTGTAGCACTGCATTATTTAAATAGTTGGGACAAAATATAACTGAATTAACATACTCTCCATTGATGCCAATCTCCTGGGTACATCAATTTATCAATAAATTGTGGACTACAGGTGATCCCTATAATCATATGGGTATTAGATCAAGTCCATATTTGACATTAAAGTTTGGATAACATTAGTTCAATGATTAGAATGAAATACTAAATAATGAATATATGTGTATCACCTTCACCTTTAGTGATAGGGAAATTTGATTACACCATGATAGATATGGCCACTTATCCCCACTGATGGCTACCAGAATATGATTACATAAAAACATCCAAGAGGTGGACATGCATCAATAAAAAATCAATAATAAAACATGCCTCAAGTGATCCTAGACCTTTTGATGATGAAGGCTCCTCGATTAGTCTTCTCAAGTATACCAAATATACCAAAAAAATTTAAAAAACTTCAAAAATCTAAAAGCATGTTCAAAATTTGCATATCCTAGTGGTTCCTTGGCATGTATATTGTCAGTTACATGTTGGTAGATGGAATATAAATTTTTCCTATATACACATGTGTTTCATGCATATTTTTAGTGTGATTTAGGCATACAAATATACATGATCTAGGCACTTATGGATTTTAGGCTTTCCCTCTACTCATGTCACCAGGACATTGGGAGTATCCACCTCTCTGATCATGATACATCTAGGTTATATCATTCTATGGTAATTTTACATTATCATGATTGAGCTTAAATACTACACATATCTTTATCCATGCTTATATATTTCACAATGTTCTTGATATGCTATGTACTTAACATTTTTTACTAACACATATATCCAAGGACTAGTATGCCACATTTATGTTGGTTGCTTATGATTTCATATATGTACTGCCTTGAGTGTCTTGCCTTATTATTATATTGATTATTTGAATATTCCCCTTATTTTAACTCTCTTTGGACCTTTGTATTTTGATTTTATTTTTGAGTGCTCTTGTGTGTGTGCTTGATTTCTTGTTGAGATTATACTATTACTATCTAGATGTTGTCATGATCTACATCATGCATCTTAGGTCTTGGTGTGATCACATTATTCATGCTTCAATGGTATATATACCTAGAAATATTACCCATATATGCTAGATGGTACATTCAAAACTTACATAATTATATTATCCTTTTGAGGTAAGGTAACTACCACTTTCTACTTCCCTTACCTCAAAGGGGAGGCATTTCAGTGGGAACATGCCATGAAGGCATGACTTACACATTTTGTCACAATTTCATATTCAATGGGGGTTATGTTTTGGAAACATGTTCTCCACACTTATTTAATATGTAACCCAGATTATAGTGGGGGCATGTTATCAAAACATGTTCTCCACATTGACACTTACATCGATTATTAGAATCAGATTACAATGGGGACATGTTATGGAAAAATGTTCTCCATATTGACACTTATATCAATTTTTAGATTTCTCCATATATAGCAGGGGCATATTTTGGAAACATGTTCTCAAAACTTTAAATAGTTTTAGATTGGCCAAATTACATAGTTACATGATTCATATACACATTTGTGGTAGAATTATATACATTAGTACCATTGTTATACATAGTTTTAACATGAGACATATATAGGATTCATATGAAATGTAATGTGTGCCTAATATTGTAAAATCAAAATAGTTTTAGATTTTAAACACTTCCAGGGACTATCACCACCCACTAGGTTGGATTATTATAGAATGTATTTAGCCAATCTACTACAGTAGTTGGTTCAATTTTTGGCATGGTTGAGGTGATTAAATAATTCAATATTACCAAGCTTATAGGTTAGAATTGATTGCATCATCCAACCTCATTATTTTTATAGTGTGAGTTGACTTCGTTCACTCACACTCACTAGGTTATAAGTATGATTATGTTTCATAGTTGAGCTAATCTCAATTTTTGGGTAGAAACTCACATTTTCTCCAAGGTTGGAGACATGTGTCCTCTAATATCTCTCACTATCTATTTTGATATATGCACTTTCCAGCTTCATATTTTTCATAAACTTAGGTTTAATAATTCATAATGATACATCTTTCAAATCAAATTTCCAAAAAGGCAAGGTGGTTGCATCAATACGTAGGTAAACTACCAAGCCTTGCTCTCTTTCAATTTCAATCATTTAAATGTTCTCAATTTTAGATTATATGCACTAATTATATACTGTAACATGTTCTTGGTTTTAAGTCAGTCACCAAAAAATCACACTAGTTGGATTTAAGCAAAGATAACATGTGTTATACACACATAGTTATGCATTCCTTTTCTTTTAAACTAGTAATTTCATTACTTGATTAAAGGGGGAAGTTGTAGACAATATATATGGATTATGTAACACCTTATTCTTGTAAACTTGGAAAATACATATCATGGATGTAACTTCCACTTCTAGACCTTTCCCATTGCCAAAAGGCTCACATACACTATTTCTCTATGCCTCATTGCTTACCTTTTAGTCCAACCAATGTTATTTTAGTGACTCAGACCTTATATCTTACCCATAATGTTATAGACCTTATCTTCCATCTCTTTAATTTCTAGACCTAACCTATTTTCTAACTACTCAGACCCTTACATCCTAGTTAGAGACTACATTGACATAAGTGTCTTACCCCAATACAAGTTTTTAGTGACCTAAAGTCATCTAATTTTCAAATGAAATGTATCAAGTAAACCAAATTTCTTTAATCTGAGATATTCTATAACGGGATTGGTATAAATGTAAGATCAACCCTCATTCATTTCTAACCTAGAAACACTTAGAAAAGACCTAGCACAGACCTATAAACTCATAAGTCAACTTACCAAAAGTATTATATCAAGCACCCAAGTACACAAATCTTCTCTATTTTGTCTTATTTTCATATCAGTCATAAAGATGACACATATGTAGGTCTAAAATACTAAAGGAACATCCCAAGGGATATATTTACAAGTCACAAGATAAGTCATTATTTTACGTACTTATCACACATTACATGATTCACACATAAGCCAAAACATAAGGGATAACTACATAAGTCTGAGGCACTCTTCAAAATATTGGATCATAGGCAATGCTCATTGATAGAGGGATCTTTGTAGTAGCTCGACATTGTGCTCCCATTAACCCATTTTTCCTACAATTGATATGAAGATGAAGAACTAGGGTTTTTCTATATGACAAGGAGAGACAGTGCACAACCCAAATTTGAATGCACCAAAGTGAAGGTGACATAGAAACCATAAGCATCCAAGTGGTCACATCTAGTTTTGGTAGGTATTATATACTAGACACTTGTGTCCAAGTTGAACAATAGTGATAATGCAACCATCCCAGGTCGACACAAGTGTACACAACTACAAAGGCACAATTTATAAAATCAAGAAACTATTCTAGAATCTAAATCTGATCCAATTTATGCCTATTCTAGATCCAGATTTGTATTAGCATCAAAACTATCTAAGTATCTTATTTTGATTATTATTTCAATGTAGCTATGTATAATATTATTATGCAAATAAATTTTGATTAAAAAAACTCAAGAAAATTTTTATCAGTTCATGTTTATTTTGTTATCACTCAGAATCCAAATGAGAAGAGATATACAAAAGAATTTAATATTATATTAAAATTTTCTCTTCAATTTATAATATTATAATAATCTTAGGGATTTTTTTTTTATGGTTATTATAAGCACATCCACTATGCTAATTAAATGGAAAGAGAGAATTGAGAGAGATGCATATGAGATTGAGGTATGAAAAGAGTTTAGAGATACAATAATTCATGGAAGGGATACCTATAATTAAATTGATATATTTTTATATATCTTCTCTCATATTTCATTGCATAATTCTGACATTTAAAAAACCTCTATGCTTATAATATCAATCTTTTCTTCCTATCAAATTGATACATCCCCTGTTGAGCAACAAATGAAGTAGGTGTGGGATGTTTATCCAACATAAAATTATACTCAACCAAGTTAACCTATCATTTGAATTCTAATTTTAAAAATTTAAACACCAACATTAAATTTTGTTTCCCATTTGTAACATTTTGTAAAATAATTCAGAGTCCATATTTTTTAATGAAGATTATATTATCAAACTATTTCATAACTATCAATTGAGTAAGTTGTAGTCTAATGATGAAGTATGTAAAAGGTGTTACATAACCATCCACCAAAGTAAAAATAATAATAATTCCAATAAAAAAGGAACCTTTAGTTATAATGTTTTGATAATGTAACATGTGGACTCTCAGGAAATTGGCAGAGCAATCAATGTCATTGATATCCTCATTGAGTGCAAAGAACCCAACAATGTTGCTAAGCATGTTAACATAATTAAGAGATAGAGGCATGTTAAAAATGTTTCTCCTTAAAATTTTATGTTTATGGTCAATAAGGTGGGTTTTTATTAAGGGAGTAATCAACATCATTGATATCTTAATTGAATGTAAATAACCTAATAATGTTAGGGAGCATGTTAACATAATTAAGAGACCAAGGCATGTAAACAAATGTTTTTCCTTCAAATTTTGTGTTTATGGTCAAGAAGGTGATTTTTTAGGAAGGAGGCCACATCCTCATTGCCAATATTGCCCACTTCCTCTATATCCTATATCCAAATCAACCTGACCCCCATCTTCAAATGGGGTTTTTTTAATTTCTAGAGCCAAGATTTTGACAAAGTTATTGATCAATACCTCCACAATATTACTCTTTGCATGCCCGTTCCTAACCTTCTAGGAAGGCTCTACCTCAGCCTCCATTACTCTTGCATAGTCACGATCATTGGTGGCCTAGTTTATCACTTGATTCCTAGATCACTTGATATAATTCTATTGGAGTTTGTTGATCTTGGAGCTCAACCTACCTATTTCCTTAATCACCATTCTAACTTTTCAAGCCTCTAAACACTTTCTATTTCACCACCTTGAGGATAATTTGAGAGTACCACCTTGAGGACAATTTGAGAGTACCACCTTGAGGACAATTTTAGAGTACCCTTCAATAATAAGGTGAGACAAAAGTTTTAAGAATAGTTATCTGTAGGTAAGGCTTTGGCTTGTTAGTTGAAATTCTATTAAAATTGAGTTTAATCTATCTAAAATTTGGGGAAGGTTAAATAAGAGTGACTTTCAAAAAATTAAGAAAACTAACCCCTTTATTAAGACCTATTTCATATGTTTAATTTTAAAAATTCTAATTTAAAAAATAAAAATAAAATTAGAATTTAAAATTATATTGATTTTTTAGCTTCATATTCAATTTGAATATTTTACTATATCATAAATATTTTATTTAAATTAAAATTAAAAACATTAACAAAAAAAAATGTTGATATTAGATTATAAGTACTAGAATAAAAAATAAGCAGTAATAGTCCACTGATGTAAGGTACATCTTATATATACATTATCAAAAACACTATTTATTCTTTATTGTGTTTTTTCATTTCTGGTTTAAATGATCGAATGTATTTATTTGACATTTTATCAATTATAATTTTATAGTTAATCTTTTTAAATCTCTCAAACAATACAATAGTTAATTATATTTCAATTCAAATATGTTTATGTTTAATATTGTTTACTGTAATCATTCACGTGCTCTTTTTTCAATGAATTGTTTAGATTTATTTTTTAAAAAATTTAATTTTTTTTTTGTTGTAATCATTCATGGACTATTTTCTAATGAACTCTTTGGATTTATTTAAAATAATTTTTAATAATCTTATTCATTATGATATATAATTTTTTTTTTGAATAATATATTTTATACTTTGTGTTTTTTTAAGAAAAAATATTTATTTTAAAATAAGTAACAATGAGGTTAGAAGTCAAGAAATCCAAATGAATAGATATCATTCCTCCTCTTACTAACAAATGTTTAGTATGTTTATATGTTAAATGATCCTCTTATCTTTTTTTTTTAAAATGAAAAATTGCAATTAGAATAATGATTATTAATAGAAGTCAACTTAAGAAGACTTAAATAAATATGAACAAAATCTCATAAAATACAATAATCTAAATAACTATATTCTTAACCATATTACATTAAAAATGAATAACTATATTGATTAAAAGAATTATTGTTATAAATAAGATTTGAGTTCGAGTCTCCCCCCCTCAAAAAAAACAAAACTTAAATTTCAACCCAATAATGTTAAGTGAACATAGAAATTGAATTTCAAATCAAAATTGGCCCTACAGATTCAAAGATACTACATAAAACCAACCCTAAAACACAATACAAAAATAAAAGAGTATTAATAAAAAAATGAGTGTCTTATAAAAAAATAAAAGGGTCTTAAAAAATAATAATATAAAAAAAGACCTAAACCAAAAAAAACCACTAAATGTTTCCTACAAGATCATTGCCAAGGCTCTGACACTCTGTTTGTACAATCTATTGCCACACATCAATTCACCTTGAGTAAGCATGATTCATCAAAAGTAGATATATATTAGATAACATCATTGTGGTCTAGGAAGGTATGGACTAAGGTCTAATCATAAGTTATGTGTAGTTAAATTGATTTTGAAAAAGCTTATGACCGTGTTGAGTGGATGTTAATCCTAGCCATGCTTAGAGCCCTGGACTTTAGGCCCAATTTCATTCAAACCATCCAGATGCTATTTTTAGATGCTTCAGCCATCCTCTCCATTAATGGTGTCACCTTTGAGCAATTTGGTTTGTTCTATTCCATTCACCAAGGATGTCCTTTGAAACCCACCCTATATGTACTTGTAGCTGAGGGTTTTGGATATATTCTTAGCAATTCCCAAGGTAAGGGCCTTGTTAAGGGAATTTATCTCCCTCTTGATAAGGAAAACCTGCATAGAGATAAGTAATTGTTAAATGGCCACTTTGTAGATGATTATTTCCTTACTCTCATTGAAGATAAGGATAATGTTGAAAATGCCATGCAATGTCTCAACACTTTCTATCTTGCCTCTATTTCTAGCATCTAATGGTAAAAAACTCATTGCTAAAGGAAATCATACCTCCCCCCACTAGTGTGGGATGGTAAATATGGTTAGGCATGGATCCAACATGATGAAATCTTCAATTTTCTTGGCATCCTCTTTGATTTTGATACCTTTCCACCCTTGTGGTAATATGTTGTTGACAGAGTATCTAAAAAATTGGAATACTGAGTGACTAATCCCTTATCATTAGTAGTTAAGTTTTAAATATTATTTAAAGTGATTTTGACCACCCTATTTACTATTCTTCCTACTAGGTACCTTTAAATAAATCTTACCAAAAATTGGAGAAACTTCTTAGGGATTTTCTTTGGACCAATTTTTCTCATGGACATGGATTCCATAGGGTGGCCTAAGAATATTGTTGCTTCATTTTGGATGCTGAAGGTATGGGGATCATTGATGTGGCTCATTAAGTAAATACCTTATGTGCCAAATAGATTGTGTGGGCCATTGAAGGCAAGGAATCTTGGAAGGTGTTGTTTTGACACCACATCTCTTCAGGCTTACCTAAGGGAAAGAAAGCCTAAAAAGGGCTCAATTTATCCAATTTACTTATCATCAAATATTCCATTCAAATTATAGGGTCCTTTGTGGTGAAAATCATCTGGAAGGCATATGAAAGGATTAAAGCATCGCTTCTCTGGAATGGCTTAGGGTTTTGAGATGGATTGTCTGTTAACTCCCACTTACTATGGTGATCACCTATTATCAATTTAAATGAAGTTACTTTGGCCAAGTTCCCTTGTATCAATGCTCTCAAGTTGTTTCATAGAGGAATTCATACTATCCAGGACATTTGTTATAGATGATCTCACCCCTAGCTATCCTAGGAAGAGGTGAAAATCAAATTTTGATTAGCCAATTCTGATCAAGAATCCTTCTAAGAAATCATTAATGATGTGCCTCCTTTCATGCTTCACAAAATTTTTGTTCATTCCACTCATCCTTGGTGGAAGGATTATAAGTGGTATGTTTAAACTCCTTTTCCTAATTACACCCCCAACTTGGCTATGGATGGATTACTCCCTACATGCCCATGGTGAATAAGCTTAACTCCCATTGGGGCCTATATTCTTCTATTAGTACTTGGTGCTTCCATTTTAACACTATCTAGGGGGATTGTTTCGGGCCTAAGCTAGCTTATTTTTCTTGGTGTATTTTATATAAGGGCTTACCTATTGGTATAAGGTTTGTTTACTTAGGAGTTTCTCTTCCCACTTACCCTTTATGTGGCCACCTAGAAATGCTCCCTCATCTTTTTTGATATTGATCCAAAGATCAAAAGGTTTGGAATTATATCCATGACCTCTTTAGTCCTTTTCACCCCAAATTATTTCATTGGCAACATATCCTCCTTGGTGATAAACCCACTTTTCATTTTAAATAGACCAAAGTCTGGCATACTTTTAGAGTGGAGATTCTCTTTTGGTTATGGAATGAAAGAAATAATGTTGTTTTTAACAATGTTTCTTTATATTTTAATGTTTCTTATTTGAGAAAGTCCTCTATCATTTCCAATGTTCTCTTATAGATAAAATTTCAATAAAATAAAGTTGCCATTGAGCTTGGTCATCTCCATGACCTTCTCACCCATTAGGGAGATACTCCTTATGCCATGACACAAGTTATACCATCTCTATCCTGAGATCATAGACTGGGGGATAAAATTTCCTTACCACCTTGAGGTAGACACCAATGAATTTGATTTTGATGCCACTCTCATAGTGGGACATCATACCAGTGCATGACCCCTCCTAGGAAGCAAAGAAGGTAACAACCTCCACCTCTTTCCCCTATTGGACAGGATGGTTGGGATGCTTTTCCTCCTCTTATGTGCTTGGATGCTTGGGGTTTCCACTTGGAGGTTGATCAAATGTGCTAAATAAGTTCCCTAGGATCTCTCTAGCCAATTTTCCCACTCATATAGAAGAAGAAAATGACAAGGAAACTTCTCAAACTTTTGATTGGGAGCCAATTCTAGATGGAAATACTTTCCAAGCTCAGGCTAGGGTCCTGATGATATGGATCCTCTATCATTTGGCCTTGCTCTGGTAGCTTAATATTTTATTTTATGTCATAATAACTTGTTCCTAGGTGGGGCCTCATTGTTTTTGCTATTTTTATTTACAGTTCCTAGGCTTTGCCTAGTTTGACATTGAGGCATGCTTCCATACCACCTATTATTTTTGTGAATTATTTGTATATTTATTTTTTTAGTATATATAAATATATTTCAATAAAAAAAACACAAACACCATTGAGATTCACCTCACACTATGTGGCTTAAAAAAATGTTAATGTTTTCATTGGCCTTCACTTTTTTATACAGATTTATTGTTTGGTTGGAAGGTTATCTGAAAATATATTTAATTAAAAATTTGATCTCAAATATAGGGAAATATTTCCAATTCTTCTCAATCAAATTATTTAGTTCCTTCTTTGTAGGCCAAGCCCTAATGAATTTATAAATTAGGGATTTTGGGGAGAGATCCTCCTTATTTATTTATAGTCTATTATTTCTATAATTAGAATATCACTAGAAATATTAAGGGAGATCTCATTGTTTACACTATTATTTAATGAAATACATTCAAGAAACATTACTTGAAATACATTTGAGATGAACCTGCCTATCAAAGCTTCACATCTCCTTGAGAGAGAAAATAGGCACCAATTTATCCACTCTTGATTTACTTTCCTTTTACAAACATAGGAAACTTAGAAATTGAGAAATTAATTTAATATATAATGAGAAACTAAACACTAAAAAAAAAAATCAAAACAATAATTTAAAAAAAAATTGCATCACTTAATTATAGATGCATCGATCTAATATAGTTAAATTGTCATATTGGTGCATATACAACTTATAGAAGCATGACTATAATTTTAAAAGTGTTATACATGTGAGTATATAAGTCACACTCATTAAAATATACAATTTACATAAGAACATTTGAGTATATATTAGGTGTTTTTTGACATTTAATTTGTGTACATGACCTTTAATTTTAATATTATTATCATACTTTTGTGCATACAAATCATTTCTTCAAATTAAACTCTTATTGGTGCATTTTACATTGTATTAAGGCTATCATATTCTTATCCTTGAAGTATCACTGAATACATAACATTTATAAACCATTTAATCTATAAATATTTTTGCCCCCAGATACTTTTAGATATGACTGCAAATCTTTATTTCTTGGGATTGAGTCATCTTGACCATTAACAAAACATTTTGATATTGTTTTGGCCACTGTGTAAACAATTTGATAGCAATCATATCTATTATGAACCCTTGTGTCCCTCTCCCTAGTCTTCATCATGTTTTGTTGTGCTTTATTGTAAAATTTCCTTCTTCCAAAATGTTGGGTTGTGCACCAATAAATCCTTAATTTGAATTCAAGATGTCTTAATATACAAAAGAACCTTAATACATCAAAGGAAACTCATTTAACACATCTTATGTTCATGAAATTAAAAGGATAACATAAAAGTATTTAATTTACTCCATTTTTAACTATATTTATATCTATTAAAGAGTTATTGTTGCATACTTGAACCAAAAGAAGGACTAGTGAAAGAGTATCTAGGTCTACTACTTGTTTGCATTTTATCACATAGGGATAAGGGCTAGGAATCTCATATACACTAGACTAATTATTTAGTTTTATGAGTTTTGATTTCCAAACTATAAAATATTAGGGGGATGACTAAATAAGGTCCCTTAAACAACAATAAGTTTTTTGTTCTTATAAGGTCTCTTGGAGTAGATTAGAAATTGAGAAAAGAAGAAAATATTTTGGAATTTTTGGATATAAATTTGTTAATTTGAGAGAGGTTTTTTTTAAGAAGACACAAATGAAGGGATTCACATAGTTTCAGATTGATTTGAACTACACAACTAGTATCAAAACTAGATTTTGACTTTTTGGATAAAATGTCACTATTAAAATAATATGATATTGGTCAATCACTATTGGTATAGTTTGATTTTAGTTGCATCAACATATCATAATAATATTTGTATATTCTCTTCTACATTATTTATGGACCCTTTTCTCAACACTTTCAGTCAATGCTAGAATCTAGGTGAGTCATAAATAAGGTATGTGCATATAAATCAAATTTCTTGCTTCAATCAATCTAAGATACTTGCATTTTCTATCTTTATTGCATTTGGGTAGGTATTTATTTATTGTTTGACTATATTTATATTAAATTTTCTCTCTTGTGCAATGTTTATTTGGACTAGTTTAGTTTTTTTAGTGTAACATCCCTTATGTACTTTTCCAATTAATATTTTTGGTGAACCCATAATATCTTACACTCAACCTTATGATTTCAATCTCTCTTTCTCTCTAGGGCTTGTGGTTGCTATTGTTGAATTAAAATTTATTTTTATAAGGTTGTGATTATTTCCTTCACTATAATTATCCCTGTATTATTTCATGTTATCTATATTTATCTCTTATGCCACCTAAGGAGATTATATCTAAAAATCCTACTAGATGAAGTGAGAGATTGAATGATAAATTTATTTATTTTTTACAAATTCCATTGATTTGTGTTCATGTTAATTTGAAAAATAAAATTGAAATTTTTAATGAGGTTAATATTTATTTTATTGATACATGTCAATGATAATGCAAAATTTGAAAATATGAAAGATATGAATGATGAAAATGTGAATGGTTTGAATGATAATGATTTTGATGCCACTATTATGAATGATAATAGTGCTAGTGGATATTAAAACATAGAAACTTTTGTTGTGAATAAATAAAGGGTAAAAATATTTACTAAATTTTTATAGAGTGTTAGAGAACTTCTTGATGAAATGAATATAATATTAGATGAGTTAAGAGATGTACAAAATAAAAATAAATCTAAGGAATGGTATCCAAGGAAATAAATGTGGCAACTTGTAATGAATCTTTGAATACTTTTATTCCACCTACTAGATGTTCTCCTCCTATATTATGTAACAAAGTTGTTACTCATATTGATTCTACCATCGTGCTTCTGATTATTATTTTTAATCAAATTATTATTCCTATACCTTCTAGTTTTGGTATTAATGTTTCTTTTTTGCCTCCTAATGTTTCTCAACATTATAGACCATCTTTTCAATGTATATATTTTGGTCATGGTATTTCTCAAACACATAAGGTGTAAATTATTTCACATCTTGCTTCTACTTCAGTTCTTAATTCTCAATATGCACTATATATACACTTGATATTTTCCATATTTATCATTTATTAAAAAATTATCTTATAAGGCTAGTACTCACATCAATCTTCTTGACTACATGTCCTAAGTAGTGCAAAAGGAAAAGAGTAGGGTTATCTCATTATACTTTGTAAGATATGTTTGCAAATTATTCTATCATACCTTCACTACTATCAGTTAGAACTCCTTTGAGTCTCTTTTCATCTTCCTTATCTATCTTCTTCTGTCTAATTATGATAGCCACTTTGTATTCCTACTATATTGACCTAGATAAAATGATCTATTTTTTAATTTTTTATCCACATAGTTTATCAATCCATCCAATATAATTTTGAGCATTCATATGTCTTATGTACTATGTCTTGGCTTTAGTATAGTACTATGTCTTTTGACACCACTCTACTTTATCAATCTAGTTGATACCATTGGCTTATATTTTTAGGTGATTTATGGGTTTGGAGCCTTATATATAGAGGTAATAACTATCATTCCCAACACACAACACTCATTTTTTTACTTGTAATAAAATTATGCCCTTAAGTAATAAAAGGAGTCAAAATATTAAATTCTTATTCTCATGGAGGTCAACTCTTGTCAAGTTCTTTTAAATATCAATATGAGTGGTTGAACCAAGGAGGTGCCCCATAATCTTTAGATTCCCTAGCTAAATACATTTAGGTCTCCATCCTCTCCATTTGAGGTATTCACATACCACATCTATTACAAATTCCACTAGATCTAAGGGAGAGATTTATGTGTCAAAAAGTCAATCCAAGGTAAGCAACTTTATCCCTATTATCTTTCCTTTTATTTACTTAATAGATAGATATGTTTTGGTTATTGTTAGAGTAGTTTTATGTTTTCCTTGTACCAAATAAGTTGGTATAATATTAGGCTATTAATATTTCCATTACAATTATAGTTTAGGACCTAGTACAAACCATATTTTCTTAGACCACATTTCAATAAGAACTTATGGCATTCCTATCTTGTTTTATTCAGTGTTATTTACTATATAGAATTTATGTTAACCTTCTTCATGAGTTACTTGCAGGTGGTTTATTTATTATATAATTGATACCCCCTTTGTTGTAACCATTTATATACATCTTTAATTCTATATTGAGACCTAGTTATACTCCATATCTAATATATTAGGCCTAGGCTTTGGAACCCTATAACATTGGTATTAAATGTGGATTATTGTCTATTATATCTATAACTACCACTAGGTTATGATGTTCTCTTCATATATATGTAGATTTTAGTTTGATCTCTTATTTGGGTCATAATCTATAGAGAGAAATATGATTATTATCTTGGTAATCTTATCCACACATACATTTTAGTGAACCTGACATGAATCCTATCCCATTGTTGGCTAGATTATCTTCATGTTTCCATTTCCTTTCCTTACTTATCATCACTTTGGATAACTTTATAAATTTCCATAATTTTTAAATGGTGTTTCCCTTTAGGGTCTTTTTAGTGAGCCTCAACCCATTTAAATTCCACATGGGTTTCTATTTTATCCCTCCCACCTCTACCCTTGAATGTAACTCCCCAAGGTGAAATTTACCTCAATCCCAATCTCGATCAATCCAATAATGTAATACCCCTCATATTGAGCCACCCTTCCCTATTCAATTCATTGCGCTTGTCATGATCAATAACCCCTAGGGTGTGATGCCCTAACGATAATAGTTGGGAAGTATCTTCTATCTTGACTTGTTTGTGTCAGTGATCTAAATCACATTGTCCTTAACATATGTTGAAATTTTGAACCCAAGTTAATGCCATAATTATTTTGATGTCATTATCCTCATTTATCAAGAAAATATTAGAAATAAAATGATTTGTAATTGATGTGGTTATGATAAATCCTAATTAGGATCATCAAATTGTTACCTTTGGGTATTTTTAGAAATATATATTTAAGATATTATATATATAAGTTTACATTTATATAATCAAATGTGTGAATGGAATGGAGGATTAAAACTTTAAAAAAATATCTATGTAATTATTTAGATATATAAATATGTGAAAATATTGTTGAAATAGTAATCATTAAAAGAGGGAGGGATGGTTTGCTTATGACAGTCGACCTACCTTGTCAAAAATTTAGTTGACATTTATTTATTGGACATAGACATTCAAGTATTAATATGATTTCTTAGTGGTATACGGAAACATAAAAGTCAATTTTTGGTTGAGGATTTGTCCAAAATTGACACTTAAAATTGATTCAACCTAAAAGACAAGCACGGGCTGATTTGGGATGCCCACCCTCTAACATTAAGGCAATGAATGTTTTTTTAGGGAAGAAGGTGAGGGTAGTCAGGAGGAGGATGAGGATACATTCTTTTAGGATTGGTGGGGGATGCTAGGATGAAGAAAGGGGGATGAAACTATTAAAAATCATAGGTAAAACATTATAGGTTTTTTTCTCTTCTTTTATTTTTAGTTGTAGTATGTCTTGTAGCCCTTGGGGCTTACTCTGCTCTATTTTGGTTCTTGTTTAACTTTTAGATTTTAGGATCCTTGTAAAACCTGCTTGTTAACCTAATCAAATAAAAAAACATTATATTTATATACAGACCTAATTAAGGTTATTTCATTAATTTGGGCATACAAGGTTAGATCTGATAAATTTTGAGTAACTTTGTGTGTCATGGAATTAACATCCACTTTTGAATGGGCCTGGGGAAACTTCTTGGTATTTTTTAGTTGCATAACTAAGAATGGGTGTTGATATCAGAATTGGGTCATTATGAACTAAATTTTAGTATTGACATATTCAAAGAATCATTGGAGGATGAAAGGGAGTGCTCAATTATTGTTAGAAGGGTGTTTTGAGGTTGCTTGAAGGTAAAGTATATAATTGATATTGGTATTAGATCCATTCAATCAGTTTTACCTACTACTCAGGTATGTTCCATATTATTATTTATTTCTCTCACTATTTTTACAAGAGGCTGTTAGTTTTAAAGAGTTATTCTCATGATATGATCAAAATATGGCTTTGTTATGGGTCTAATTGAACCTTAAGTTGGTTGAAGATTACATTAAAAATGTATCTTTGAATAAACTACCATATACATGTTAGTAGATGATTTGACTATAGTTTGAGAAGATATAACTTTACTTGAATAACAACTTTACATAAAATGTATATTTACATGTATTTAGTATTAAATGCAAAAATAAGGAAACACATTGCCAAATAATTCTAAAAAAGATTGCTTTTATAGTTTGAGCAAAAATGATGACTTACTAGTTTTATTGAGTTGAAGATGTGATTAAGTTAAGGAGAGGTTGGACATTTATGTGTCATATTTACACACTCTTTATCTCCTTGAAATTTTACATTTTTATAAGCTTGGGAAAGACTCTATCCTAAGTATTGAACAAGTTTATTGTAATGAATTTAAGTCAGAGTCAGACTACTATGATTCAATAAATTGTTACTTGTAAATTTTAATGTTGATGTTGGGATTAGTTTTCACATTGTGTAAGTTTGAGTATTTACAGGTTGATATTTATTGAGAGGTAAATATAATTAGTTAGTTTGATAATCAAAATATTTCTATATAACAATATTATGATATTAGTTAGAATATTATATTGTTGAGATATATTATTAATGAGTTATAACAATATATCATAAATAGGAGTTTGCATATTTAGAGGGATTTGGGTGAGAATTTAGTGGAGAGATGTTCTCCAAAAATATAGGAATAATGTTATTGCATATTTGTGTAATATCCCATATTGATTATTAATCATAATAGAGCAAAATATTATTATTGTGAAGTTAAAATTATCTCTATGTATTCATCTTCTCATGAAATAATTTTTATATCAGCTCTTTGAATTCACAACAATGGTATCAGAGCAACAACTATGGAGTCTTGATATATTTCATAGGGTAAAACCATTGTTGTTCATGGTTTCTCTGGCTGATGAAAGAAATTAATTTTGAGAATCCATGTTTTAAAATACTTCTCTATGTTGATCATAGAAGTGGCATTATTTCACATATACCAATAGTAGTGTTGTTTATAAAAATTAAGCTAAGATAAATAGAGTGATTTGAATATTGATCTTGGATATTCTACATTAGTCTTTATCCCCTTGATGTAGTATCAATATCATCAAAGTTTGACTCTATTCATTGTGTAGATATCAAGATCTATGTTATATATCATGGCGTATATACATAATGACTACAACCCAAAGTTATAGATTAGAATATACATATTTGCAGATTTGTGCATTCAAGATTTGGTGAACTCATTATTTATGGTATATTTGTATTAGTGAATAAACCCATATTTTATTTATATAAAGGCTAATTTTTTTTTAAGGCTTGATATTAGGATCTATCATATCATATGATTTTTTGGGCATTTCACCACTTGCATTCACCTCTCAGCCATTATTAATGATTGGTGTGAAGTTTATAGGTTTTGTTACAACTATTCTTTGAGACATTATTCCATTCAATGATACAATATTTGAGTTTTGAATCTATTCAAATAATATTCAACTATGATGTGGTGTTATACATACAGTGTATGCATAGTTGGGTAAACTACAAAATTTTCATAGAGTCTTCACTATTGTATTTTTCATATGTTATGGTTCATGAATCAGATAAGCTATAAAGTTTCATCTAAAATTATTTATGTTTAGGTTTTTAAGTTTTGGTTTATGTTTATTAAGTTAATGTCATTATTTTTGTATCTCTTTATTATTGTTATTAGGTTCTTAGTCAAACTTCAAGTTTAATTCATATGTGAGTTTATACTCATTTAATCTTTATTTAATATTTTACCTGTGTGTAAATGTCATACTATTTATGCTTATATTAAGTGGTCCCTGCTACTTGTTTCTAGTCGTAATTTTATTTATCTTAAATTTAAAGGTGTTAATAATTATAGTTGTCATTTTAGGTTTATTATCAAAATAAAAAATGAGTTAAGAATTAAAATTTGAGTCATTAGTTTGGTATATGAGTCATTTTGGGTTAATTTGGTCATCAATGTCAAAAATCAAAAAGTTGAGTCATTTTAAGTCATGTTGTCAAGTGTCCAATTTTTTAAGTTTTTTTAGGTCATATAGAGTCATCATCAAAATTGGAAAAAATAATAAAAAATTGCCTCACGGATGCATTTTTGCTTTTATGCAACATCCAAATTGTGAGAGGAGTTTCTCTTTAAACCAAGCTTCATTAACACATGTATAAAGTAAGTAGTTTCATATACTATAAGTTAGAGGATACATGGAGGATAGAGGTCTTTCAACAACCTATCATCAATCACCAATGATGGGATAACACAAATGATGTGGTGAGATTTTGTGTGGTGTGTTATTTTTAGATGTGTGGATTTCAATTTTTTAGTGTGGTGTGGTAGTTACATTTGTTTTTAGTATGTGTGAAAAATAAGAGTAGTTGTACTTGTTCACTTGTGAATGATATTCCCATGCAATCCATTTTGTATATTTACATTAGATAATGTTGATCTAAAAAACATTGTATCAATCATGATGAAAGGTTAGTGGTAAACTTGTGAAAACCATTTTGTATGGATAGTGGTAAACCTAATAAAACCATGTTGTAAGGTTAGTGGTGAACCTAAGAAAACCATTTGATAAGGTTATTGGTCAACCTATGAAAACCATTTTGGAAGGTTATTGGTGAACCTAAAAAACTAATTGTAGATTAGTGTGAAGCAAGAGACGTGTGATGGCACACGTTTGCAAATAAGATTATGAGCACATGGAGGTGGCACACTACAATCAAAAAAATAGATATATTGTACCATGTAAAAACTATAAGGGGAATGTTGAGATTAGTTTTCACATTGTGTAAGTTTGAGTATTTACAGGTTGATATTTATCAAGAGGTAAATATAATTAGTTAGTTTGATAATAAAAATATTGCTATATAACTATATTATGATATTAGTTAGAATATTATATTGTTGAGATATATTGTTAATAAGTTCTAACAATTTATCTTAAATAATAGTTTGTATAATTAGAGGGATTTGGGTGAGAATTTAGTGGAGAGATGTTATCCATAAATATAGGAATGATGTTCCTATATATTTGTGTAATGTCTTGTATTTATTAGTAATCAAAATAGAGCAGAATATTATTATTATGAAATTAAAATCCTCTCTATGTATTCGGCTTCTCACGACATAATTTTTAGATCTACTCTTTGAATTCACAATAGTTGACTATGCATATAAAATTGATATCATGTTTAATATGATTTATATTTGTTTATTATTATATGTACAAATATTTTCAAGATAAACTAAACCTAAGTTCCTAATAAAGTAAATAATTCCTATATTTGATCCAAACCCGACTATGAAGTTGTTCCCATTTCTAGGTAATTCAATGTCTAAGAAGTGGTATGCATGATGTGTATCCAAATTGATATTACTTGTTTGATATTCTAAAATATATGGATGATAGTCATAATTGGTTAGTGTGTAAGTTATTATGGCCTTCTTGAGATACATTTTGTGATTAACTTGTAATAGGGACAACTTTACCTCCTTAGGTTCAATTTCAATGAAGTTGATTCACACCTTCCTTATCAAGAAGGATATATATGTATATATATATATATATATATATATATATATATATATATATATATATATATATATATATATATATATATATATATATATATATATATATATATATATATATATATATATATATGGCTTTGCTCTCTTATAACATGTTAATTCAACCACATATACAAATTGAATCATTGTGTATTCATACATATACTGATGCAATAATATTTTGTTTGAATAATGAAATTCTTGTCTAATTATAATATTAATTCTTCATTTAGTTCAAATATTTCATCTTCAAAGTAAAAAAACACTATATTTTGATGAATCTTGGCCAATTACATTATTTTATGTATCATTGTAAGGTATTTTTTATTTTATATAATGATTGTTTCTTGTTAATTATGATTAAATTTCACTTATTTGAACCAAGCTCTTCCTAATGCAGTATCATAATGAATTAAAACAATTCCCATTTTTATTATGATAAAATATACAACCAAATGCTTTTGTGATTAAGTACTTGAGCTAGTAATGTACCTAATGTAATGATTCTTATCTATTTAACTATTGACAACCTAAATGGTGATGGAAATAATAGGTTATTTGTAATTGGATCCATAATTTCTCTAAGAGAATATTATTGGTGGAGTCCACACCAATATTTATGTTTGGTATGACTAAGTCCATGATTTTTATAGTAATATTTGAATTTCACCATTCCCCAAGACATAATACCATCAACACACACGATGGTTTCCAAAGCCCAAACTTATCGTATACCCATTTGGAATGATATCAAATTCTTGAGTTGATTTTATTCCTCATCCTATTGATCTTGGTTGATTGGTGTATTTTTAAAAATAAAGCTAGTAATTACATAATATACTTATGGATAATGGAGGTCTTCATTATGTATATGAGGTTATAAGTTATGATTTTAAATTAAATGGTATCAAAAACTACTCTTGATCTTGATTTCAATTTAATATGTTTTTATTTTGATTCTTAGGGAAGCCTTGTGATGGAAAGTAAATGAATTAAATAATCACATAATAATTAGGTGTATCACACTTTAGTTGTGCATTGATTGAACCACAATTATTAAACCACTAAGTAAATGCATTTAATAAGTAAGCATCATTAAATTAAGTTAACAAAAGAAATTTACATGGGTTTTGGGAAAAAAATTGGGCATGACAAATACAACATGGTTGATCCATAAAATTATGAAAAATAAGTTTAAAATATTGACAACCATAATACCCATACTCCCTATACCATTTATACTCCTTCCAAACATGGAATTCATAAAATTATTGACAAATCCATGTTAACAATTGGAACATCACATTATGTTCTCCCTGATCACAATCCTATTTCTACATTAATAAAAATTCCACAAAAATTTTACCCCATTATTAAAAAAAAAATGAAATATTATTCAAATAAATCTAATTTGTGACATAATAAATTCTAAGAAACTTATCAAAAAATCTTGACACCAACATCATTTATACCCCAAAAAAACATGTGAATCTTAATATCATCAATCCCTCTATTTTGGTGACTAGGGTAACAAACAATGGTCCTCATATTAAAAATAATGTTGAAAATACTCCCCATATTAGTCATCCTTGAACCAATAATTATATAAATTCTTATATTAAAAATCCTCTAGATGTCTCTTAAGTCCTTGCATAAGTGGTTCAACAAATGGCCCTTATGCAAGCTTCCAAAAAAATTAATCGCTCCAAATGCAAACCAATATTTTTTAATGGAAAATAAATATCCTCAATTTAATGTAAATCAACCTAATCAAAATTACATTCCTCTTTATCTTAGATAATATAATGTAAATCTTATCTTCAAACTTACAATCTACAAGAAGATGCTTTAGAATCTTCAAAATGACCCCTAGATCCCTTCATAATGCTTATGGATATTATTAGTATTTATAAAACCATCACATATGAAGGGAATAATAATCCTACATTACATCTTAAAGCATTTATAAAACTTTATAAGAAGTGGATTCAAATCAATTCTTATGCAACTACCAAGCTTCTAGCCAAAATGTTAGTTGGAGATGTGCTAGAATGGTATAATCAACATCTAACTCACTCAATAACACAACTAAAAGACTTAGTCAATTCTCTAGCTAAAGAATTACAAATAAATTATATTATTATGAATATTATCAGCAACTTAATTAATGTTAAGAAATCACCAATTGAACATTCTCTAGCTTTCATCAAGCGATGGAAGTCCTTGATGCATAAATTGGATCATAACACAAGTGATGAAAATCTATTTAAACTCTTCATTATTGATCTAAAATTCCTTAGTCAATGCAAATTTTAGATGTTCTCTCATAAAAATATAGAATATACATTTGATAAAGCTAAATGATAATATTTCCTTAGAAATTTATTTGAACCTTCTTACAATGATAACAGAGAGTCTTTTCAAATATAAACCAATGCAATTAACATTAATACATTTTAAAGCATGTCTCCATTACAACCTAATTTGGGAGTGCAATTTTCAAAAAATGCAAACCCTTCCCACCTTATATTGAGTCTCCAATAACTCAAGTAAAACATGCTACCTTCTCAACCCATGAGCTTTGACCCTTTAGAGCCTCTCTTGCCATAGTATAATCCCAATAAATTTTGTGGTGGCACACTACTATTTGTCATTATTATGAAAGTTGTTGTGACCTTCAAAGATTTGATTTGATTTTCTTATTGGTTGCACACGTCAATTGTTAGGCTATTACCCAATAATTTTATAACAAATATCTCAAATATTATATATTCCAATCAAAATAATCACATAAAAATCACCATTCACAACCAATTAACAATCAACCTCAACATCCTCCAAATTAAAAAGAAATGAATAATATTTATTTTATTTATTTTTGGATTAATGCAACCCTAATAGGATAAAATTATGGAAAGGTCAGATTTATTAAGATGCATTTAACCCTTTTTAGAGTTAAGGGTAGGGAAAGAATAACCTAATCTAAAAAATGGCTAAGCTACTCTAAATTAAATAATTTAGATTCACAATATTCTAATAAATTCTAAATTGTGAAAGTATGCTAAATATAAAAAGTTTCATTCTAAATAGTTATTTGAATGTAACAACATGAATAATAAATAATACTTAGCTTATATTCTAATGTATAAGAAGATCTGAGAAGTGAAAATCTAGGATAATAAATTTTAATGTTCCACAGTGATTCATCAGATTCTAAATATTTGCTTTATGTCAGCCTATACATTATCATTGATGACTCTATCTCAATTTTAACACTTCTATCCTATATGGAATATTGATACTTTTTTGGAATGACAAACTAAACCTATTATAGTTCACTATCACCTTGTATATTATCTATTTAGATTGTACACACATGCTTTATATATCATTCTTTTGATCAAAACCCTAAATCATCTAACTTAGGCATGTCCCCTTAAAAAATAGGGGTTAGTGGGATAAAGTGAAGTAAAACTAACCTCAAAGACCTTTCTATCAATTAATGATACCTACATAACCATATAATCTAAAGAGGGCCTCAAACTAATTTATTTATCACCTTATATGGGATTATATTAGGATATTTCTTTATAATAACATAAGAAACACTCAAATATTCTATAGTAATATGTAAACAAATATTCTATAGTAGTATGTTAGACCTAATAATCCTCTTAAAATTTTGATATTTTTAGGTTTTGGCCAATATTTAATAGCTACAATATTCTTAGGGCCCACTTAACACCTTCATGTGACACCACATGTCCTAAATACTCCACTTTTATCATCCCAAAGGCACACATATATTTCTTTACATAAATTTCATGGTATTCCAATACATGTAATATATTTTAAACATGCTTCAAATGTTATTCCCATGTTTTATTGTATATTAATATGTCATAGAATAATAACAATTCAAATTTATGAAGATATAGGCATAAAATTGATTCACAAGGCTCTAAAAAGTATATGGAGCATTAGTGAGACCATATGGCACAACTAATAACTCATAGTGACCTTCATGTGTCCTAAATGTAATATTATGTACATCCTCCTCATTTACCCAAAGTTGATGATACCTTGAACACAAATATAAGTTATTAAATAAAAAAACACCATTCAATTCATCCAATAATTCATCAATGAAAATAATGGGAAACTTCTCTTTCAGTGTGATCTTATTTCTTATTGAGTTGCCTATAATCTAGGCACATTCTCCATGACCCATCCTTTGTTTTTAACCATAACCATTAGAAATGAATAAAAACTTTTACCAAGATTAATAATACCTGAGTCTAGCATTTCCTTCACCATTTTATTAATGTTTGAATTATACTCATAGTCATAGCAGTAAGATTTAATGTTAAGAAGGATACTTCCTAGACTCAATTAAATTGCATGATCATGATCTCTTGATGGACTTAGGCCCTTTGGTTCCTAAAATATTTTTTTTTATGTTTTTGAATAATTTATTGAATATTTTTTAGTTATTTATTTTATACATCATTTGCTTTCAAGAAATGTAGTTTTGCCACTATACCATAAAATCCCTTCTTAAGTAATTTCTCCATCTTATGAGAGATAATAACTTGTCTTAGTTGGTAATTCATCCTATTAAGTGTGTAATGTTTTCCATTTAAATTTAAAACTATGAATAAGACTTGAAAATTAAAAGACATTATTCTTAGTTGTTTAATCCATTACACTCCTAAAAATACATCCACTCCCCTAATCGCTATGGAAAACATTTCTAAATCTACTTGATAGTTCCCATTGAAAGCTTAATATGATGAAATTTACCCTCATAAGAGAGTTATTTTCCATCATAAATCATGACTTGAAAATTGGAGACTGTATACACAAATTAATTGAGACCATGAGCTAACTTTCTATCAATGAAGTTATGGGTACTCCCTGTATCGACTAAAATTATCACTTTCTTATTCTTAATATAACCCACCACTTTGAGTGTTTGTGGTTTGATTATACCATTTAATTCATGCATAAAGATAGTATGTATTTATTCCTCCTCATAATTTACATATATCTATTCTACTGTTGGTTCCTCTATAGCTAATTCTTATACCTCCAAAACCTCATTCGCAATAATCATTAGTCTTTTCTCACCACTGGCACACTTATGTCTTCTAGACCATTTACTATCACAATTCTAAAATAGGCCCTTTTCTATTTTTTATGCTTATAATTGAGGAGAAAGATTGTTATTTTTACTTGGATTATAAGAGTTGACCATATTTCTGTCAACAATATTAGTCATGTTTCTATCTCATCATCCTAAAGTTTGGCCTTATGTGAATCTCTTGGTAGTAGAGTTTTGTTGCTCAATATGTAGTGTTGCTCTGATACCACTTGTCAGGGTGCAAAACACCAGAAGCACACAGTTGATTACCAAACCAAGCAACTTAATATGCGGAAATAAACCAGATTCAACAAGTAACTAGAATTCAGAATAACACAGAATATGAGAGACAATACACAACTTGTATTAATAACTCTTATAGAAAAGAATACAATAAAGAAGATGCCACTTCTTCTCCACCACCTCTTCAGAGGTTTCCCACACCTCAAGTGAACAATAATTCTCTCCTCAAAGCTCTCTCTACTAGGTCCCAACACCCAACTCAAACACAGAGTTGGTGTTCACCTTACACCTGTGCTCCACGCACTCCACAAGTGCTCCATGCACTCCACAAGTACTCAAAGTACTTCAAGTAGATCTCCCATGAACCTACAACAACCTGCAATTCAATAGACCATACTTATGGAAGGAATTGCCTTGCCTTCCTCTTAGCTCTCCATGTACTATACGTACATACCAATGAGTACACACCGTACTCCAAGTAGATCCTACCTAATTTTGCTCCCTATTGTGTTGTTGTCCTATCTGATCTCCAACTTACAGATCAATACTAGTTTTGCACACCTGTGAACCTTGACCTTGCACACACACACACCTGCAGATCAACGATCTTACTTACCATGTAGATCTCCTATAAGGGCCATGCTCACCTCATGACCAAGATCATACATACCTGAAGAATCCAGCTGACTCTCCAATCCAGCACCAACACAACTGGTACTATGGCACTAGGAGGAACGCACCATTGCTCTGCCTCACACACCGAAGGAGCTTATAATTATGCTCTCTTACTCCCTAGCACTAAGTTTCCAATACAACCATGAGTCTATTATATAGATCTCATCCAAACAATAATTAGACATCTAATTACAATAATTAGATCCGCAGCTATGAGTCTAAAATTAGCACTCATCATGTAAACACTTGGTTCGTTAGCTAACTGCCCGTAACATCTACAGTCCAAACCACACAGGCGACCGACATCAGTCCCTGTCTACCTGGAGGTGACCGACGCCGGCCGATCCCTGATCGATGTCGGTTGCTTCTCTTCACAATCCTGTTGACGTCGGCTGATCAGACCGACGCCAGTTTCTCTGCAACTCAGCAACCCTTATCAACCTCCTCTCCTGTTTGCATCAGTGAAGCTTTTAGCTCCACAACCTAACAATGTTTCTATCTCATCATCCTAAAGTTTGGCCTTATGTGAATCTCTTGGTAGTAGAGTTTTGTTGCTCAATATGTAGTGTTGGTCGCATTACTTTCATAACTGTACACAACTCCAAAAAATGAACATAATGCTTATTTTTTTAATTTAGTCCATTGATGTAAAATTGTAGTATCTAATAAGGTGTTACTTATGGAGTCTAGATTGCCAATAGCATATGCTCCACATTATGTTTAGAGATAGATCCTGTTTGTTTCAAAAAAATTAGTTGGGTGAAATAAATCCCCTTTCAAGGATACTCATACTGAGTTGAAAACTCATTAGTATATTCATCCCAAATAATCACCTTCCCTCTCTCATCACTCATCATAAACTGGTACCATTAATAAGGTTTAGATTCAAGATGTAGTGAGGCTATGCCAACATTTACATTCTCTAGTATATTTTTAATCTTAAAATATTATTCTATAAGACTTACCTAGGAGGTTACATCCATACCATAAAAATTATGTATGTCCATATTTTTTAGGTGTCATTTTGGCCCTTGGAATTATTTTCCTATGTTTGCTTTATTGTGCCCTCTACAGTGGTTTGGTTGTGTATGAGTGGCTGTTAGATGTAGATTAATTATGGAATTCCTTTTAGAGATTATATACCATTTAAAATTGTATAAATCATAATTTAAATGTGTTAAAAATGGGGAAAACACATTATCCTTGATAAAAGTGACCACTACTTCATATCCCTCAGGTATGTTTCCTTCAATTTTAGATGGTGGACAATAAAAACAATCATTGAGATCAGTGGTTTAGGAAAAGGCATATGTTACAAAAGGAATGGATATTTATTTGGTTTTTTTCTATCTATATATTTGTTCTCAATTCTTGGGGGAAAAGTATCTAGAGTGAGTGGTAACCATAAACAACTAAAACATGTGATGTATCAGTACCATATGTTCCACTATTGACCAAATTTGACTAGCAAATTTCATAATGTAAAATGTCTCAAATATAAAAATATAAATAAATGACACCATATAAAATTTTATGATCTTTCTTAAAATATAAACAAATTACAAAAATACTAAAAATTGTCACCTATAGAGTAGTTTTATGAAAATTCATAAACTCACAATAACTCACTCAATAATGATCACCAAATCCCAATTCTTTTGATATATACTCCTTGAAATATTATCCAAATTTACTAAAACCTTTGTAGAAAATTTCACCATAGTGTGAGATATATAATGGAAAAAACATTCCTTGCCAAAGTCGATGCTTTGATACCATTTATTAGGATATTTATTCATAACAATAGAATAAACACTTAAATATAATCTAATTTGAGGAAAAAACCTCTAATAATAATAAATAATTAAATGAATTTAATAATTAAACTTATGATGATTATGGAGAGTCATGCTCAACCATATATACCCATATTTGGGAAGAGTCACACCCATAATTGGGGAGAGTCACACTCATTCATTCTAATTATGTCAACCTAACTAAATATTAAAAATTAATAAATGAAAGATAAAGGCTATGCCCTCCATTCCATAACATTTTTACTTATAATATTAGTGGTGTAATATATTGTATGTGAATAATTTTTTAATATGGTATATGTGGGTGCATGTAGTGATCTAGCTTGTAACTTGACAAATATTACTCATGGGTTGCTCTTTGAATGCTTCAGACCCACAAAAACATTTTTTCTATGACTAATTTAGAAATAGGGAAGAATAGGGCATTTTTTAAAGCTTGAGAGGTGCTCTTTACTTAATATAAGATTGATGTGTGCTTGATTTGTATTTGATAATAATGAAATGATATTTTACTTATATTTATATACTACATTTTGAAATTATCTCATGAGAAGGTTAATTAAGACAAATAGGCTAACCCATACATGTCAATTTTTTTTTTAAATTGATCATTTGTAAGGTTCATAAACTAGTTTCAAATGTGGGATACTAGTGTCCTAGTCTAGATGATGGTGTCTAGGAGGATAGAAAGTTATTGAAGATGTACAATTGATAGAGTAGGATACAAATCATGTTTTAAGTACATTATGGACTATAGGTGATCTAGTTAATTAGAATACTAGGGTTTGACTATAGGATAAGTATTTAGGAATAATTATATGGTGAACATGATCCTTTTAGTAATAAAAAGGTTTTTAACTAAATGGTTAAGCTATGAGTGGATTTATCAAGTGTACAAGATTAGTTTGTTATATAAAATTAGATTTTAGTATCTACATTACCCCCTCTTAATATAATAATGCATAAAGATGAAATCACTGGTTTAAATGAAATAAATATATGCTTTGGTGTGTACAACACACCTTAATTTGAATTTAACCTTGTTTGAATTTATTTTTTGTATATTTCCTTCAACTAAAAACATGTTATAGTGTAGTTAATGCATATAATATTAAAATTTAATAATTGAAATACTTGAAATAAAAGAGAGCAAGGAAGGAGTACATGTGTGTGTCGATGAAACCATGTTTCCCCTTGGTAGTTCACTATATTAATGATTAATACTTGTTGCATAATTGGATAAAGGGACTAAAAATTAAACCTTGGAGATGTGAAGAGGATAATTGGATGGTGATCATGCCGCCAGTCTGGTGTAATGGTGAGTTGTGCCAAGGATATCAAGATCATTTAATCTCAATAACACAACTCAAGTGTATGCATAATATAGACAATCTCACCTAGGTCAAATAGTGTAACCATCTTAGCCTAAAAAAAGGAACTAGTGCCAAGGTCATCAAGGGTGTTGAGTATCAACCACACTACTATAGGGACCCAATTGTTATAGATAAATAAATCTTAATCAGTGCATCTTGGTAAGGTTAGTGCATAAATATGTATATATATTTATGATTTGGTTTATTTTCATGGAATATGCACATCTATTGTGTCTCAAGCTAAAGTATCTATCAAAATGTAACCTTTGCTATATAAACTATGTATAATATCTATCACAAATATGAAAAAAATTGTCCTAGATCTATGAAATTGGTACCAAATACATTAAATTTTGACCCAATTGTATATTTAAAACATTTAAACTATATCAAAATTTTCCAATGGTGTGTATGTGGACTCATATCTGTATGACATGTGCCCATTCGTATGCCCCACTTTTGAGGTGAGGGGAATTCAACATGATAGTCACATTATTTTAAAAGGACTATGTTATATATGTATCAATCATGTAGTAATGAAGCATATATTGGTATCATGTCTAAGTAAATATATCAATGAATCTTGTAGTATCTAAACATAACAAGACCCTAGATACATGATATGAATCATGGAAACATCTAAAATTAATAAGTATAAGATCAACAAAAAATCAAGTAAACACACATGATCACTCAATGTAATGCACAATGTGTCTAAGGAGACCACAAAAAAGGGGCATGTTAAAATACCACACACTCAAGGGGAGGGCATGTTCAAATGTATGCATACCAAAGAAATAATACTCAGTGGCACAGTGGCTAAAAAATAAGGAACATGTTCAAATGTTCCATAATTGAGATAAGGTACCAAATAAGAAGTACACTCAAGTAATCCATGTGATAATATGAATAATTAAAATATAAACAACTGGCATAAACATATCATAATATTTCTTGAATACATGTGTTAGAAAAATTTCCTATATCATAGCATATCTAACACATTATGTAAGATGTAAGCATGAGTATCAACATGTAAGAATTAATATATAAGCTCAACATGATAATTTAATTGATCATAAGACAATACCACCTATAAAAATCATTATCAATATAAGTGGATTCCCCCAATATAGTGTGTCATATAGGTAGATAAAAGATCAAATATTTATATGCGACATGCTCATGTATCATAGATCTAGTGTATGTTTGTATCACATTCAAGTACCTATGAAACATATGTGTATAGAAAGGAAAATAATATGTTATCTACTAACATAAAGTGAAAAACATATGAAAAATTTAGTAAACACACAAATGCTAAATGTTTTTGTATTTTTGATTTATTTGAATGTTTTTGTATTTTATTGATTTTTTATTTTTTGAATTTTTGGATTTAGGAATGAGAAGGCTAGCCGATGATCCCATCTAAGGGATGATCATATAATTCTCTAGGCTTAAGATGAGATATAAAAAATTGGTCATGCTACCAAGGATCATGTATATGTGCCAAACATGGATATAAATAATCTGTAATACTTTGCCTTTACCTCTTAGGACTATATGGTCATGAAGCAATAGTGGTTCATGGAACCCATTTATTAGTGATACATTTTTTTTTTGTGGAACTATATTTTTGGGTCTCTGTACCCTCTCTAAAACATGTCGATATGTTCTCAATAAATGGATGGGTTAAGTATAAATAATGATTCTATGAAGTCCACTATGTATCTTTGATGCATTGACATCTCAAATATTGGTCATGTAGAAAAAGGGACTGAATTTTTCTTATCCTTTTTATCATTATTAATCTAAATAGGATGTATAATTAGTTATCTTGAAATAAACATCTATTGTTGTATAGAATGCTCATACTCCAACCTAGAAACTTGATTACCCTATTGGCATGAATATACTTGAGACATCAATGTATTGTGGAGTGTATTGTGTAGATCTTATGAAACCAATGTCATGCCAGTAATATATCAAAGACACCTATATATTATATATATTAAAATATTGTGGTCATATGTGCTAGGAAAACTTATAAAGGCAAATCAATCTCATGAAAAACTTGTACTTTCCCATGAAATACTTTGACCATCTTGGTGGAATGGTATAAACCATCATGAGTATATCCCAAATGTGTGATTAGTGTCATGGTACATACATTATCACTAGAAAAATTATCAATCATAACATTGCATATAAGATGATGATCAATATGTGCTCTAGTAAATAATGAATGAAGATCTGAGTCATCATCCATAATTTTTTTTTCATCAAATATAATAGAAGGCCTTTAAAACATAATATGTATCTTACGTATAAGAGTACCAATAATTCCATCTAATGGGTTCCCATAATATGATGGAGGAGGATGTGCATTAAATGCCATTTTCTCTTTTGGTGCTTCTTTAGAATGATCTTATAATAGATTGTGGAATATCTTATGGTTTTGATTGTCATAATATTGTGATACTGACGCCTTTGGTAAATCATTAAATGCAATCTTTTCACTATCAAAGAGGTATTGAATATTGTAATTCAACTTATAAGATTTGTTCGTAGAATACACAACACATTAGTGATAGTCACAATAAGCATTTTCATCATATCTTTTTGGTAGAGGTTGACTCATAGCAAACTCTAAGGGAGGAGGGAGAGATATGATGTGAGACTCCATAAGCTTATTAAGGAGTGAATCTAGAGACTTAGGTAATTATGTAAATTGTCTCTTAAGTGCATTTAATAAGATGAGTTGATTAGGTTATTATGACACTGTATTCACCATTGTTATTACTTTCTTCTTAACCTCTGGAGGTTTTACCTTATATCTAGGTTTGATATGAAACTTGGTATTTGATTAGTCAATGTGTTGGCTATATACTTAAGCTTGTTTAATGTAATAATTTTCATTTCTCAATCTCAAAAAAATATGGCATAAGTCATCAAAAGATTTAAAATTCTTAATGATAATAGACTCATGTAGTGGGGCAGGTAAACTTTTTTTAAATGTATATTGAATCTCTTTATCTACCATTATATTTTCATCTTGTCCAACATTGTATTGTACCTCAAAATATATTAATTTATAGGCTCATTGGTTTCTTTCTTGACCTTTATAATTTGTGCATATGACATATTTTAAGTAATGTTGATAGAGAAACATGTTAGGAATTAATCCACTAGAAGTTTGAATGCTTTCACTAATTGTATTGGCAGATCCATCTTAAAGTATAGTCATTTATACTTCTTAGAAATAACTATCAAAAATTTATCATTAGAAGCATAATCAAGACATGCTACATATAAATAGTAGAGATGCTACTCAGGGTCACCCTTTCTATCATAAATTATGAAATTAGATGTTATAAACCTATTTGGAAAAGGTTTAAAAGATATCTCTGTTGTAAAATAATTATGCAAGGCATTTTTTGAATTAATAACATGAATTGATTTTGAATTTTTTTTCTCCATATATGTAACCTTATCTTCTAAATTTTGAATAACTTAGAGAAGAGTTTGAAAATTAGACCTATTAAGATTGGATATTTGGGAAGTCACTAAAGAGGATGCAAACACTAATTATGTTTATATAGGAATTGAAGCTGGTAATTGAGTTGAAAAATTGATTGTTCCCATGGAGGATATAGAAATATTTATTTCATCTTCAGGGGAAATTGGCTTCAAGACATATCCTGCACCCCCACTAGATGTAGGAATCAATGGTGTGCTCTAGGGGAAGGATAATTGGAGTGATTCTCAATAGGTATATCCAATATTCCTAATATTTTTATCAATAGATACCAATGCTTTTTCATTAATGCTTTTAGAGTTTTTAGTTTCTAATATAATATTGAGGATTTTATAGAGATATTATATATTTTCATGAATATGTTCTCAAAATATTTCAATAGATTTAACTTGATCTTGATTTAATTACTCATGTTCATTATTTTCATTTGATTTATTATATTCATGACTAGGTTCATCCTCTATGAGAATATTTTCAGGATTTTGCTCATTTTCATTATTGGCACTCTCATTGTTGGTAGAATTTAATGGGAAATAAAATTGAGACATTTTAGATGGTATAAGAAGAAGATCAATATGTTAAATAGGTACACCACCTAGTCTATCACTGTGCCTAAGTTATATTTAGATTAATAATATCAATATATCAATAATTACTACAATTTGAAAATCTAGAAGGATGAAAATCCCAATATAAGATATGGTTGTGTAAGAAGACATAGAGATCAGGTTCACCAAATGTTTAACCATTTTTTAATATTAGTGGTAGGGGGAGACTAGACTAACCAAATAAATGGATAATCTATTATAAAATTAGGCCAATTAAATAATTTAGATTCATAATATTCTGATACAATGTTGAATTATGAAAGCATGTTAAATATAAAAAGTATAATGCTAAATAATAATTTGAATGTAAATACATGAATAAAAATAATACTTAGATTATGTGATGATGTGTAGGAAGATATGGGAAGTGAAAATGCAAGAAAATACCATTTGAAATTTCATAATGATTCATCATATTATGAATATTTTCTTTTTGTCAATATGGACACTACCATCAAGATCTAGACACTATCATTGATGCTTTTGTCCCAATTTGATTCTTATGTTTTGTATAAAATATTGTTACTTTTATGGAATGACCACTATGACTATTATGTTTCACTATTTCCTTGTATATTATCTATTTGTATCATGTACATAGTTTCTAGATATCAATATTTTGATCAAAACCCTAGATCCTCTAACTTGTGCATGCCACCTTACAACATAGGGGTTAGTGGGCTCAAGTGAAGTTGATTTGAACTAAAAAATTATTATGTAAATGAACACTACTTATATATCCATATAATATTATGAGGGCCTCATACCAATGTAATTTTCCCCCTTATGTGAGCTTGTGTGTGAACAATTTTGTAATATGTTATATATACGTACATGTAGTGATATAGATTGTAACTTGAAAAATAATGATCATGTGATGCTATTTGAATGTTTTATACATGAAAAAAGATTGATCCTATGATTTATTTGGAAATAGGGAAGAATAAGGTAGTTATGTAATTTGGAGAGGTGATTTTTACTTGGTATAATATAGATGTGTGTTTAATGATAATGAATGGTCTTTTACTTGTATTTATATAAGACTTTTTGAAATTATTTCATGGGATGGTTAATTAAGACAAATACACTAAACCAAACTTGTCTAAAAATTTACAAATTTTACCATTTTAAAGGTTTAAACAATAGCATTAGACCTAGGACACTAGTGTCGATACTAATGTCCTCATCTGGATGTAGTGTCTAGGAGGATAGAAAGTTATCAAAGATATGTAACTGTCAAAATATGATATAAATTAGATTTTATAGAGACTATGGGTTACATGTGATTTAAATAATTATAATATCATGGTCAAACTATAGGATAATCATTTAGGCCCAATGAGATGGAAAATGCAAGCCTTTTGGTAGTAGGAAGGTCTTAGATTGAAGGGTTGAGCCATGAGTGATATTTAACAAGTGTACAAGACTAGTTTGTCATATAAAACATATTTTAACATCTACATGGTGTATAATAACTAAAAAAATGAGTTTAACAAGAAGAATAAACTAATTTACTATTTATAGAAAACACTTATAGGAATTAAGTACTTAGATTTTCTTGGGTCTATATAGGTTTGTGATAGGGTAAAATCATCAAAAATAGTCTAGAATGGGCATGTGAATGCTCAAATATGGAAACATAAATTTCATGTGATTTTGGATAAGTTCATGCTCTTTGGACACTTACACAGTGTGATAATGTCTACTAGGGTGTGTAATTATCTTATGTTTTTGTGTTGATCTATGATAATTCTAATTGATACACTTGCATTTTCTAAGGTGTCTTGTGTATGTGAATGTCTTTTATCCCATGTGAGTAGATATATCTTCCTTATCCTTACTGTAAACCCTAGTTTTCACTAGAGGATCAATTTAAAATATGAATAAAAGGTGAAATGGAAGGGTTGATGTGATATTAGCCACCACTTATGGCTAATAATTGCCTATGTATCCAATATTTTGAAGAAGGAAGTCAAATCAAGCATAGTTATCCCACCTAGTTGAGTGTGTGATATCATATGTAATATTAGCATACAATCCAATCTTGTGTATGTATTTTAACACTTGAAAACCTATGATTTGACCTTGTATAGGTATTCAATATTTGGAAAGCTTAAGATAGTTTCTCTCAGTGTGCATAGTTATTTTACAGTGATAGATAAGTGTTAGATGTTAATTTGCTTAGGATTGATATCCTTATATAGCATACTTTTTGTGTAATTTTATTTGAACTAACATGTAGAATGTACAAGCCAATCCATATGAGCAATTTGAATTTGTAAAAATAATTTTTAAAGGACATGTAAATAAGTTTGACTTATATGGACAAATCCATAATGGTTGAACTATTTATGGAAGCACAGACCTATCCAAATAACATGAACAATGCACTTAACTAAGATCAAAATTTAGTATAATAAGGATATTTAATTGTTTATGTAGAGGCTAGAAAATACTAAGAAATAGTAACAAAAATTTGGGAAGGTTGAGCCCATATATGGATGAATGGCAAAGGAAGAATGTGAACAAGAGTCAAGTGGGTGGGAAAAATTCAAGTATACCAAGGATTAGTAAAATTAAAAAAATTTAAGTGTTTAATATCAAATATAATTGTCGATTCTTCCCTCTTCCCTACCATATTTATTTATAGTAATGGAATTTTTATAGTAAAATGATAGAAGGTGATACTTGAGGATAACCATAATGGGTGTGCTCAAGTAGGTATTGAGTATTGCACCTTGATTCATGAAAAACTATAATGAAACATGTATAAATTAGTTTTCACTTATGACATAAATCTAAATTAAAACATTGACATAGGTGAAATGAATTATTAAATAATAAATAAACCTATATATATGAGAACCAACATGTCTTTTGGAGATAATGGAGAATTGGGTGATTTAGCCCCTTGGATATGCTAATGTAATACCATGGATTGAGATAAATATGCCCAAACCCTCATTCAAAATTTATAGGTGCTAGAAGTTAAGTCACACAAAACTCTATCCCCACAAAATTCACTATATCTTTGAAATGGAAACCACTATGGCTTCTAATAGATATGAGAAATGCTCGAGAATATGCATAAAGTTTCTAAATCATCTACTGGAGATGGGTTATATGATTCAATTAAAGTAATGTATGGGTGTTTTTTATTAATAATGTACCACATATGCCTTACATATGTGCCTCATTATAATAAACTATGTAATCTAAATCTAAAGTATCATAATATATGAGTGTGAACATATGCCTCATGTATGCCCTTAATCTGATGATCTATGAATATTTTCATAGAATCTATGAAATTCCACACAAAATCTTGTAAAATCATGACATATGCCCAAAATATTGTGACAAAACCCATCATAATATTTTAAAAACATGTAAGTATCTATGTACAACAGTACCATTTTGAAGTAATATGTGCCTACAATCTAATTTTTTTGTGAAGTCTTAGTCTCTAAGACAAGCCACTATGTATACCTCCCTTTGGAGGTGAGGGATGTGTTATCACAAATTTTATTATCTTGGTTTTAAAACTTTCAAAACATTACAAAGTTTGTTATATAATGGTTATTGTACCATAATGTCTAAAATTGCATGGCAGGGGCCAACCTATTTAAAACACTTAACTGTCATTTTCCTATTTGAATGTGATTTAATGTCATCTATGATCTTATCCAAAATGATTTTAGATTGAAATTTAAATTTAAACATAGTATGAAGAACACATTAATACCATTCTTGATCAATATGAGTGTATAGTGGTGTCACTACAATGGTGAAATTTGTAATGGATTCTTATGAAAAGTCTCAAGGAGAATCATAAGTGATCAAAATCCAGTAGTGTTTTCTTTAGTTTTAGTTTTGCAAGCTTATTTCAATGGTATAGATCAATAACTTAAATATAGAGTACATAATGGATAATATTGTCTTCTTTTGTTGTCATGTGAAATATTTTTAGTTCTTAATGTTTGTCTTGATTTGGTTTATATAGGTTGATATTATTACACACATATAATTTTGTAACCCTAAATTCTAAACCTAACACTAATGACCTAGACTATGATATGGTTAAAAGTGCTATACACATAAGCATCACTTTGGTCATTATGAATAAATTATTAGATTTAATAAAATGAATTTGGGTTCAACCACCTTTGATTAAAGTTTATATTATCTATATTTGGTTATATTATTCATTTGGGTAGCTTGGAACATGGTATGTAGTTTGCCTTAAACACTTTAAATATACTTCAAATTTTATTTGAAGATACAATGGATATTATTCTGTGCTTGATATTTGATCATGTCATATTAAAATAAATTTATCCTTAGTTGGTAATACAAAGGTGGTAATTTTAGAAAGAAGGTGATAAAGTTATGAAAATTGATAACTTGGTAATGTTTTGAAACATCTCACCATTAATTTGATATGTCTCTAGTTAGGAAGATAACATATATTTGATACCCACAAACTTGGTAAATGTTGATAAACTACCAAGGTTGGCAGAGAATATGAGAGGTAGTAGAATTAACGTGGCTTATTTTTCATCACTCTCATTGAATTCAATGATTGCATATGGGGTCAAGCTAAATAATTACCAAGGCATTCATTTCACACATCCCTTACAATCACCTTGTAGAAGCGAAGATTTGAAACTCTTGAGTTCTGTTGATTTCTTTTGAATTTCACAATTTAAGCATGAAAAAAGTTGAAAATTGGCTCTTGCTTTGGAGTTTTGGTTTTTGGAGTCCTTTTGATGTCAGAATCAGTGTTATATGTGTGTTTTGGTTTATTGAATTTTTTAAAGTGGAAAGGTTTGCATTTAAATTTGTCTATAGATGAATATTAATCTCTGTTTGATTTAATGTATTTTGTAAAGCCTTAGGTTGGAAGATAAATTACTATAGTTAGCCTAAATTATCAATAAAATATATAATGATACACACATGTTGTTAATCTACATATACATTTTTTTCTAGATTTAAAATATTCATAATTTCGGTTATATTCATTTGCATGGTTATAATTTTCAGATTTTCTAGGTTTTGTTATTAAAACTTAAATTTTGAATTCTGTGAAGTGAAATTTGATAAAATAACACAACACATTAGTTGCATAATCATTTTATTTACAAATTTTTAGCTTCATTTTTTTTTTTTGAAAACTTAAATAAATATAGTAGTTGAATATAGAAGCAATATGTATGTTTGGTTGATTTTATTGCCTGACACAATTGAATGCATAAGGTTCAAAGTTATTCAAGTTTGTAGTTCTCAACAAGTGGTATGCATAAATTTTTGGGTTTCAGTGGTTAACACTTTGCAAGTGCATGCATTAAAATATTGATAGTGAGAGTAACTGTTTATTAGTTATGCATACAATGGTTATTTTTCTTTGTTTACTCTTGAAACTTGAACAAGGATATTAAATGTCTATTGTTAAATATTTGGAGCTTGAAATTTTTTTAGAAAAAAATTGAGTTGATATATTGATGTTGTTTGATATGGATTAGGGGTTTTAAGCATTAGTTAGTCTTAAAATGGTTTTGTTAAGTTGTAAAGGAAAGACAATATTTTGGTTTCATTGGTTATATAATTTGAAAACCTAATTATCTTCAACTCAAAATTGCATTAAGGTGATATAAGTTAGATTTATTTTTAGCTTTTGAAACCAAACATATTTCTCAAGAACTATGTGAAAAAAACTAGTAAAATATTTTTATACAACCATTATGTAATTAGGGTTTGGTGAAAATGTGCATAGTCTTTAGGAAATACATGCATTTGTATCTATTTGAATAATGGGATTTCATATGAATAATATTTGGTTGAAGAGGATATATCTAATGTGGATTTTGTGATACTTTGTGGAAAATCTATTCAGTCAAGCTAAAAAATTGGTATTATATGGCAAATTTAATGTTTCATTTTGTATTTTGTGATTAAAAAAAAAATGAAGATTTTACATAAGCATATTTGCTTTTTATTTATCTATATCGTATTCCCATGCAAGGAAAATTTGGTGCAATATTGGTTTCAATTAAAGATCAGAATATAGTTGATGATTTTAGTTTGTAAATTTAAAATTTAAAATTTAAAATTAGTTTGTCATTTTCAGTATGAACTCATAACTCTGTATTAATATAAAATATATTTAAGATGATTTGGCATAAAGTATCTCATTTTTTTCAAATGTATAAAGTTTTTAGGTGAATATAAGGTTCTTAGATTATATATGAGAAAATATGGGTTAGATGAGGTTAGTGTCAAAATGGTGAAACCCCTCCTTATAATAGTTATCAAAGAATACCCTTTCGGGATCAAAAGGTTTATAATGCATTTTCATGAACTTTTCATCATCAAAATATATTGTCTTTACACTTTGATGCTAATAACCTTAAACTTTGGGATGTTCTTAATTCTCTCCCACATGCTTCTTTGTCTCTTTTTGGCAATAATTTTCATAAAGTAATGAGATGAGGTGATTGGAAA
Source organism: Torreya grandis (assembly GCA_037957365.1). NCBI lineage: Eukaryota > Viridiplantae > Streptophyta > Pinopsida > Cupressales > Taxaceae > Torreya > Torreya grandis. The sequence goes on along the minus strand of JARHVA010000262.1, from coordinate 709,763 downwards.
ACTCATCCTTTTAGACATGGTTTTCCAAATGTTTCTTCTCAAGAGATGCATATTTTTCAGAATGAAACACTGCCAAATGTTGATGTTGTACCCAAAAAATCTAAGTTTTTTCTTAAAGTTGATATTAATGTTGATAATACTTGTCTTATGATCACTCTAAATACTAGAATGGTTTCCCTTGATAATATTACTTCTTCAAGCTAAAAATGAATTAGTAACTCTTTGCTCCAACCTATGGTAATACATATAATGAATAAAGTCAAGCTTAAAATTAATAATGAATTATGTGGTAAACATGTTGTTGAATTCATATCCTTTCCAATGGAATATAATGAGTATAATAATGAACTTGAGGCTCCATTGATCAATCTAGTTTCGAATGAGGAAGATTCAAAAAAATAATTATTATTGTAGTTGATACTTATGACTTTGTTTCTATTCAATACTTTCATAGAGTTTACTTTCAGACTTGAAAGTTTGTTCACACACACACACACACACACACACACACACACACACACACACACACACACACACACACACACACACACACAATTTTACTTATGCAATAAAGTATCATTTCAATATAGGCATAAAATATTTCAATCTTGATTACTCATTTTGATAGGCTATTTTAGTTGTTTTAGATAAGTTTGATATGCTATGATATATGGTATTTGAAAATTAAAATAGAAAATCATTAAATGAAAAATAATGTATTACACCATATAGGCTTTATCATAATGATGTATTAATTACATGATAACTACTTTAAATGATTTATAAAGTTGTTTTAAAATCAATCATGCCTCCCCCCCCCCCCCCCCACACACACACTTTATAAATTATTGGTATTTATTTTAAATGTTATTTATTCTTAAGTATCATAAAGTTATTATGAATTACTTTATAAAAAGTTCAAATTATGAACTTATCATAATTTTATAAAACTGATTAAATTTAATAAAGATAATTAACTTTGATAATTAGTTTAATAGAAATTAGTTTTATGTTAATGTATAACTACATCTCACGAGGAAAGATTTAAAAGGAGATATGAAGGACATTACAAAAGGAAAAACACATACATGTACAAGAGATATTTGATTACAAGTTTTATACTACGATTTCTTTCCTTAACATTGAAATAAATTAAAATTTATCTTGGTTTACTTGTTCATGTTCATTATTTTCATTTGCTTTATTGCTTTCATGATTATATTCATACTCTATGAGAATGTTTTCAGTATTTTACTCATTTTCATTACTGGCACTCACATTATTGGTAGAATTTAATGAGGAATTAATGTGAGACATTTTAGATGGTATAAGAATAAGATCAAGGTGCTCAATAGGTACCCCAACTAGTCTCACACTATGCATAGGTTGCATTTAGATTGATAATATCAAGATATTAATAATTACTACAGTCAAAAACTCTAGAAGGATGAAAACCCTAAAATAAGATATGGTTGGGCAAGAAGACATAGAGGTTTGGTTCATCAAATTTTTAATCATTTTTTTATAATTTAGGGTAGGGGGAGAATATGCTAACCAAAAAAATAGCTAAGCTATTCTAAAATTAGGCCAATTAAATAATTCAGATTCACAATATTCTGACACAATGTTGAATTATGAAAGTATGCTAAATATAGAAAGTACAATGCTAAAAAATAATTTTAATGTAACAACATGAAGAAGAATCAATAATTATCTTATGTTTTGATGTGTAGGAAGATATGAGAAGTGAAAATGCAAGATAAGATAATTTGAAGTTTCATAGTGATTCGCCATATTATGAATATTTTATTTTTATCAGTGTAAACACTACTATTAATATCTAAACACTACTATTGATGATTTTATCCTAGTTTTGATGCTTATGTTATGTATGGACTATTGTTCCTTTTCTAAAATGAGAAACTATGCCTAATAGGGTTCACTATTGCCTTGTAGATTATTTGTTTAGATCATGCACATAGGTTTTAGATATTAGTATTTTGATCAAAACCCTAGATCTTCTAACTTGGGCATGCCACCTTAAAAATAGGGGTTAGTAGACTCAAGTGAAGTTTATTTGACCTCAAATACCCTTATGTCAATTAACACTACCTATATATCCATATAATATGAAGAGGGATTCATATCGATGTAGTTCCCCCCTTATGTGGGCTTGTGTGTGAATAATTTTGTAATATGCTATATGCATGTGCATGTAGTGATATAGTTTGTAACTAAAAAATAATGATCACGTGATTCTCTTTAAATGCTTTATACTTGAAAAAAGACTACTCCTATGATTGATTTGGAAATAGGGAAGAATAAGGCAGTTATGTAAGCTTGAGAGGTGATTTTCGCTTGGTATAAGATAAATGTATGCTTGATGATAAGGAATGGTCTTTTAGTTTAATTTATATTATACCTTTTGAAATTATCTCATGTGAGGTTTAATTAATAAAAATAATCTGACCCATACATGTTTAAAAATTTAAAAAATCTATCATTTTTAAGGTTTAGACACTAACATTAAACCTAGGACACTAGCATTGATGTTAGTGTCCTAATCTGGATGTAGCATCTAAGAAGATACAAAATTGTTGAAGATAGGTTTTATGGATAATGTGGGATATAAGAGATTTCAATAATTATAATATTAAGAATATATTATAATATAATCATTTAGGCATAGTGAGATGACAAATGCAAGCCTTTTGGTAATAGAAAGGTCCTCAATTGAAGGGTTGATCCATGAGTGATTGCATATGGGGTGATTATACCCCTTGGATATGCTAATTTAAAACCATGTATTAAGTTGAGTATACCCAAAACCTCATTGAAAATTTATAGGTTCTATAATTTAAATCACACAAAAATCTATCCCCATAAAATTTACTATATCTTTGAAATGGAAACCACTATAGATTATAATAGATCTGAGAAATGCCTGAGAATACGTGTAAAGTTTTTAAATCATCTAATGGAGATGGATTATATGGTTCAATTAAAGTAATTTATGAGTATTTTTTATTAATAATGTGCCACATATGCCTTGCATATGTGTCTCAATCCAATAAACTACATGATATGACTCATAAGTATCATAATAGATAAGTGTGAACTTATGCCTCCGTATACCCTTAATATAATTATTTATGACATATTTTCATAGAATATATGAAATTTCACACAAATCCTTGTAAAATCATGACATATTCCCAAAATTTTATGACAAAACCTATCATATTATTTTAAAAACATGTAATAATCTATGTAAACCAGTAACATTTTGATGTAATATGCGCCCAAAATATAAATTTTTTGATTGTGAAGCCTTAGTATCCAAGACAAGAAATTATGTATGACTCCATTTGGAGGTGAGGGATGTGTTGTCATAAATTTTAGTATCCTCGTTTTAAAACTTTCAAAACATTGTAAAGTTTGTTATATAATGTTTAATGTACCATAACATCTAAAATTACATGTTGGGGGTCAACTTATTTTAAACACTTAACTGTCATTTTCTTGTTTGAATGTGATTGAAAATCATCTATGATCTTATCAAAAATAACTTTAGATTGATATTTGAATTTAAATAATCTGAGTAAGCATAACACATTAATACCATTTTTTATCAATATGTGTGTATGGTGGCCTCACTACAGTAGTCAATTAGTAATTTATTCTTATGAAAAGTCTCAAGGAGAAGTCATAAGTGATTGAAATCATGTAATGTTTTATTTTGTTTCAGTTTTTTAATCTTATTTCAATGTCATAGATCAATAACTTAAATTTAGAGTAAAAAATGGATAATATTATCTTGTTATGTTATCTTGTGACACATTTTTGGTTCTTAATCTTCATCTTGGTCAAGTTTATATAGGTTAATATTTTTACTTATATATAATTTTATAACCCTAAATTATAAAACTAACCCTAATGACCTAGACTATGCTATGGATAAAATTGTTATAAACATAAGAATTGCTTTGGTCATTACGAATAACTTTCTAGGTTTAATAACATGAATTTGGGTTCGACCACATTTGATTAAAGTTTGCATTGTCTATGTTTGGTTATAATATTAATATGGGCATCTTGGAGCATGGTATGTAGTTTTGCCTTAAACAATTTAAATATACTTGTTATCAGATCATGTCATATTAAAATAACTTTGGCTTTAGTTGGTAATATAATGGTGGTTATTTTAGTAAATAAGGTGATAAAGTTATGAAACTTGATAACTTGGTTATATTTTGAAACATACCACCATTCATTTGATATATCTCTAGTTTGGAAGATAACATATATTTGGTACCTCTTAACTTGGTAAATGTTGATAAACTACCAAAGTTGGTAGAGAATATGAGATGCAATGAAATTAATGTGGCCTATTTAGCATCACTTGCATTGAATTTGATGCTTGAATATGGGGTCAAGCTAAAACAATTACCAAAGAATTTATTTCACACATCAATTGCAAACACCTTGCAGAAGTAAAGCTTTGTAACTCTTGAGTTTTGTTGATTTCTTTTGAATTTCACAATTCGAGCAAGAAAAAATTGAAAATTGGCTCTTGCTTTGGAGTTTTGGTTTTTGGAGTCTTGTTGATGTTAGAATCAGTGTTATATTTGTTTTTTAGTTTCTTGATGTTTTTAAAGTGGAAAGGTTCGCATTTAAATTTGTGTATAGATGAATACTAAGCTTTATTTGATTGAATGCATTCTCTAAAGCCTTGGGTTTGAAGATAAATTACTATAGTTAGCCTAATTATCAATAAACTCTATAATGTTACATGCATGTTGTTAATCTACATATACATTATTTTTTGGATTTAAAATCTTCACATTTTCAATTATATGCATTTGCATGGTTATGATTTTTAGATTTTTTGGATTTTGTTATTAAAACTTGAATTTTGAAGCTTGCATAGTGAAATTTGATAAAATAACACAAAATATTAGTAACATAATCATTTTATTTGCAAACTTATAGATTCATTTTTAATTATTGAAAACTTAAATAAATATAGTAATTGAACATAGAAGCAATCTAGATGTTTAGTTGATTTTAATGTATGATATAGTTGAATGCATAAGGTTCAAATTTATTTTAAGTTTGCAGTGCTCAACAAGTGGTATGCATAAGTTTTTAGGTTTCAGTGGTTAACACTGTGAAATTGCATGTATTAAAAGATTGAAAATGAGAGTAACAGTTAGTTGGTTATGCATATAATGGTTCTTTTTCTTTTTCTACTCTTGAAGCTCAAAGAAGGATAGTGAATGCATATTATTAAAATATTTGAAACCTAAAATAAAAAAATTGATTGATATATTGATGTTGTTTGATATAACTTAAGGGTTTTAAGCATTAGTCAGTCTTAAAATGGTTTTGATAAGTTGTAAGGGAAATGCAATATTTTAGTTTCATTGATTATATCATTTTGAGAACCTAGTTATCTTCAACTCAAAATTGCATTAAGGTGATATAATTTAGATTTTGGTTTTGTTTTCATTTTGAAATCAAACACAATTCTCATGCACTATGTGAAAAAAATTTGGTAAAATAGTTTTAATACAATCGTTATGTAGCCAAGGTTTGGTGAAAATGTGCACAGTCTTCAATAAATATATGCATTTGTATATTTTTGAAGAATGGGATTGCATAAAGAAAAATATTTGCTTGAATATGTTATCTCTAATGAGTATTTTGTGATACTTTGTGGAAAATATATTAAATCAAGCTGAAAAATGGTATTATATGGCAAATTTAATGTTTCATTTTGTATTTTGTGATTAAGAAAAAATTAAATATTTTACGTAAGCATATTTGGTTTTGATTTATCTATATGGTATTCTTATTCAAAGAAAATTTGGTGTAATAATGATTTCAATTGAAAATTAGAATATAGTTCACGATTTTAGTTTGTAAATTTTACATTTAAAACCAACTTTTCATTTTCAATATGAACTCATAACTCTATATTAGTATAAAATATATTTAAGATCATTTGGCATAAAGTATCTCATTTTGTTTTCATTTTTTTAAAATATAGAAAGTGTCTAGGTGAAGCTGAGGTTCTTAGAGTATAGATAATAATATATGGGTTATAGAGGTTAGCACCAAAATGGTGAAACCCCTCCTCATTTTCATTATCAAAGAATACCCTTTTGGGATCAAAAGGTTTATAATGCATTTTCATGACCTTTTCATCATCGAAATAAAGTGTCTTTACACTTTGATGATGGTGACCTTGACTATTGGGATATTTTAAATTCTCTCCCACATGCTTCTTTCTCTCTTTTTGGCAACAATTTTTGTAGAGGCATGAGTTGAGGTAATTGGAAATATTATCCTTTTGGACATGGTTTGCCAACTTTTTCTTCTCAAGAGATGCATATTTCTCAGAGTGAAACACTATCAAATGTGGATGTTGTACCCAAAAACTCTAAGTTATTTATTAAAGTTAATATTAATATTTATAATACTTTTCTTGTGATAAATCCAAATACTATAAAGATTTCCCTTGATAATGTTACTTCTTCAAGCTAAAAATATATCAATAACTCTTCAACCTAGCCTATGGTAATAAATATAATGAAGAAAATAAAGTTTGAAATTGATAATGAATTAGGTGGTAAAATTGTTGTTGAATTTATATCCTTGCCAATAGAATATACTAAGTATAAGGATGAACTTGAAGCTCCACTAACTGATCTAGGTTTTGAATGAGGAAGATTTAAAAAAAGAATAATTGTTATAGTTGATACTTATGACTTTGTTTATATTCAGTACTTTCATAGAGTTTACTTTTATACTTGATAGTTTGTTGATACAAATATATATATTATTTTACTTACATAATAAAATATCATTTCAATATATATATACAATATGTTAATCTTGCTTATTCATTTTGATAGGCTATTTTGATTTATTTAGATCAATTTGATATGCTATGATACATGGTATTTGAAAATTAAAATAGAAGATTATTAAATAAAAAAGATGATTAATTCATGTAAGCTTAGTCACAATGATATTTTAATTGCATGATAATTAGTTAAATTATTTATTAAGTTATTTTAAAATCAACTAGCCCATTATAAATTGTTGGTATTTACTTTAAATATTATTTATTGTAAAGTCTCATAAAGTTATTATGAACTATTTTATAAATAATTTTAAATTATGAACTTATCATAAATTTATAATTGTGGTTAAATTTAATAAATTTAATTAACTTTAATAATTAGTTTATTATATGTAGGTTGTATCTTAACATACAACTACCTCTTATGAGGAAATATTTAAAAGAAGACTTGAAGGACATTACAAAGGGAGAAACACATATATGTAAAAGAGATATTTGATTACAAATTTTATACTATGATTTATTTATTTAGCATATCTCTGAGATAGAAGATCATTTGCAGGAAGACTGAATAACAGATTCTCTGACAGCGAAATAAATCACTTGATATACACATGTATATCTAGGTTTATTATTTAATTTATAATTGACTATGTTAAATTGATCAAGTATTAATTCATTTGATGATTGTAGAATGATGCAGTCATATGTGTATAATATATTTGTATTTTATGTGAATAATAATGATTTTTTATTTTATTTTATGATATATTGTTGGTATTGTATAGTGATACTCTTTTAATATTCATTTCTAAAAATTAATGAAATACATGCTTTCTCAATAATTATTCTATTTTCATGTATATATGAGTCAACTCTCTTTTCATTTAATATTTTTTTTTAATCACTTTCTTTGTCTATTTAGTTTAGCTTCTTAAATATTTTTTGTTGTTATTATCTTTATCTTGTTACCTTCTTTGTTTTTTAAATTAGTCTTTGGTATAGTTTACTCTTTTTCTATTAAATTTATTTCTTAACTTAGTTTATTTTCACTTCTTTCTAGTTTTTATGGATTCATTTATAACTTCTAATCTATTTGTTTCTTCTCCTTATCTAACTTATCTTAATATTTCTAATCTATTGTAGCTTCATTAGATTTATTGATTATGCTGATCATGGTTAATTTTTATTTCTTTAGTTTTCATGTTCATTTATTTTATTTGTCTTGTATTTGTTTTGTTTCTTTTTCTTTTGATTTAGTTTTGTGTCAAAGAGAACTGATTTGTAGAAAATATATATTGATCTGAAAAAATACAAAATATGAATCAGAACATTATTTCCTTCAAGAGATTGCATTTATCCATAGGCTCTACTTAGTTGGATAAAATAGATAATATTTATTAATATAATTCAATATTGATAATACATTAAAGTAGTTAATTTATTATTTGAATGATTAAGTTTTATTTGATCTTTTATGGAACTTATTTATTCCCAAAACTTTAAAATATTATTTGTTCACACCTTAAGACTAATATTTAATTCATAGGTTCTTAAGACTATATTGATATGATTCCATCTTGACCTTTGTAATAAATGAATAGGTTAATTGGAATAGAAAATTTTGGATACACTACACAAGAAATAAGAAATCATTTTCTTATTTAAAATAATATTAATTGTTTCAAATTATTTTTTCTTTTTCCATATGACTATCACATGTCTTGCACCTATCGTCCAACCTAATTTTGATATAGCTAAACATCAAACTTATATAGCCTAAAATCTAGTTCATTTTAGCTATTATAACAAACTTGAAATTCTTTATCACATTATTGGTGTTATGAATTTTGAAGAACAAGAAGATTTCAAAGTAAAGATATGTTATCTATTTGAATTAAAACTCAAAATCATATTATGAAATGAAATTTTAGTCTAAGATGAAAATGAGAATTTTTCTTGGTTGTTAACCCTCAACTCAAAACTAAATTTCTATCTGATAAATTTCATAAAGATGTTTTTTAAACCTTTAACTGGAAAAAAAACCTCCTAAGAATGAAATCAAGGATATTATCCATGGTTTAAAATAAGGTATGTATCAAAAAGAGGTGATTTATATTGAAGTTGATGCAAATGTTGCAAATGAACAACAAGCACCTAATCCTTGGATATGTGGTAATCCAATTAACACAAGTAATTGTCCTAGAGTAATTCCCTTTTTGAAATGAATTAATGTTATTCTTAAGTTTTTATGAAAGTCTTGTAAATAATGGGAAGATCACATTGATGATTTTAAATTAATCTGTGATGCTCTTGGAATTACTAATAAAAATCTCTCTCTTATGGTATTTTCACATACTTTAAAAGGTAAATCTTATCAAGTATTTATTAGTTTGCTTAACAAAGTCATTAATGAATGGAAATATATTTAAAAATAGATTAAACTTTGTTTTGGACAACCTAAGGAATATTTAGAATTATTTAATGAAACAATGAATATTTTAATTGATACTAGTGAAACTATCTACCTTTTCATTACTAGATTCACTAAGTTAAGACAAAAGATACCACATGATGTGAGGCCATCAAAAAAATTGTCTAGGTTTTATTTTTTAATACACTACCTTTTAAATATAAAATAGATTTAGAAGAAAAATATATTATAGAATATCATATTACTATTAATTTCTATATTGAATATGAAAATAAGCTAAAACGTATTAGTTTAAAATAAAAATATTCTATAGGTATTACTTCTAACAAGGCAAAAATTCTCCAAATTATACACAATATTGATAATGAGATAGTCACTATAAAACAACAATTAAATGACAAGTCATAAACTTCAAGAAAAGTCTCAAAATTTCAAAAAGATTAAAAAAAATATAAAACTTTTTATTTTCATCTCTTTGAGATAGATCATGATCCTAATATATGTATTGTTGTTCAAAAAATTAAATGTTTTATCCGAAGGGAAGATAGTCTTACTATTGACTTAGTTGATAACATATACATGTGTAGTTATGACAAGTCTTCAATAAAAATCAAGGCTACTAATGTTTATTTTGTTTAAACAAGGCAAAAGAATTACAAATTTACCCCTTAAGATAATTCAAATACAACAAGAACATATAATAATCAGCCCTTTTCTTCTAAAACTCATTTGAAAGATAAAGGTAAAATTATTCAGAATGTCACTTCTATAAGTAACCCTATTAGAAACCAATAACAATCTAATCCTTTACCCACTAGATTTAATAACACCCAATATCAACCTATTTATAGGTCCAAACATTATACTCAAATTAATTCAAATGTTGGATCTGATAATATTATTGATGATATGACAAGTATTAACCTAGTTTTTTCTTTACTTCAAGTTGTTATTTTACTAAGTCAACTTGAAAAAATTAATCAAGCTATTAAAAATCCACTTTCTCATAATGTTGTAGGTTTGTAAGAAAAAATGAAAATATTAAATCTGAAACTATTTTTATTAAATATAATGATCCTCCTTCTGACTATATTCCTCCTTTCTATGTGTTTATTAAAATTGGTGAAAATATAATTTACATTCGTATTCTTGATACAAAAACCTCTAAAAACATAATGTCTAAATTCAATGCTGACCAAATAGGTATTCCTTATGAAAAAAAAGAAATATTACAATTTTTTATTCACATAAAACTAAACGTTGCGGTAAATTTTGTGATATTTTCATTACAATATCTCAAGTCAAAATAATCAGGTGCATTTATAATATACATGTTTTAGATGTCCATACTAATTATACCATATTATTAGGCAAAGATTGGTCTAAAGAAACTAGTAATTTCATAGGTAAGATTGATCTTTGGAATCCCATAAAAATGAAATTGATTTTATGCACAAAGAAGTTTGGAATAGTGTTTCAATATAATCAAATCTAACAAATGTTTCTTTTATTGAGACTAGAATCGAGACTTATGAGATTCTAATGTTAGATGAACTAGATCAACAACATGTAAGAATAATACCTTAATAAATAATATTATTTTTTGTAATTTGATGGGGAATGTTCATAACATAGAAGTGGTGTTGGTATCATTCTTATTTCTCATTTAGGGAAAGATTTCAAGAATGCCTATCAATTATCTTTTGAAAATACCTAGAATACAACTGAATTTGAAGCCTTGTTTATTGTTCAAATATTTAACATTACACATATATTTATAGAATTTAATATTCAATCTAATAAACTCATTATTTATGCTTCTAACCCAACCATGAGTGAGATTGAACCTTCTATTTACTACTCATTTTCTAAAATTTTCAATCTCAAGATACTTGATTTAAAGAATAATTATGATGTAGGGGCATCAAGCAATTATGTCCATTTGGTCATATGACAATGTATTAGGTATTTTATCATGCCTTAGAAGGTATTTGGGTCATTAAGTTAGTCCATGAGTGTTTTTTGTAAGCCCTTTGGCTTTTCCTACCAAAATAGGCATTTAAAATTTTGAATATATTGTTAGCATGTTAGGAAAGTTTTGGTGTGTTGTCATGGTTATTAAATGTTAGTTTAGGGTCATGTAATTAGTTTAGAAAAATTTAGAAGGTGACTAAGGATTTAACATGTGAAAAAGGATAAGAAATCAATAAATTGAATGTAATGGCTAGGTGGTTACCAAAAGTTAGTTATCCAAGGAAAACATTTTCTTGTGTATATAACAAGTTTTTGGTTTGATGTAGAAGTTGCATCTTATATAAGGAATTAGGAAGTGGATAGAAATTATTTTTAGTAGTTATTTATAAATTTTTAGAAGTACAAGAGTATGTAGGGGTTGATCATGGAGTACAAACCTTCAATAACCATGTACATTGTAAAATGACTCATGTAAAAAAATAATGATCAATAGAATAGTATGTTTGAAGTATACTTTTGTATTTTGGATTGGATCTCATTATATAAATGTAATTTAATGTGTGATGAATTAAGCCCTATGTGGAACAAGTTCAATATTTTAGTTTATCAAGACTGTACTAAGTTCAATTTTTTTTTGCATGAATATTAATATTAGCAGATTGAAAAAAAGAATCATTTGTAAATATAGGGTGAAGCATCTTTGTGTGGAATTTAAGAATGGAATAATTCATATAGAAAATTTATCATTTATTTTGATTGTTTTATATCCTAACAACAAACCCTAACCTTGTATATTGTAAGTGGTTATTCACATAGCTTTAAGTTTGTATTCAATAGTGAATTAAGGGTTACAATAGCACTCTGTGTGTACCCTATTCATTGAGACATAATCAAATAAGTTGTGCATATCCTTAAAAATGATTTTTTTAAGGTATATTAGATTTATAGAGGTATTATAAGGTTGGATAAAGGATTCAAAGGGGTTGAGAACCACTGTAGGAATATATCCAAACTGATAGGAACTTGGGAGTCACCGTGAGCATTTTGTTCAAATATGTGAATAGTCAGTGATATGAAGGTTATCATGGAATTAAGACAATGAATAAATATACTATGGATGGGTTGAAATATTTAAAATTTCTTTAAGACCTCTGGTATGTTAACATACATTCATACTTTTTTTAGTTTGTACACAGTTAGTCTAAGTTCACAGTATACAATGTTTCATGTTGGAACGTAGTAAGAGGTTGATATGGTGTAAAGGTGGTGAAGAGGTATAATTTATTAGAGTTATAACCTTTGGGTAAACATGTATAAACCAATAATAGAGTGGAAATCCTTTTAAAATCCTATTTAGAGTTGAAACCCTACAAACTGTGTTAGAATATGCTGTGAAACTCATGTGTTGGTAGTGATAAAGGTTATGACAAAGAATTTAAAGGTTTAAAAAAGCTCTATATATGTTATATAGACCCTAAATGGGTCTTTTTAGGTCTTGAAACCAAAATATACTAATTAAAACTCAACTTAAGCCCTCTCAGGCCTGTGAAGAAGCCTAAAAACCCTAATTAGGGAAAAGTGAATTATCTAGTGATTCAATCAATGAAATGGGACAAAAATTGGTAGAATTAAGGATCATAATAGGAGGAATAATATTTTTGGATTTTTGGAGTGGTACAAACTCTTTACTAATATATATAGTTGACTAAGTGTTATAGAGGCCTTAAGAGACCTAATTAAGTTTGGGAAGGTATTAAAAAGGTGTTTGAGAAGGTGCTCAGGGATTAAAACTACATAAATAGATATAGGATGATATAGGGTGTGAGGATAAGTGCTTAGTTTCATAAAATAAGAAGGTACACTTCCATACTAAATCAATTTGTCAAAAAAAGGCTAGAAAGTTAGTGTAATAAATGTGCAAAGTAGCATAAAGGTGATTGAAGGTTATAACGAAGTGTTAGTTGGCATATCACAGGTGTGACAAGCCCAATAAAGTGTTTTTACATGATTGAAGAGTAACTATAGGAGGTCTAGTTTAAGATTCCATAGGATTGGGCCAAGGAAGCTATGGACTAGTGTAAAGTAGTGAAAGAGGAATTGAATGAAAAGAGAGTGTGAAGTATGTTTGAAAGAGATAGATGGTAGAGTAAGAATGATTGGAAAGGAGTCTTGGGTAAAGTGAGAGCATTAAAGAATTATAGTATGAATATTATAAGGGATATATTGATATCAAACCTTGAAATAAGTTGAAAACATAAGGAGATTAAAAAAAAGATGGAGATTATATGCATAAGGGTTGTTTACAAGTATCAGAGGTAGGTTAAATAGAGAAAATATTGAGATAAGCTCTACATCATTTGATATTAGAGTAGAAAGATTCATTGGGAGTAAATTAAATATAACCATCAAAGAAAAAGGCACATGTTTTTGTTTCAATTTTTCATTTGATGTTTTTATTATGATTTTGAGATGACATGAAGTGTGAATGAAGGAAGAGAATGGTAGCCAACCCTGAGCCAAGTGTGGCTTGTTGAAGAAGAGTGATAGATATTTTGAGAATATAAAATAAATATGGATCTCATATGTGAGCTTGAGAGAGAGAAAGAGTCCTAGTGAAATGATAAGAGAAGTGAATGACCTAGGTGAAGTCATAGTGAATGAGATAAACCTAGTGAGAGGTCAAGATGTGGCAAGTGAGTGAAGGCTTGTCAAAGAGAGGTATAGGTCTAGATGAGACCAAAAAAACTTTATACATCTTCAAGGATATGATTAAAGAGAGAGGTAAAAATAAACAAGTCATAATTGATGAAAGAATCTACCACAAGAAGAAGATGGTGCAAGAGGACACCAAAAAGAGAGAGATGGAGAAGGAGATGCAAGAGATGAGGTAATAGGAGGATAAGTTTTTGGTCATGTTAGAGTAAGTGAGAGAAATTGGAAGCCCATACTATGGATGGGTGATGAGGAAGAATCCACTCAATTGGCCAATCAAGCAATAGGTGAAGAAACAAAAGATGCAAGCCATGAGAGAGGAAAGAGAACAAAAGAGGCTGATTTGTAAGCAAATCATAAGAGAAATGAAGAAGTATATCATGATAAAATAAGTTGGTGTGGGTGAAAAAACCATGATATGGGTGAGATCAGCTTGAATGAGAATAAAGATAACACTTGCATCCAGTTATGTGATGATAATGACAAAGAAGTAACACCCCAATATTAAGGCCTTGTTGAAGGCTTTGAAAATGAGATATAATTGTTTGACCAAGGTAAGAAATATAATTATGCATTTGTTTGTGTGATTAAATAATAGTTAGAGGTAGAATTGTTAGCCTTAAAGAGATAATTTAATGGTGAAGTGAGATAAAAGGAAGGGCAAGAGCAAGTTGCAGTAGTTAAACATCACATGAATGAGGACAAAGAACAAGAAAAAGAAGTAATGTCAGTATTAGTACAATAGAATGGAGAAGATATGTATGAGTTTTCCATTGTTTTTGTTTCAAGAAAGAAGATTATGATGGAGGAATCTGAAAGTACAATATTTTTAGTAGTGTTTTTGGGCATGATCAACCCACATGACAAAGTCAAAGAGCAAAGAAGGAGTGCACAATAAGTACGCATTGATACAAAAAATAAGTGCAATCAAAGAAGGATAATGGTCTTTGATCAAGGAAAAAAATATATGAAATAAGAGCATATGAATCATGAAGGAGTAGTGAAAGACAAGGATGATCTAAGGGAGAAGAATTAGAAGACAAACAAGAAGAACATAGAAATCCATTAGAGTCTAATTTCTTCCTCCCTCAAGAGTATGATACAAGGGCATCAAGAAATGATGTCCATTTGGTCATATGATAGTGTCTTAGGTATTTTATCATGCCTTAGACGGAATTATGGTCATTAATTCATTCCATGAATATGTTTTGTAAACCCTTTGGCTTTTCTCACCAAAACAAGCATTTAAAATTTTAAATATGTTGTTAGCATGTTAGAAAAGTTTTGGTGTGTTCTCATGGTTAGTAAATGTTAGTTTACGGTCATGTGATGATTTTAGATAGTTTTATAAAGTTACAAATCATGTAACATGTGAAAAATGATAAGAACTCAATAAAGTGAATGTAATGGCCAGGTGGTTACAAAAAAGTAGGTTATCCAAAGAAAATAGTTTCTTGTGTATATAAAAAGTTTTTGGTTTAATGTAGAAGTTGGATCCCATAGAAGGAATTATGAAGTGGATAGTAAGTATTTTTAGTAGTTATTTAGTAGATTTTATAAGGATAGGAGTACATAGGGGTTGATCATGGAGTACAAACCTTCAAGAACCATGTACCCTGTATAATGACTCATGTAAAAAAGAATGGTCAATAAAACAATATGTTTGAAGTATACTTCTATATTTTGGATTGGATCTCATTTTATAAATACAATTTAATGTGTGGAAGGAATTAAGCCCTATGTGGAACAAGTTTAGTAGTGTAGTTTTTCAAGACTATATTGAGTTCAAGTTTTTTTTACATAAACATTAAGATTGGTAGATTGATAAAAATAATCATTTGCAAATATAGGGTGAAGCATCTTTGTGTGACATTAAATAATGGAATCATTCACATAGAAATTATTTCATTTATTTTGGTTATGTTATATCCTAAAAATGAACCCAGACCTTGTATATTATAAGTGGTTAATCACATAGCTTTAGTTTTGTATTCAACATTGAATTAAGGGTTGCAATAACACTTTGTGTGTACCTTGTTCATTAATCAAGTAAGTTGTGCATATACTTAACAATGATATTTTTAAGGTATATTGGATTTGGAGAGGTATGAGAAGGATGGATAATGACTTCAAGGAGGTTGAGAACCACTATAGGAATATATCCAAACTAACAAGTTCATGGGAGTAATCGTGACCATTTTGTTCAAACCAGATAGTTAAGAATCTAGTTGAATATATGAATATTTAGTTATATTAAGGTTATCATGGAATTAAGACAATGAATAAATATGTCATGGATGGATTGAAATCTTGACAAGTTCTTTAATACCTTTAGTATGTGAATATACATTCATACTTTTTTTTTAGTTTGTACACAGTCAGTCTAAGTTCATAGTATATCATGCTTCATGTTGGAATGTAGTAAGAGGTTGTTATGGTGTAAAATTGGTGAAGAGAGATGATTTATCATATTTATCACCTTTGGGTAAATGTTTATAAACCAATAATTGAGTAGGAATTCTTTGAAAACCCTTTTTGGAGTTGAAACCCTACAGACTGTGTTAGAATATACTGTGAAACTCATGTGTTGGTAGTGATAAAGGTTATGAAAAAGAATTTAAAGGCTTGTAAAAGATATAGATAGGTTATACAAACCATAAACAGGTCTTTTTAGGTCTTGAAAACAAAAGAGATTATTTAATATTCAACTTGAGCCCTCTCAAGCCTATGAAGGAGCCTAAAAATCCTAATTAGGGAAAAGTGATTTATCTAGTGATTCAAACAATGAAATGGGAAAAAAAATTATTAGAATTAAGATCCTAATAGGAGGAAGAATATTTTTGGATTTTTTGAGTGGTACATAAACTTTTCATACATCTATAGTTGATCAACTATTAGAGAGGCCTTAAGAGACCTAATTAAGTCTAGCAAGGTATTGGAAAAGGTGTTTGAGAAGGGAGTTAGGGATTAAAACTAAATAAATAGAAAGAGGAAAATAGAGTGTGTTAGGATAAGTGCTTCGTTTACCAAAACAAGAAGGTATACTTATATACTAAAGCAATTTGTCAAAAAAGGCTAGAAAGACAATATAAAAAATGTATAGAGTAGCATAAAGGTGCTTGAAGGTTATAAGGAAGTGTTAGTTGGCATATCACAGGTGTGAAAAGCCCATTAAAGTGTCTATATATTATTTAAGAGTAACTACAAGAGCTCTAGTTCAATATTCCAAGGTATTTGGCCAAGGAGTTATGGACTAGTGTAAATTAGTGAAAGAGGAGTTGAATGAAAAAAACATGTGAAAGTGTGATTGAAAGAGATTGATGATAGAGTAAGAATGATTGGAAAGGAGTCTTAGGTGGAGTGAGATCATTCAAGGATTCTAGCATGAATATTATAAGGGAGATACTGACATCAAACCTTGAAATAAGTTGACAAACACAAGGAAATTCAAAAAAAAAAGGAGATTATGTGCATAAGGGTTATTTTCAAGTATCAGAGGGAGGTTGAATAGAGCAAAGATTGATAGAAGATTTGCATCAAGTTGGATTTATTTTACTGTGAATAACATATTGATATTTTATTAAAAAATAACTAGTTTGATCATGATGATTATGTTCTTAATTGTGGTGATTATTTATAGCTAAGCAATACTAAACTACCTGCTGGTTTAGTTAGCCTTAAATACATTATTACTCCTCATGATCAATCTAAAATTTCTTGAACTAAATAACCTTGAAAAAGGATTATAGGTGAGACAATCCCAATTAATTTAGGTACTAAAGAAGATCCTATTTTTTTTACCTATGAACTAATTGTACTGCTCAAGAAAAATAATAATATATTAATTTTTTCAAATAATTTTTTGATATCTTTTATTGGTCCTATAAAGACATAAAAGGTTATGATACTAATATATTTAAACATTAAATACTTATAAATCCTATCATAAAACCTGTTAGGTAGTAATATTAAAGAATAAAATCCTTATTGGAACACCATCAATAAGTAACTTGACAAATGTTAGCTGGTGTTGTCATTTATCCTATAAGATGTTCTGAATGGGTAGCCAAACTTGTTCTTATTATAAAAAAAGAATGGTGATATTTGTATGTGTAGACTTTAAATATTTAAACCATGTAAGTGTAAAATAAAATTTCCATTTACCAAACATAGATATGATCTTACAACAGGTTACTAGTTCTAAAATGATTTCTCTTCTCTGTGAATTTTTAAGATATAAACAAATTTTTGTTAATCTAGAGACAAACATAAAACTAATTTTACTACACATAAAGGTACATTTGACTTTAACATAATGCCATTTAATTTATTAATGAAGGTGATACTTTTTAAAATGGGTATGCATGTTGCTTTTGATAATTGGATTAACATAATTATTCAAGTTTATCTAGAATATCTCACAAAAATAAAGAAACATCTTGATCATTTGCATGAAATATTTACTAGGTATAGAAAGTATGGCATATCTTTAAATATTAGCAAGTCAATTTTTAACTTTATTGAAGGCAAACTTATTGGTCATGTCATATCAAAATATGGAATTTTGATAGACCCAGATCACATCAAAGAAATTTAAGAATTACCTCCTTCCCATTACTAATTTGGTTTGAGATCATTTTTTGGTAAAATCAAATTTTTATATAAGTTTGTTTACAATTTTTCAGATAAATCTAATCATCTCTAAATTTTACTTAAATAAAAATAGAATTATTTGTGAAATGTATAATTAAATGCAACCTTCAATAAGGTTAAGAATGCCATAGCAAGTGCTCCTTTACTTTTAAAAATAGATCAAAATAAATATTTTATCTTATATGTTAATAAATCTAAAAATTTAATAGGTGCTATTGTTGCCCAATATGATAAAAATCTTGAATACATACTTATTGGTTAGATGAGTTAAGTCCTTAAGAATGCTAAAATTAGGTATCTTTTAATTGAAAATTTTATTTTCTCATTAGTTACATCTTTAAGTGAATTCATATATATTTTAATGAAAAATAAAGAGATTGTGCATTTAAATTTGTTTGTTTTGTCTTACTTACTAAAGCAATCCACTATTCAAGATAGGCTAGCCAAATGGATTTTTCAGAATCCAAACATCTTATCCAAACATCAAATACGACTTAGATTTTGAAACTTCAAAAATAATAAAAGGAAATAACTTATCCAAACATCTTATTTAAAATACAATCTTTGATATAAATGTTTTAATACTTTCAGTTTATGATAATTTGAATGTTAAACTATATTTTCAAACTATGAAGGTTGTTGATATTTCTAAATAATTTAAAATAGGACTTGAAATGCAAGAATGGGATTTCATATTGTTACAAGATGACTAGAATCATGATCTTGTTTAATAATTTTAAAACTAAATTTGGCCTTACTCAATAGATAAAAGTCAAAGAAGAGTCCTTAGGCTATGGGCTTTAAAATTTTTTATGCTTGAAAAAAATTATTTTATAGAAATATAGATGTAGTCCTTTGTATTGTCTAACACATGATCAAACTAAAAAATTTCTCAAGAGTGGTCATGAAGGTAGCTATGATGGGTATTTTTCATCAAAAACTATAACATACAAAATTCTACATGCAACATTATACTGACCAACTTTATTTAAAGATGCTTATAAATTAGTTTGGTCATGTATTGCATGTTAGCTTTTTACTAGTAGATATAGGTTTCTTGTAATGATTTTAACTATAATCATACTTGAGAAACTATTTACTAAATGGGGGACTTTATTTTTGACATTCACCATCCATCTTTAGCTAGCCACAAATACATTTTAACAAACATTGATTATTTCACTAAGTGGCCTAAAGTTATAACTTTGAAAAGTTTAGTCACTACTAACATTATTTATTTCTTTGAAAATCAAAATTTCTCAAATTTGTGAGTTTTAGATGAGATAATTTCAGATAATGGTCCTCAATTCATTTCCAATGCATATTTAGAGTTTTTAGGCCACTATTCTATTATTTCATGTCATTCTTGTAAATATTACTTTAGCTAGAACTATTCTTCAATGTGTTTTTAAAGATACTAATACCTCGGAACAAAGATTAAGTGATCTTTTAACTTTAGATGGAACAAAGTAAAATTTTTAAAAATAATTGAAAGAGATAAGGAAAAACATGAAATTTTTTGACAAAAGAGTTTCCAAGAAAACATTCAATGTTGCAGTTACAGAGGCGCCGACGTCGGCAGTATGGTCGGCCGACGATGGTCACAGGCGAACTGGCAGGAACCGACGTCGGTTACCTGCGTGTCCAGAAAGCTATTTCCATGGACAGAAGCGAGTGTTTGCATGATAAGTTTGAGTTGTGGACTCAAGCTTGCGTCTCTATTATTAGCATTACTATTTTTAGAGCCCTTGTTGAAGAGGCTTAACTGTCTGTTGTAAGAGCATGCTCAAGTTTCCTATTTCTATATGTAGGAAAGATCTTCTTAGCTTAGAATGTAGAAGTGTAGAACTGTATGAGTAGAACATTGTGAATGTTTGAAGGATAGTACTGAGTTGCATCAATCCAGGTTGTTGGATTTGATTGTACTTGAGAGAGAGCTCTTGAGGAATAGAGATCTAGTGAGAGATCTTGTGTGCATCTGAGAGAGGTGTGGAAGAACGAAGTTTCTTCATTGTATTCCTATTGTAAAGAGTTTCAATACAAGTTTTCAGGGTGTTTTCTTGTATATCTTGTTCTTTGCTATTTATCATTTTAGTTACTTATCTATCTGATTTATTTCCGCGTTTATTACTGTCACAATTGTAATCTATTGTTGGTTTGATCTCCCAACAAGTGGTATCAGAGCCTTGGTTATAGGTTTAGAGCTTGATATTTGGTATCAAAGCTCAGGTTCACTAACAGGTTGTTCAGATCTGTGTAGTGTGTTTGGATTACAGGTTGCTCACAGGAGTTTCTGCAGGGATTTCTGTTTGAGTGGGAGAAGCAATGGCAGAAGAAAGTAAGTTGAGAATGGAAAAGTTTAATGGCAAAAACTACCAACATTGGAGAATACAGATAGAGGACTATCTGTATCAGAAGGATCTCTACTTACCGTTAGGTGGGATAGCAAAGAAGCCCAAGGACATGGAGGATGAAGAATGGGAAGTTCTTGACAGAAAGGCTCTTGGGTTTATAAGACTGAGTCTAGCCTCCACTGTGATATCTAATTTGTCACAGGCAAAAACAACAGTAGAGTTGATGACTACGTTAGCAAATATGTATGAAAAACCCTCAGCTTCAAATAAGGTATATCTTATGAAGCAGTTATTTAATTTGCATATGAATGAAGGTGGATCTGTTTCTACTCATCTGAATGATTTCAATGGTATTGTAAATCAATTAAGCTCAGTAAATATAGTGTTTGATGATGAGATAAAAGCTCTTTTAATATTATGTTCTTTGCCTGAAAGCTGGCATGGCTTAGTAATGGCAGTTTCTAATACTACATCTGCATCAAATATTTTGAAAGTAGAGGATGTTGTTAGTGTTATCTTAAATGAGGAAATACGCAGGAAAAGCACAGAAGAGGCATCCGGGAATGCTTTAGGTTTTGAGAGCAGGGGAAGGCAAAAAGAGAAGAGCAAGAAAGGCAGAGCAAGATCCAAGTCTAAGGGGAAAGGCAGATCTAAATCCAGAAATGGCAGGAAGCCATAATGCTGGAATTGTGGAAAGATGGGGCACATAAGCAGAGATTGTTGGTCAAAGCCTAAGGAGGACAACCAGCACAAAGGAAAGGAAGAAGCCAAGATTGCAGGTATTGCACAGGATGCTTTAATTTTCTCTTTGCATAATAACATAGAATCTTGGGTATTAGATTCTGGTGCATCTTTCCATGCTACCCCTAACAGAGAATATTTCAGTGACTATATCCATGGAGATTTTGGAATAGTGTATCTAGGGGATGATGAGCCTTGTAAGATTACTGGCAAAGGTAAAGTGCAGCTGAAGATGTAGAATGGCAACACATGGGTGTTGAGAGATGTGATGCATGTTCCTAGTTTGAAGAGAAATTTGATTTCTGTAGGTAAGCTAGGTGATGAGGGTTGTACAGTAACTCTCACAGCAGATTCTTGGAAGGTGACCAAGGGTGCACTCGTTATGGCCAGAGGTAAGAGAGAAGGTACTCTCTATTTGTGTAATTGTGTTATTAACAAATCTCCTTCAGTTTTATCTACTTCAGATGTGGATGCTAAATTGTGGCACTCAAGGCTTGGCCACATGAGTGAGAAGGGGATGTCAATTCTTAAGTCTAAAGGTATGCTTTCAGATTTGAAAAGTATGGATCTAGAATTTTGTGAGCATTGTGTATTTGGAAAATAGAAAAGGGTTAGTTTTCTCAAGACTGGGTCTACTAAGAAAAGGCAGAAGTTGTAGCTTGTTCACACAGACGTGTGGGGACCGGCTCAGGTAGCTTCTATTGGGGGATCACGGTACTATGTTACGTTCATAGATGATGCTACAAGGAAGGTATGGATCTACTGTATTAAAAAGAAATATGATGTTTTTGAGACTTTTAAGATTTGGAAAGCCATGGTTGAGAATGAAACAGGCAAAAGATTAAAGTGCCTGAGATCTGATAATGGCGGTGAGTTCTGCAGTCTTAAGTTTAACTGGTATTGTTACACTCACGGAATCCGAAGGCAAAGGATGGTTCCAAGGACACCTCAGCAGAATGGTATTGCTGAAATGATGAACAAAACTATCATGGAGCGTGCAAGATGTATGAGATTGCATGCAGGGTTGCCCTTAGAGTTTTGGGCAGAAGCAGTTGACACCGCAGTGTACCTGATTAATAGAGGACCCTCTACAGCTCTGGATGGTGGAATTCCAGAAGAGGCATGGACAGGTAAAAAGGTAGATTTCTCATATCTCAAAGTTTTTGGTTGTGAAGCCTTTGTGCACATAGATAAGGAAAATAGAAAGAAGCTTGATCCTAAGTCTATGAGGTGCACGTTTATTGGCTATGGCTCAGATGATTTTGGTTTCAGATTTTGGAATCTAGGAACTAACAAGGTAATCAGGAGTCGTGATGTTGTTTTCAATGAAAGAGTGATGTACAGTGATCAGATAAGGAAGCTAGATCAATCTGGGCAGAGCAATGGTGAATTGGACAAAGTTATGGTCCAAAATGAGCTCGTGGGAAAAAGAAATAATCACTTGCAGGAAAACACAGAGACCGACGTCGGCAGGTTAGGAACCGGCATCGACAGTATAGAAACTGATGTCGGTCATACAGAAACTGACGTCAGCAGACCAGGCACCGAGGTCGGTCAGGCAGAACCGACGTCGGCTAGTGACAGGTCTACAGGTGGCCGAGGTCGGTCACTGTCAAAAAATTTGGGTGGATAGATTGTTGAGAACGAGTCCAAGACACTCATCAGGAGGTCTGAAAGGGTAAGTAAGCCTCTAATTAGATATTCTCCTTCCTTATATTATTTATTGCTAACTGATGGTGGAGAACCAGAGAGTTTTGAAAAAGCATTACAGGTGGAGTCCAGGAGTAAGTGGGAGCGTGGCATGGTTGAGGAGATGGAGTCCTTAAGAGAGAACCAAACATGAGATTTGGTTGAATTGCCGGCTGGTAAGAGAACACTGAAGAACAGATGGACCTACAGGTTGAAGGAAGGTGAGGATGGACAGATGAGATATAAGGCCAGATTGGTGGTAAAAGGATTTGCACAAAAGCCAGGTATTGACTTTGGTGAGATTTTTTCTCCTGTTGTTAAGATGACTTCTATAAGGGTTGTATTGTCCTTGGTTTCTTTTTTAGGTGCCAATCAAACCATTGTGTGTATTTCAAGAGATTTGATAACGGTAGATATATTATTCTATTGTTGTATGTAGATGACATGCTGGTTGCAGGGTCTCACATGCAGGATATCTCAGAGCTTAAGTTAAAATTAGCTCAAACGTTTGCTATGAAGGATTTGGGAGCAGCTAAGAAAATCCCTGGCATGAGCATTAGGAGAGACAGGAAAAATCACAGGTTGATATTGTCTCAAGAAGATTATGTGAACAAGGTGTTGGAGAGGTTTAATATGCAGGATGCAAAACCGGTAAGTACACCTATGGCTAGACATTTTAAGTTAAGTAAAGAACAATGTCCCAATTCACATGATGAGGTAGAGTACATGAGTAAGGTTCCATATTCTTCCGCAGTAGGAAGTTTGATGTATGCAATGGTGTGTACTAGACCTGATATTGCCCAAGCAGTGGGAGTTGTAAGTAAGTATATGGCCAATCCAGGTAAGGAACATTGGAAGGCGGTTCAATGGATCCTTAGATATCTGAGAAGAACCAACAGCAAGCATTTATGCTATGGAGGTTCAGATACTTCTCTACATGGCTATGTAGATTCAGATATGGCAGGTGATTTGGATGGCAGGAGGAGCACTACAGGTTATGTTTTTACTGTAGGTGGAATGGCGATTAGCTGGATATCTAAGTTGCAGAAGGTTGTTGCATTGTCAACTACAGAAGCAGAGTATATTACAGCCACAGAAGCTAGCAAGGAGATGATATGGATGACATGGTTCATGGAAGAGCTTGGAAGGGAGCATGGGAGTTGCAGATTGTATAGTGATAGTCAGAGTGCAACCCATTTAGCTAAGAACTCAGCTTTTCACTCAATAACCAAGCACATACAGCTAAGGTACCACTTCATACGGTAGGTATTGGAAGATGGTGAGTTGAAGCTGGAGAAGATCCATACAGACAAGAATCCTGCTGATATGCTAACAAAGCCGGTTATGAAGGAGAAGTTGAATCTTCATTCAACTTCTATTGGTCTTCATGATTGAGTTAAAGATGGAGGAACTAGAAGATGTTGCTGTACAGGTTGGTGCAGTTGTTTATCTCCAAGTGGGAGATTGTTAGGGTGTGGAGCTAAAAGCTTCACCAAGGAGCATACAAAATAGGTTCGGGTCTACACAGACGCCGACGTCAGTCAGGAGCGACTGACGTCGGTCAGTTGCAGTTACAGAGGCACCGACGTCGACAGTATGGTCGGCTGGCGACGGTCACAGGCGAACTGGCAGGAACCGACGTCGATTACCTGCATGTCCAGAAAGCTATTTCCATGGATAGAAGCGAGTGTTTGCATGATAAGTTTGAGTTGTGGACTCAAGCTTGCATCTCTATTATTAGCATTACTATTTTTAGAGCCCTTGTTGAAGAGGCTTAACTGTCTGTTGTAAGAGCATGCTCAAGTTTCCTATTTCTATATGTAGGAAAGATCTTCTTAGCTTAGAATGTAGAAGTGTAGAACTGTATGAGTAGAACATTGTGAATGTTTGAAGGACAGTACTGAGTTGCATCAATCCAGGTTGTTGGATTTGATTGTACTTGAGAGGGAGCTCTTGAGGAATAGAGATCTAGTGAGAGATCTTGTGTGCATCTGAGAGAGGTGTGGAAGAACGAAGTTTCTTCATTGTATTCCTATTGTAAAGAGTTTCAATACAAGTTTTCAGGGTGTTTTCTTGTATATCTTGTTCTGTGCTATTTATCATTTCAGTTACTTATCTATCTGATTTATTTCTGCATTTATTGCTGTCACAATTGTAATCTATTGTTGGTTTGATCTCCCAACAACTAATACCCCAGAACAAAGATTAAGTGATCTTTTAACTTTAGATGGAACAAAGTAAAATTTTTAAAAATAATTGAAAGAGATAAGGAAAAACATGAAATTTTTTGACAAAAGAGTTTCCAAGAAAACATTCAATGTTGGAGACTTAGCTTTTTATTGGGATAAAGTCCATAAAGAACCTAGTAAATAGATAGTATCTTATAAGATACCATTTTTTATTGGACATAATGCTTTCCATTTATAGGATTTAGATGGAAAATGGTTGCATCACATAATCAATGGTCATCATTTGAAAATATTCTATGAATAGTCTCTTTTGTTTAAGTTTTAGTTTATTTTCCTTTATTCATTTTTTTTTTTTTTTGTTTACATTTTTTATTTCTTTTCTTTCTTTGATTTAATTCTATTTCTTTTATCTTTTTCTTGTCTTCGTGTTTTCGTGAAAAATTTAGTTTCTTGAGTAATATTTTAGAATATTCTTCTTATGAGATATAAGATAGATGATTCATCATATGATTATAAGTATCTATTAAATCAAATGTTTTTAATACTTAGTAAAATTTTATTAGTTATTTATAAACAAATAATACTAAAGTCAAGATGTCACCTGAATCTTGTTCTCTAAAGTACCTCTCATAAATAGGGCATAGATAGATCTAAATTCAAGTGGTCTCATCCCCTGCATAATTATCTTAAACTAGATTTCAATGAGGCTACAAAAGGCAACCTGGGTCCAACAAGAGTAGGAGGTGTTATCAAGGATTATTATGAGAATCTTAGGGATTCCTATACAGGTCCTCCCCTAGGAACCCAAATGAATCATGTTGTAGAATCCCAAGTAGCTCTTTGGAGTATCGACCTCATTGTCACATTGGGCATATATTTTCTTCAAGTTGAGGGTGATTCTATGAACATCATAAATTGCCTAAAAGGTCTGACTCACTCATCATGGAACATTATTAGGATTATAAATGATGTTAAAAACTTGATGTCTCATTTCAAAGGGGTGTCATTAGTTCACATGTATAGAGAAGGGAATAAAATCATTGATAAGATGGCTAACATCAAGGTCCATTCTAGCTCCTTCCTCAGCTAGCAAGGTACTAACTTCCCCACTAACATCACTCCCTTAATTGATTTAAGATAAAGGATAGCTTACACAAATAAATGATGAATCAAATCTAGTTTAAGGGAATAAATGGAAAAAGGTATAAGTATATCATTATCCAGTCCTCCCTTAATATTTTTCATGCTCACCCCAACTCAGCATTTCACAATATTAAATTATTTGGCCCTAGTTCCAAAATGTATCACATCTATAAGGGTTTGTATTAGGAAGCCTACGATATAATCTTGTAGAAACAAACCATGGGTGGTGATCATGATTGGTTTGAGCCCATATCCTATGAGGATGTTAAAATGGATGAGTATGTTTGGCATAAAATGGTTAAAGGTGGCTTGGTAACCTTCATGGAGTGATTGATCAGCCATGATACGGGACTATCCAAGGACTTCACCAGGGGATGGAAAGATAGAGAGGTTTTTATGCATGGACTAAGAATATTGATAACAAAAGAGATTATTGGTGACATAATAGGTATGAACTATTTTGGTGTCAAATCATTTAAGGACAAGAAGAGAAATGAAGATCTCATTAATATCTTCTTCAGCAACGAAAAGAAAAAACCCAAAGTTGTGTCCCAAAAAGGGTTTGTAAGGACTAAATTGATAAGGAAGTGGCCCAATGTCTATTTATAAATCACGTAGTATATTAATTTAGAGGGTAAAAACACAGTGTTATTCTCCCACCACTTTCTCTTACTCAATCATTTCAAAGGGCAAACCATCAATCTCCCATTTGTTTGTTAAAATCATTGGAAGCCATAGTGATGAACTTCAAAGGCAACCCTTCAGTGGATATCATCCATCAAGGCCTGATTCTTCTTTTTCTCAAGAGAGGGGAACCATTGTGGTCTAAAAATATCTCAAAGGTGATCAATATTCCTAGTGATCAGGAGAATTTGGATAAGGATGAGGACTTTTCTATTGAGTCCAACACTAAAAAAGATGGTAAGGAAAGTTTGAGGGTGTTAGGAGTGAGTCCTCCAAAGAGGAATCTAAGTCAAGAGGAATCAATAAGTGTATACCCATTCACATGTCCCCTATCTCTGGTAGGGGCCAAGGGATTCCAAATCCCAAGAACAAGGAGGTTATCGAGCATTTAATGGACAAGTTGTTCACTAAAATTGCAATGTAGAAATTGATTTGTAATGAGATTGTGGAAGATTTTGATAATCTTAAAGGGATTATAGGTATCATAATGGTACACATGTAGGTTATAAAATATCCTTCTGGTACTAAGGAGCTCATCTCATAGGTCAATAATATCACTCAAAGTGAAGAGGTGGAAGATAGCAGTGAGCTCAAGCAGGAGAAGGAAGAAGCCAAGGTTTCTAACTTGAAATGCAAGAGGAAGGATGATGAAAAGGAATATTATGTAAACAATCACACTAAAATTAAAATGAACATTAGAAAGCTTTATGGCAAAAAAATTGGTCATTTGATCTAAATCTAACTAGTTGGTTACCTCTCTACCTTCTTTTAATTTACTAGGATTTTGGCTGAAGTTTTGTCTTTTTGGTGGTTGGGTATTTTCCTATCGAGTTTCTTTTTTTCCCCTTTCTATTTTTTTGATTATTCGTGTCTATATTTTGGTTTCTTTTTTATGATAATGGGCCCCCTTAACCTAGTTTAACCAATCTAATAAAAAATGCTATAATATTATTGTTTAAAAGTTTTACTTTCAAATTTGATGTTCTAGGTTACTATAATGATTTAACCTATTTATAAATATTGGTGTATTATTCCTAATTTAGTTAACGGGTCTGAGTAGTAAATAAATATGCAATAATTAAGCTATTGATTTATATAATTTAATTATAATTTTGACCTTTCTAAAAATAGTAATAAGAGGGAGAAAATAAGACTTAGCTAGAAACTGATTAATATAACTAAGATAGGGTCTAAGATTCACTATGCAAGACTGAGACACTATCACAAACTAGAATCTAACCTTCTTTTTATGATTGGATAGGAGTGCATAAAGTGGATAGGAGTGGTAATAGCACTATAGTCCACCTATATCGCTATTGTCTAGGAGATCTAAACTTTTTAGGTTTTGTTCACTATCCCTATGTGACCCTATCTATGAAATTTTGATAGCTAGAAGTCTATAGAGCTCCCTATAGAGAATATTTTTTCTTAAAACCCAATAATCCATTGTAATTTGACCAATTTTACAAAAAATGGGACTAGGGGGGTTAGTGTGTGTATGATTTGTTAAATATATATCCACACCCCTTGTTCAGGCACACTACATACATACTAATACTCTGAAGAGGGATCAAGCCATATGTAATTCTCCCACTTGATGTGCTTTGTGAAATAATATATATGAAGATGTAAAATGATAAACTAGATATACTTGAGATGGATAGGGACTAGTGCAAGGATTTGAATAAGATTGTAAGTGTATTGGTTGGCTGTATGTAGAGAATGGGGAAGATTGTTTGAGTAGTCTTACTTGTATACTTGTTTGCTTAGTAATATTTATCAATATTTTCAAAATGATCTTTGAATGGGATTTTATAGGGATATATTGGTCATGGATTAAATGTGCCATGCATTAGGTTGACAAGGATAAGGATGGGTAAATATAAGGAATTGACCATTAGGGCCAAAATTACACTTGGATAGGAGCATCAAAAGTAGTCAAGAGTGGCACTAGTGGTATTATCCAAGTGTGGCACTATTATACTAAGTTGATGAGACCTAGGGGGATGGATTAGTCATGGAAAATGGGTTCTATCTCAACTATGATCAAGATTGAAAGGTTAAAAATGATTGGGAATCAATGAAAAGATGCCTATGAGGGTCATGAGAGAAAGTAAGAGGGACCTATGGGTTGAATGTCTTTAACCATGCTCATGTTACCAATTTTCACATTTTATATGAATACATTTCCCCTTTTTATTATAGTGATGCAAAAAATCAAAATACTACGATAAATGAAAAATAGAAAACATACCTAAATTTACCTAGAAGGGTGAAGATCATGAAGTTATTTGATGCTGCTGTGCATAGAGAGAACATGTTGTGAAGTGTAAATTTATTAAAAAAAACAAAGAATAGATTAGTTATTATAGATACACTATATATAAAATAAGAATTTACAAATTTGGGTAAGAGATATCAAGAGAAAGGAATGAATACACCTCACCAAGTACATGAACCAATACAAAACCTATTGTGATATTGGGTACTACTAGATGATATTGTACCAAGAGTAATATCATGAATGGAGTTGAGTGTTCAACTCCCCAATAATGGCTCAATAATGTAAAGGTTAGACTTTTAGATCCATCATTGCCCATTAAATTAATCTAGGTGGTCATGTGTGTGTTAATCAATGTTTGGACTATGTGTCTAATCCCTTTGAGTAGGTGGCTCAAGAATATAAAAGCTAGTTAGTCCTTTAGCTCCATCATTGCCTCGTGAAGTGAAGTTATAAACTAATATTGGAATGAAATATGTATTGTATGATATTTCTCCTAAATCCCATGAATTATTTATAATCTGATAATGTTGTGTGGATAGCTAAATGTATGTTGAAAACTAGGCCACTCTTGGCCACTCCAAAAGATGGAGATTAGGCTTGTATGAAAGCCACTCCAAAACTAGAGAACTAGGCTTATATGAAAGCCATTATAAAATGTGGAGGTTAGGATTGTATTAATCCACTCTAAAATGATGCCAACCACCTATAGATGAAATAAGGCATGTAACTACTAAAAATGCCTAGGTAATGTTGAACTCAGAAAGAAAAGAAAAGAAATGTGCCATGCACATTGCCCCTAATCACTAGTGTTTGGAACATGGATTCTAATCTAAAATTTATACCAATTATCATATCTAAAACTAGAAGTGAGATCCATCATGTTGTGCATGATGGCTCCTATATCTAGATTCTTTGAACAAAAGTGCACTAGAAACTATTGATTTTGAATTGGTCTAACTATGTAAAACTATAGTTAAACCTACTTTTTTTCTTGCTTTTAGAAATTCTAATTTTCCTATTATTTAGATAGGAGCATCAAAAATGGATAATAGTGACACTAGTGTTGTAGTCCAATCTTGGTGATATTTTCCTAAGCCAAATCTAATGATTGTTCTAACATTTTCACTATTTACCTAGTTTGTTTTGAATGTTTTGATGTTTGGTTGTTGTTTTAAGTGTTCTAAAAGATATATTTTTTACCATTAGGAGCTCTTATCTCTATGATAAAACCCTTGTTTGTTACCCCTTATTTTTACGGTAGGAATAAAGACCCTATAATGAATACCCTTAGAAGAAAGAGCCCTCTAAGTGTGTTATACTACAAAGATACATGATATAACAATGATAATCAACAAAATATCTCAAGATATAACATGATTTATAATGAGAGTTTTTTAAATCAATAGAGGTATGCCTAGATAGATATAACAATGTAATAACATGTGCAATGTACTAAAATGGAATAGGAAGTCTAGTTAGTTATTAGTTGTTAGTTGTTAGTTGGCAAGGAGGGATGGAGCATCATGTCCATCATGACATCCAAGATAGAAAGATAATGCATGGGGCCAAGAAAACAAAGGAAATGTGCACATGTCACTCAAACTAGAAAGCAAGTATACAAGGCATGTTCAAATGTTACATACACATACATTTGAAAATAAGCAAAGGTTGACACGAGGGCCAAAATCACATAAAAGCATATAGACAAAGGACATTGAAAAATCTCCTAAGGTACACACATGAATAGAAGAAAAGGGCATTGGTAAATGTCTTAAGGCACATATAGGAGACAAAACTAGAACTAAGAAATGTAATCATATATAGATACACAAAACAAGAAAGGAAAGCATGTAAAAACTAGAAATACAATCATATCTAACTAATCAAAGCAAGAATTTGAAAGTATGCAAGACATGTAGTACAAGACTAGGTATATGCTAAAAAATACACAAGTGATATAAACTAGTGACTGTCGATAGAGTGATCTATTTAAGCTAGCAAGTAATGTACATCAACATGATAACTAGAGTGTGTGTTGTGCAAGAATGACATAACCTGGATGGTGTATTCATGTAGAAGATGCCCCTAGTGGGTATATATATCGATGTATGTCTCGATGTAGAAGTAAGATACCCCCTTAATGGGTGGAGTGAAGCAATCAAGGATATGGATGTCACTGCACACACTCAAAGAAGATCAAGTAAAGCATTGTAATGTAGATGTGTTGAAAAACAATAGCATAGAACAAAAAATGTCGGTCTAGCATAGTACTAGAAATGTAAACCATGGATAATGCATAGAAGCAACATGTTTTTGGTATTTTTAAATTATTTAAATAGTTTTGTATTTTGACATTTTGTATTATTTTTAGATTTTGAGTTATTTGATGAATGTTTTTGTATTTTTTGATAATGAGCTATGTACAATCAATCATAAGGAGACTATGTACAACAAATTGAAAATAATCTATGTACAAGTAATATTGAGAAGAAATGATATTAACCAATGAGTCTCATAGGAGACTCTCTATCATGGTGTCTTGTATCAAATAAAGGAATCGTGAGTGATTGTGAAGAATGAGGGAATGGCTGTGAATATGACTTTGATTATTTTTATTCATTATCGATATCCTGGAGATCATAATAACCTATATTGTTCCACTCATCATTATCATCTTGATTTTGAACCAATGGAATGTTAGTGTTGACTTTTGTTATATTTGGATCTTTTCCTTTGATAAATTATGCCTATGAATGATTTGTCTTAGGATTTTCAATAAATCCCAAACCTTGGTGACAAACATTATCAACTACTAGAATAGAAGTATTGATGCCTTGATCCTATTTGCCCAATCCTTGACCTTGATAATCAAACTATTGTAGATATTTTTGACCAAACCCATACTTCTTTGAAAGTTGAGCCTCATTTTGGAGAGATAGATTTGCATCTTTTTCATGCTTTATCTATGCTTGTGGTATTGTTCATTTCTCTAATTTTGATTTTTGATCCTTTTGTTATTTTGAGTTATGCATTGGTAATCATTTTTGTAATGTTTCTAAATTTGACCCTTTGTGAATGTGTTCCTGTGTCAATATGGATTGCTTGACTGATTTACCTTGTATAGGATCCTCATTAGCAATTATTTGTTATATATGTTTTTTTAATGCCAAACATGAATCTGTGTGATGCCCATGCATTCTATGATATGCATAATAATATCTAGATCTTCTCACTAGATGTAGAGGAGGTAGTTTGATCAAGTTAGATTTAATCATTTTCCTTAGTACCTCACTTGAACTCTTATTTGATCATTGAATGTTTTTGAATCACTAGTTGTAGAGTTACTTTGTTGTGATTTCTTGTTTTGATATGTAACATTTCTTGCAACCAATTGATTAGGTGAATGTGCATACACATGATTGACACTAGGGTGTCTTTAAGGCTTTTGTATTATAATTTGATTTTTTAATTTATGATATTTGCATGTCATAGCTGATTCTAAATTTTTAGATCTAAAATTAATTTGCTCATACTGGTAATTTTATTCCTTAGAGTCTCACAAGTGTAAACCCTAGTTGCTTTCAATTGAACATGTAAGCACATATGATAAAGAGGATTTTAAGAAGCTATAGGCTGATTGTATGCATTACAAACAATAATATAGTCTGCCTCACCTTTTGGAGGGGTGATAGCATGGACCTAGTTAGAGGGAAAGTAGATATCACCCTCTTGGGGCAGAGGAGGAGAAATCATTTATTTATTGTGCATAATATATGAGATTGAAACTTGACAGGTGGTAATTAACTAATATAAAAACCATGTAGCCAAAGAGTTAAGTATATCTAGGTAGAAATCATGTATATGGGATTAAATGCATGTAAGTGGAGTTATAAGATGTATAACAATATGATTATAAAGAATATTCCACATGAGAGAGAACAAATAAGGGATAAAGAGCATGAAATTGTGCACTAATGCATAAATAACTTTTCCATGTTCTATGATATGTCTAATATGTGTGGAAAGATAAACTTGATTTTTTCCATATGAGAGATAGAAAGCAAAGGGTAGATAGCATTGAATTGTGCATTAATGTATAAATATCTTTGATGTGTAACATAATATTTCTAACATGTTTAGCAAAATAGAGTTGGAAATTATTCCAGATGAGAGAGAGAGAGAGAGAGAGAGAGAGAGAGAGAGAGAGAGAGAGAGAGAGAGAGAGAGAGAGAGAGAGAGAGAGAGAGAGAGAGAGAGAGAATATGCAAAATAAATATTGAAATCTTGTGCATGTTTAGCAATAAATTTTATAATATCATCCCTTATTACAAATATTAAGCATGAAAGGGGAAGAATGAAACTTTTCATTAACATATGGTAAACTTCATCATTCATGTACATGATAGGACCAAGTATGGTCTCCTTATTATTTATAAGAAATGTAAGAAATATTTGGAAATAAGTGAGATCCATTTTTGTTTTGATGTGCAATATGAGTTTAGATGTAAGGTAATACCTCAAGAAGCAATGGGACCTAGTATATGCAACTAGGGTTTTAAAGATGATTATTTGAAAAATTACTATGAAAATTTGAATTTTAAAGTGAATTTTTGAGTTAAGTATGCAAGTAAAAAATCAAAAATTTATTGGAAAATTTGTGATTTACAGAGACCTAGTATATGCAACTAAGGTTTTGAAAAATAAATATTTTTGAAAATTACTATTGAATTTTGAAATGTGAAGTGAATTTCTAATTTTAATATGTGAGTAAAAAATTAGAATTTTATTGGAAAATTATTGGGAAAATACTGAGACCTATTATGGGCAACTAGGGTTTGAAAGAAAATTATTTTAAAATTAATATAAAATTTTAAAATTTAATGATAATTTTTTATTTAATTATGTAGTTTAAAAATTATAAAAATATAAGAATAATCAATAAGAAATTTACCTTAGGGTTTATAGGATTTTTGTGCACAAATGAAGTAAGTCAGGTTCACCAAATGATTTAACCTATTTGGGAATATTGGTGTATTATTCTTAATTTAGTTAAAGTATTTGAGTAATAAAATAAATAAATAAAAATGCAAAAATTAAGATACTAATTTGTATAATTTTATTGCAAATTTGACCTTTCTAAAAATAGTAATAAGAGGGAGAAAATAAAACTTAACTAGAAACTGACTGATACGGCTAAGATACAGTCTAAGATTCACTGTGTAGGACTAAGACACTATCACAAACCAGGATCTAATCTTCATTTTATGATTGGATAGGAGCATAAAAAGTGGATAGGAGTGGCACCGATGCTGTATTCCACCTCTACAAATACTTTCCAAGATATCTAAGCTTTTTGAGTTTTATTCACTATGCCTATGTGACCCTATTTATGAAGTTTCATTAGCTAGAAGTTTGTAGAGCTCCTTGTAGATTAGATTCTATCTTCAAACCCTATACTCCATTATGCTTTCACCAATTTTGAGAATTAGGGGGGAGTTAGTGTGTGTAAGATTCACTGAATGTGTATCCACATCCCTTGTGTGGGCATGCATCTGCATACCAATACTTTGAAGATGGATCAAGCCATATGTAACTCTCCCACTTGATATATTTTGTGTAATAGAGTGTATGGATATGAAAAATGATAAACTAGAAGTGCTTGAGGTGGCTATGAATTGGTGTAAGGATTTGAATAAGCTTTTAAGTATATTGGTTGGTTGTATGCAGAGAATAGGGAATATTTCTTGAGTAGTCTTGCTTGCTTAGTGATATTTGCCAACCCTATCCAAATGATCTTTGAATGGGATTTTATAGGGATCTATTGGTCATGGGTTGAATGTGCTCACATTAAGTTAACAAGGATAAGGATGGATAATCAAAAGAAACTGACCATTGGGGCCAAAAATGTACTTGGACAGGAGTACCAAAAGTGGACAGGAGTGGGACCAACACTATAGTCCAAGTGTGGTGCTATTATCTTGAGTTGACAGGGCCTGGGGGGATGGATTAGTGATGGAAAGAGAAGTTTGGTTGAGTTAGGATTAATTATAGAAGGCTATGGATGATTGGGAATGAGTGAACAAATGCCTATGAGGGTCATGAGAGCAAACAAGAGGGACCTATGGGTTGGGTGTCACAAGCCACACTCAAGTTACAAATTTTTGCATTTTATATGACTATATATAATGATTTTCATCCAACTTAAAATTTACATCTATTACTTTCCTATTATTTGTGTCATGATATATGAATAAATATTTATTAATGCATAAAATATTTTAAAGTGGTTCATGCTTAGCTACTCAAGAAAAAAATTACTTGGATTACACTCCTAATTTCTAAATTTTGTAGATCTAATTGCTACCCAATTCTATATATGAAATTGGATAGCAAGGTCATTAGTGTTATCACAAATTTTAGTACCCCAATTTTCAAAATTTTAAACATTGAAAAGTATGTCATATGATAGTTGGCATACCATAAAATCTAAAACTACATGGTGAGGGCCAACTTGTTTTAAACACTTAATTGTCACTTTATTTTTTGAATGTGATTAAATATCATTTATGATTTTATCTAAAATGACCACAGATTAACATCTGTATTTAAATAATTTGAGTATGAAGATCACATTAATTACATTTTTTATTAATATGTGTGTATAGTGGCTTCTTTGTAATAGTGAAATCAATAATGTATTCTTGTGAAAATTTGTAAGGAAAAGTCATAGATGATTCAAATTTGGTAATTTTTTATTCAGATTTAATTTTGAAAGATTATTTCAATGGTATAGATCAATAATTTAAATGCAGAGTATAGAATGGATAATATTGGCATCTTATTTTATCTTACAACACCTTTTTGGTTCTTAATTTTCATCTTAGTATATTTTATATAAGTTGTTATTATAGTTCATCTATAATTTTATAGCCCTAAATTATAAACCTAATCCTAATGACCTAGACTATGTTATGGATAAAAGTGCTATAAACATAAGTATTACCTTGGTCATTATGAATAAATTTTTAGGTTTAATAACATGTATTTGGTTTCAACCACCTTTGGTTAAAGTTTACATTATCCATGTTTGGTTATAATGTTAGTTTGGGCAACTTGGAACATGGTATGTAGTTTTAGCTTGAGAAATTTATATATACTTCAAATTTAATTCAAAGATATAATGGATCTTGTGTTATGATTCATTGAATTCAGTCATGTTGTAATAAAACAAAACTATCCTTGATTGGTGATAGACAGGTGGTTAGTTTGATAAATAAGGTGAAAAAGTTAGTAAATTATTAACTTCATAATGTCTTGAAACATCTTGCCATTCATTTGATGACTTTATAGTTTGGTCGATAACATATATTTGGTAACTTGGATCCCTAGCAACTTGGTAACTGTTAATAAACTACCAAAGTTGGCATAGAATATGAGATGTGGAAAAAATAATGTGGCCTACTTCACATCACTTGCATTGAATGTGGTAATTTCATATAGGGTCAACCTAAAATTATTATCAAGGCATTCATTTCACACATCACTTGAAACCACCTCAAAGAAGCAAATCTCTATAATTCTTGAGTTTTATTGATTTATTTGGAATTTCACAATTTGAACATGAATAAAATGTTTTAAATTGGCTCTTGTTTTGGATTTTTGGTTGTTTGAGTCTTGTTGAAGCTAGAATCAATGTTACATGTATGTTTTGGTTACTTGACATTTTTAAAGTGAAAAGTTTCATGTTTAAAGTTGTTTATAGATGAAACCTAAGATGTATTTGATTGATTGAATTATCTAAAGCCTTGGCTTGGAAGATAAATTACTACAATTAGCCTACATTATAAAGAAACTCTATGGTGATACATGCATGTTGTTAGTCTACATATACATTTGTTGGGGGTTTTAAAATATTCCAAGAAATAGTTATATACATTTGCGTGGTTATGAGTTTAAGTTTTTATGGGTTTTATTATTAAAGCTTGATGCTTGAAGCTCGTAAAGTGTAATTTGATAAAATAACACAACATATTGGTTTAATAAACATTTTATTAACAAACCTACATCTTATTTTTTATTCTTTAAAACTTAAATAAAGATGATAGTTGAATATAAAAGAGTCTAGTTGTTTGGTTGATTTTATTGCCTAATACAGTTGCATGCAAAAGGTTCAAATTTATTTAAGTTTTTAGTTCTTGAAAAGTGGTATGCATAATGTTTGGGTTTTAGTGGTAAACACTTTTAAAGTGCACACATAAATAGATTGATAGTGAGAGTAACATTTTTTTTGTTATACATATAATGGTTCTTTTTATTTGTTTATTCTTGAAGCTCAAGGAAGAATATTAAATTTTTATTGTTGAAATTTCAAACCTAAAATAAAAAAAATAACATTTGAGTTGATATATTGATGATATTTATTATGGATTAAGGTTTTTAAACAACATTCAATCCTAAAATGGTTTTGATAAGTTGTAAAGGAAAGACAATAATGTTATATCAATTTGATAACCCAGTTATCTTCAACTCAAAATTACATTAAGGTGATATAAGTTAGATTTTTTTAAAGTTTCAAACCATACACATTTCTCAAGAAGTATGTGAAATAAATTGCTAAAATAACTTTAATATATTCATTATGTAGCCAGGGTTTGGTGAAAATGTGCATAGCCTTCAATAAATACATGCATTTGTATCTATTTAAATAATGGGCTTAGATAAAGAACATTATTTGGTTAAAGATGTTATATCTAATGATGATTTTGTGATACTTTATGGAAAATTTATTCGGTCAAGCTGAAAATTGGTATTATATGGAAAATTTAAATTTTAATTATGTATTTTGTGATTAAAACAAAATTAAATATTTTACATAAGCATATTTGGTTTTGATTTGTCTGTATGGTTTTCTTGTTCAAGACAGTTAGGGTGCAATAATGGTTTCAATTGAAGAATGGAATATAGTTGATGATTTAATTTTGTCAATTTTAAATTTTAAATTAGTTTTTTTTATTTTGAATATGAACTCATAACTCTATAGTAGTATAAATAAATTTAATATGATTTTCCATAAAGTATGTCATTTGATTTTCATTTTTTCTCAAGTATAGAAAATGTCTGAGTGGATCCGAGGTCCTCATAGGATATATAGGAATATATGGGGTAGAGGATGTCAACAACAAAATAGTAAAACCCCTCCTTAGAATAGTTATCAGGGATGACCCTTTCAGGTTTAAAGGGTTTATAATGCATTTGCAGAACCTATTCATTATGGAAATAGAGTGTCTTCACACTTTGATGCTAACTATATACACATAATATTTTTAAACTTTTATCATTTACTAATGCTTTCTTGCTTGAACCAACCTATCAATTTTCAATTTCTCTAAGTTCACACCTTAAAGTGTGTACCAGTAAAGGGGTAGAAATATCGATGGTGCTTTGTGAGATACATTATCATTTATCTATCATGTGTATATTAACTACTCTTCTCCCAAATTTAATCCCCTAAGCAATATTCCTCATTATGACCCATAGCTATACTATGACCCATATTTTTTGACTATATTAGCTTGACTCGATGTAGTTTTCCTAACTCCAACCAAATTTAAATTTAAGTCAGCCAAGGTTTATGTAGTCTAAAAATTACAATAGACACTTGACAACTATATTGGCCCTAGTTAACCTAGTTTGAGGGTAAACCATCATATTTTCAACTATAAAGAGGTTGGCCAATGGTATCAAATAAAACTTTGAGAAGGGTTTGGATCATATGTCACTCTAAATAAAATTCCCCATTTCAATTCAATAGAGATGAACATTCAGTTTCACTTTGTCATTGCTCATAATTATACTTAAGTCTACATTTGGAGAAGCCAAATTAATTAGATCATATCTTGGAGGGAAAGATCTTATCTTATAGAATCTTGGATGAAATAGGAAGAGTCCTCCTATCCTAGAATTTGATTCAACCTTTGTTATCATTACAACCATAACAATATCTTACAAAGCACCATTAGCCAAGATGTGGATTGAGTCTTGATAGGTTTTGTTTAAGGTAAGTATATTCTAACCGTAGCTCTTTCATTTGATAAATATAATTTGCATAATGACTATCTTAAATGAATATACAACTCCTTATTTTAATCTCCTCTACACTTGTACTTAGTGTGGTTATATGGTTTTTCAAACTTGTTAATTTCCACCTTAGGTAACTTAATCCCCCATTTACCTACCATGGTTCCTTGCACCTTTTAAGTTTATTTTTAACTATCCCCCTTGTTTGTGTTTTTATATTGGTAATAATATAATAACTCCAATATTAAAAAACCTAGTTAGGGTTATTTCATTACATTGATTTCCTAGAGACTTTGGAACCCTCTCCATTGATGTTATGTGGTAAGTGTTCCTCTTGCTAGGTTTAGCAGATCCATTTGGTCATATCCCAATATATTAAGTATCAATGGGATGCATTTGATTTACCTTATCTGAGTTTAGATCTCTTAGATAAGATAAGTTATAGGTCAATCCTATCTCATTTCATACATTAATGACCTTGATTTTTGGGATGTTCTTAATTATCTCCCATGTGATTTTTTGGTCTCTTTATGGAAAAAATAATATTGTACATGAATGATATGATTCAATTGGTGATCTCATTATTGATGGTCATTTTGACATGGCCAATAATAATTGAGATCCAGTGGTTTTGATGAACCATAACCCCTCTTATAAATATCTCCTAAGAACTCCCCAAAGTTTATTCTACTTGATCTAAGTGCATTGATCTTCACTCAATGGTTTGTTATGACCATTCTAATTCAAGGGGCCTTTGTTGGTTATGCTAGAGTATTTCAAATAGTTCTATGTACATTAAACTAGGGGCCAATACCTATAAAATTAACATATTAGATATTTAGTCATGGATATAAATAGTTGATTCAAACAAACATATATATATTTCCTTGATTTAATAGTGATCAAACAATAGACAAATCAAAAAATCAAGATAAAAAATTAAGAATAGATTGCATAGATTCTAAACTAACAAAGATGATTAAATTAATAAAAAAGATAAGGGTAAGGAGAAACGAAGAGAGCCCAATTTTTAATGAATTGGGTTAGTTCCTCTTGATTAGACAAATCCTTTAATAAACTAGTCGTTAACCAAGCTAGACCTAGCATAACTCTGGCTAAATAATGGTGCCAAAGTCAGAGGGAGGTATAATCAATGCAAAATAATAAAATAGGGTCACCATATACATACATAGACCAAATATCTCAAATAGAAAAGCTTTCACATAAATATACTTCCATGAAAGATCATTTATTATTCATCAATACTCAGTTTGGTTATAGACTCAATCTCAAATAGTGTCAACTTGACAAGATAATTAAAAAAATAAGATGACACATGAAATAAAATGATTGGTCCTCTACTCTAGTGTTAAGACTAAAAAGAGCCACATAGGTGTAACCTTCTCTAATCCTAAAAAATAACCAACCCTTTACAACATAGGAGCTGATATTAAATAGACAATTTAATTCATGGAGTTTTAAATTTGTCCCACTACTGGGGTGGTTACAAGTAACCATCAATGTGATTGGAAGGTATAGTTGAGGCTTTAACAAACATGCCATCTTGGCCATGCTCTTGTAGATACTAAATTT
Organism: Torreya grandis; assembly: GCA_037957365.1. Lineage (NCBI taxonomy): Eukaryota > Viridiplantae > Streptophyta > Pinopsida > Cupressales > Taxaceae > Torreya > Torreya grandis. The sequence goes on along the minus strand of JARHVA010000262.1, from coordinate 668,365 downwards.
AGTTTTGGTAGAAAAAGGTTATTGGGATTTCTTCAGGATTAGCTTTTAGGTGCATTCTATGTAGTTAGGTGTCATGCCTTTTAAAGGCTAAATTTTCTCTTATGCTCTTTGTTTGATCCCAATGTGCACACCATGCTCATGATTCATGTCTTATTCATTATTTCATTTGTATCTACCCTCTTTTGATCATTAAAATAATTGTAATGCCTTAAATTCCATAACATATCATGATGCTACTGAGCTACAACTTGATTTTTCTATTAAAATGAATGCATAGTCCCATATTAGATTTTGATAACTAGATGAGTGGTCAATCTTAGTCTTTTAATCTTTTAACATCACCACTGCCACATGGCCCCTTCTCGACTTCACATTCATTTTACATTTCTAGGATTTTAGATTTTCCCATTGGATCCTACTTTTTCACTTGGTAATCTATCAATATCCCTAAGATTTACTTTACTATCTTCCTTTGTCATTGGTGTGGCCATGTGGTTTCTTCTATCTCTTGGGATATTTATGCTTTGGGATAGTGTTATAATCACTCCAATCTCTCAAGATTTTGAGAGGGTGCCACATGGAATATTCTTAGGGACTTAGAGCCATGGGCCTTTTTCAATCCTAATCAACTCCTAGAATTTTGGGTTAATGCCTTAATTTTCCCAAGGTTTTGGGATTATGGTATTTCAAACCTTTATTAATGCCTTTAATCCTTTGTAATCCTAGATTTTTAGGATGATACCATATGGTGTACTCTCAAGGCCCCAGGGATTTAAAAATACTTAATCATTTTTCTAAAATTATTTGGTTATGAATTTATGCATCAATGACATTTAGATGCATGGAAGAATATGGGAGTCTTGAGAATATTTTGAAAACCTATGAGAAAACAAGAAAATTATCTAAATAAATATTTTCAAAAAAAAAACTAAGTTTTTCGAAGTGATTTTTATGCAAGAAGCAGTCATTTAATATAAAAATTGAGAATATTTAAATGATCAAACATACAAGACAATAGCAGACAAGGCAAGACACTCAAAAAAGTGCAAAAATTAAAGCATATGATAAATGCAACCAACATGAATATATCATACTTATTTTTATAAGTGTGTGTTAACTTAAAAATATTAATTACATAGCATATCAAGTACACAATGAAAATACATGAGCATGCATATGAGCATGTGTAATAATATAAGCTCAAACATGATAATGGAAAGTGATCATTTAATAATATAGCCTGGGTGTATCATGATCAAAGAAGTAGATGCCCTCAACATACTTATGACATGAGTAGAGGGAAGGCCCAACATCTGTATGTGTACATATCATGTATTTAGATGAATGTGTATCACACTCAAATGATGCATGAAACATGTGTATATATTAAAAGGAATGATATGATATTTACTAACATAGATCAAACAACATAAGTATAATAAATATTATAACTAGGAATATAATAACCATTTTTGGTATTTTTAAATTATTTTAAATGTTTTTATATTTTTGGAATATTTGATTTTTTTTTTAATTAATATTTGGAAAGATAGGCAAAAAATACATGTACAATGAAGAGTGGCACTATAAGACAATGTACTCATCAATGGGATCCCTCTATGAAGGTTTTGTATCATGTGTGTCATATTCATATGCTGCATAATAATTATTTTTAGGATCATACCAATCTTCTATATTATTAGAATCATAATAATCAATGTAATCATTATTATAGGAGACATGTAACTTATTATGTTGTTCTTGAATTTTTGATATATCATTTTGAGCACTTGAATAAAAAACATTGCACCATAGATTGGAGTTTCCTTCTTGAGAGTTTATTTTTCTTGAGTATGTGCATTCTCAAAATGTTGCATCTCATTAGGGATAGAGAAGACTCATGTATATTTTCTTGAATAGTAGGAAAATATGTAATTTATGCCTTGAATATTTTTTCCTTGATGCATGAAATAAATATTATGTTTGGATCCTTAGCATCCATATTTTTATCAATTGATTTTGTAGGAATGTCTTGCTATGAAAATTCCTTTGTTATAAACCCTCTTTTTAGAATGCTTGTTTCCTTACTTTGAGTGTGATTTTTCAACTATTGCTCTTGTTTTTTTTCTAACACTGCCTTTTGAATTTTTTCTCTCTAAGTTTTGCATTTATAAGTATTTTTTTCTAAAATCCTTTAGTACCCATATTTTTTTTTTTGTTGTTTGTGCTTTAGGAGAGGTACTCATAATGTGAGTGGTTTTCTAGATTGATGTATCGATGATAGGATCACCACTATATTTAAGAATTTGTATTTTTTTATTTAATACAAAATAATAATTTGTATATGCCCTTGCAGTGATTATGGAAAAAATGTGTTAGTGGGATCACATTGTCAAGCTAACCCCAAATACCCCTTTGTCAATGGGTGCTACCTACATAGCCACTACTTTAAAGAGGGCCTCAGACTGATTTAGTTATCCCCTATGTGTTGGATTTTGTATACACAAGGATGTAATATGTGATAAGTAAAGACATGCAATGACCTATCTTGTAACTTGTAAAATATGGTTCATGTGTTATCTTTTGAATGTTTTAGACCTGTATAAAGACTTCTCCTATGACTAATATTTAAATAGGAAATATTTCTCAGTTGAATGTTTGATTGAGTATTTCTTGGTATATATACTTTTGAGTTGTATGTGATTACTTGGTGATGAATGAATGAGTGTTGATCTTGTATATATACCAATCCCTTTTGTAAATATCTTGCATTGAATCACTTACTCCAACATTTTTGGATACATTTATTTTAAAAATTAGATGACTTTTGGGTAGTGGACACTTTATATGAAAATGGACAGTTACATCGATGCATGTGTCTACTTGGGACACAAGTGCTCGAGGAGCTATAAAATAGGTATAAGTCCAAAATTAGTAGTGATGGAAAATAATTAGGTTAATAATTTTTTACAAAATATGTCCTGGGTCATCATAATAATAATTGTTAGACTAAGAGATAATAAACTAGGCACAAAAATATAGTGAACGTGAGCTTTTCAATAGTGGGAAGGTCTAGAACTAAAATATACAACCATGATAGGTATTTGCCAAGTGTATAAGCTAAAGTAGTATATAAATCATATTTTAGTATCTACACTATCTAAAATTGGATATAAATTACACTCATATATTTATTTAGATTGCCATGGTCTTATATTACCTTTCTCATTTGGACTACCTTCTTTCAAAACTCACTTTTATAGTCCTGCACACTTTGGCCTTACTTTTGGTATGATATTTATAGTACATGGACCTCACTTACTCATAAAAAATAGGATTTAAATGTCTCTTAATTAGTGCTTTGCATTCATCTCATATAACAATTGGAGTTAACTTCTTAACAACCAAGGTATGAACATAGCTTTCAATCCAAGTTAAAGCATGATTGATTAATTTTAACATTACAAAAAATATTTTTTGACTTTCATTAATTAGATACAAACTAAAATATACGTAAATTTGAGATAAACAATGATTAAGCTTCTCTAATTCACCTCTCCATCATATGGATGCATTTAAATCTTAGCTTCAACTTTGAATGGAGGTGTATATTTTTAGTATGAGGCTTCTCTTTGTCATGGTCTAAATCCTTTGATTTTTCACTTGCCTTAGGATCTTGCATAGACAAACCCAACTTTGCCATGAGAATCCCCACAATGAACTATATTTTGTCAATATTCCCCATGAAAATAGGGATATGCTAGAAACACCTCCTTCTAACTTTATAAACCTTTCTTCATTTGAAATAGGTACTTCACCTAAGTGATCCATGATTCTTATTTCTCTATTCCATATATTTTTGATATTTTTTTGTAAAGGAGCCAAGCTACCTTCACCAATAGCAGTTAATTCTCTAGAAATGAGATTAAAAGTGCTAAATAATAACAATAATAAAAAACTATATATAATGGAAACAATAAATAGATATGATACCTATGTAATCCGTAATTGTGTGGAGATTCCACTACAAACTCATATATACAAACCCTTTCTTTTTTTAAATAAACTCAATTGTTTAAAATTGTTGTTCTGTTACAAACAAACATTAATAATACTATAAATTAAGTTGAAATAATGTTTAACTATAAAATATTTCCACCCATGTAAATTAAGAAAACCTAAATATAAAAACATCATAATAGAGACACAAGTTATACTACAGAAACTAAAAGTGAGAAAACTTCAAAAGAGTGAGGTGATTCCTACTATTGGAACTATCTCTTATTAGTCATAAGGTACTACCATTAATGTAATTCATGAATAACATTTACAATACAACTTGATTAAAACTAGTACCAAATGTTATTTTCTTACATACACACTTCTTCATGTACACGACTTAACTCTAAACACCAATACAATAAAAAATACCACTATGAGAACATTAACTCAGTATATGGAGAAATACTATTCAATCATTGAATGTTCAATGTCTCTTCCTTATTTAAAACCTAACATAAATTCATCCAAGAAGAAACCCACATGTGGATCTAAAATGCATAAATTTTGGAAGTTGAAACATTTACAATTTTTCCCCTACCTATCTTTTGTATGCATGATAAATTATTGCTTAATTCAATATGAAACCATTACATGTATGAATTGATAGTTTCATAACTAGAGGGGTGGATATGAAACTACTACTTATAAAAACCATTAGTTTCAATACCTCTAATGAAACTCTTATCTTTACAAATAAGGACCTATTGACATCTTCTCATCTAGAATGTTTTCATCATCCCAAACCGGATTATGTCTCTATAAATCTCTCTATACTTTCTAATCAAATTTATTAATTGTGACTGTGCAAGAAATAACTACTTGTGAAATGTTACAAGTGATACAAGTGGCATATGTAGATTTCTAAGAAAAGTGGAATAGTTAGTTAATATTACTATAAAATTATAATAAATTTTTTGAATCAATAGTTTATCCTTAATCTATGCACCTAGAAAAAACTAGGAGTATAAGAGTACTCTATTAGTCAAAATTAGAAAATTTTAAATTTACCTCAAAAAACTAGTTTGTCTTCCTTGGTTCTTTTACCTATTTAACAATGCACAACACTAAACCATAAACAAAGTGTAATTTAGATCGTAACATTTTCTTGCCTAAATAACTTATTTATATTAAATAATAAAAAAACTTGCAAAATTGGTAATGAAAATTTTGAATATCAGAATGGGCAAGAGAGACTTTACAAACCCCTAGTTAAGGTATCGATACCTAATCTGAATAATTGAACTATGGAGGGTAGTCGACTAACTATTTTCCCTCATAAGGAAGAAAAGGTGGTTTGCCTCCAAATTTTAGACACTATTATGGATCATGCTTACAAAGGGTTGGAGGTTTCTCTTTTGAGCAAATTCCCTAGGTTTAGACCAAATATTGAAATTTTTAGGTCATGTGTTAAATAGAAATGGGCCTTAAATTGTTTGGTGGATGTGAGAACAATGGGTAACAAGTTTTTCTTGGTAATTTTTTTTGACTGCAATGACTTTTAAAGATCCCTTATATAAGGGACATGGTTTATGGGTAAATTTTGGATCTACATTTCAAAATGGAAACTTGGGTTAGACTTATTTAAAGACCCCCTAAAAGAGATCCCAATTTGGGTAATCCTTCCTCTAGATTTTGTCATGAGGAAGTTATTTTGGGGATCACAAGAGCCATTGGATGCCTAATTAAAGTGGATAAAAACTCACTCTCTAAAAAATGCCTAACTACCATAAGAGTCTATGCACTATTGAATACTAGTGATACTATGTTGAGATCCATAGCTTTAAAATCTAGTTTTGGGAAATGGTTTCAAAATATAGTCTATGAGAATTAATCTATAATCTTCAAGGACTATGATGTGTGGGGTCATAGAGCCACATTGTGTCCAACCTTATAAAAAATAAAAAAGGTTTCCCTTGTACCCATTAGGGTTGTTAACCCCAAACCAAAAGGATTTGACAAGTAAAAAAGGATATAAATGGGGAAAAATGATGCCTTTAGGAGCCCTGAGTAGAGCAGATCAAATTAGGCTTATAGGAGTTCCCCCTAAAAAATACCAGATTACCAAAAAATCTTCCTAAATCTAAAGGATTTTGGTGAAGGAAGTCTAGCTAGGAGTTGCCCTCTCTCATGAGAACTAACAAGATATCTTTAAACTTTGGGGTAGATGCCTCTGAACCATAAGAGTTTTAACTAGCCAGAAGAACCTCTTGGAGACCCCAAAAGTCTAAAGACCCTATTAGCATGGGTAATGGTATGGTTGAGGCTAAAATGCAATTCAAACTATTGATTGGTACCCAAGACTTCTCTCTTAAAGACACTTCTTAGACAAAAATAGGTGATGGATTTGATAGGTAGGGAATTGATCAAGCCCTTGGTTCAAGGTATAATTATTCCCTTTCTCATATTAAAAATTATTTCATGGAATATCAGGGGAATTAATAACTATGATAAACAAAGACTTGTTAGGAATTTTAGGAAAGTTCAAAAACTTTATTTTCTCTTACTTCAAGAAACAAAGATTTCTTTGGATGTTTTGGAAAGTTTGAGAAATTCTATTTAGAATTAGTCTAGTATCATTAGATTTTGGGCTATTGGGGCTTATAGAGGTCTTGCGATCCTCTAGGACACTCTATTTTTTAAGGAAAGGGTCATTTGGAATAAACATGGACATGTAATGATTGGAGTTACTTTTTTAGTTTCAAATAAGAAATAGATACTATCCAACATTTATTTACCAAATGCTAAAATAGGAAGCAACTAATTTTGGGAAGAACTATCTAAATTCAGATCCTACACATTTGAATGGGACTAGATGGTGGCTAGATATTTTAATACCCCCTAAACCCAAAAGATAATAAGGAATGAAATATTGAATATAGTGATATTATGGCTGAATTCAATGATTTTATCATGAGAAATAATGTCCAGGTCATACACTTGGACCAATATAAGAATGGGGGAAGATAATGTTCAATTTATATTGGATATATTTCTCATATCCTTAGACTAGGATTTAAAATCCTACTATAGATTTTTAGTCCTTCCTAAAATTAGCTCAAACCATAACCCCTTGGTATTCCTCAACTAAGTCCCTAGAATCAGGGATCTCCTATTTAGGTTTGAGAATATGTGGCTAGATAATTTAGGACATTAGGACACCATGAAGAAATGGTGAACTATTGAGTTTGAGGTCCCAACAACGTTTTTGTTGGCTTCTAGGCTCAAAATGATCAAAACAAATTTCAAAGTATGGAATAAAGAAGTTTTTGGAAACATGTTTACAAGGAAAAATGAAACTGATGAAGCTCTTAGAGATTTGGAACAACACATCCAAGTGAATGGAATGGATCAAGAAACTTTTTGGAAGGACAAAGAGCTACTATGTAATTTTACTAATCTTGAAACTAGGGAGGAGATCTACTAGAGATAGAGATCTAGAAACACATGGTAAAAGAGGGAGACAAAAACTCAAAAAGTTTCTTTCAAATTGCATGTAGAAATAGGAATACCTTGAGAATACAATAACTCATTAGATATGATAATACCCAATGCAAGGATGAGGATGAGATAATACTGAAAGTGATCAAATATTTCAAAAACATCCTCTCTAAAAGCCATTCCATCAATCAAGATCTAGAGGGAAGCCTTCTTAGACTATTCAATAGGGTTTTTTATTTTAAAGACAATTACGACCTATTGAAGTAACCTACCAATGATGAACTAGAAATGACAATGTTCTCAATGGAGGGTGATAAGGCATGTAAACTGGATGGTTTTCTTCCCCTCTTTTTTAGCATTTTTGCAAAATTATCCAACATGAGGTGGTAGCTATGATGGCGTAATTTTTAGAATAGGGCCTATCCTTATAGAAATTAATAGTACTTTTTTAGTACTAATTCCTAAAAAATAAAGAGATCTTCAGATAAACAACTTCAGACTAATCAACCTCTATAACACATTCTACAAGATCTGCACCAAGACTCTTGTTTTTAAGACTCTAACATTTACTCCCTAAATTCATTTTAAATCAATGAGTGTTTGTGGTGGGAAAATAGATAATTGATAACAACATTCTGATTCATGAGGTTATTCATTCCTTGGAGTAGTCCAAAAGAGTAGGTATGCTTCTCAAAATAGATGTCCAAAAGGTCTATGATAGATTTTCATGGAGATTCAAGTTGTTGATTCTAAAAAAACTTGACTTTAGTAAATTATTTAGGAAGCTTATCTTTAATTACATTTATACCCCAATTTTTCTCAATCCTCATCAATGGTTACCTTGAGGGTTTTTTCAAACCAAAAAGAGGACTTCTCTAGGGAGATCCTCTCTCCCCTTACCTTTTTATCATTCTAGTAGAGGCTCTAATCTGATGCTCTAGGAGGCTAGATAGACTGATCTGACTAAAGGAATATAAATTACCCCAACTTTTGTAATATCCCCTTTCAGTAGGGAATATCTAAACACAAATAACTCTGAACAAAGATACAATTTTGCAGAATAAATTCAAATAAACAATAAGCTACAATAAATCTCTTAATTGCCAAATCACTAATCTTATTATTTGTCCAGATGGTTACAATAGATGTCTTCAGTCATTCATATAAAATAATATCAAAATACAGTCTTAAAACCCTTGTCCTTTGCAAATTTGGTAATGAAACTTGAATTCTGGAAGGTCTCAGCCTTTCTGTGTCGACACACAGACACCGACGTCAGTTATACTACCGTCGTCAGTTGACTGGGCATTGTTAACCTGTCGATGTCAGTCTCTATAGATCTCTCTTTGCCGATGTCAGTGCCTGAGCAGACCTATACGGATCTGTACGAGCTTCGTACGGTTGCCAATAAATTACACCTTGTTTATAGGACCTCTGATCTGAAGATATATGACTCTAATACAGAATATCTCTATCTGTATAACTTATTTGAATCAAAACATAAAGAAATAAATACCTGGAATACTGTGATAACTTCTATATGAAGTTATCTCTCAAAAGACCTGAAATACTGTGATAACCTCTATATGAAGCTATCTCTCAAATTAGCAATAGATCAACTGATATTTCATAGCCTCTGAATCACACACACTGAAGATTTGACGTTCTCCAATGTAAACGGAATCCTAGAACCCTTGGCTCAATCTTCACAGAAAAATTCTTCAAAATCAATAATCAATAATCAATGGATAATCAATAATGGCCTCCATGAGAAACCCTTATACCCTCAAAAGATATGCTTGCCCTAATTAGGGTTTTCTTAAATTAGAATTAGGGTTTCTAAATTAAAATTAGACCAAATAATTAATATTTGATTAAATCAATCAAATATTAATATCTCCCTCAATACATGTCCAATCGAGCCCAAATGAAAGCCAACTAGAAAAATTATGCTAAACAAAGCCATGCCAATCTCCATCAAGACCCTCTAACCATCCTATCAGCCTACGAGGGTCACATAATAGGCTAACCATGAACTCAGAACATGTCAACTAAAAAGGGGACATGACAATCTGCCCCTCCTGAAATTGCTTGCCCTCAAGCAATCACTGAATGACAGATCAATCAATCCACCTAGATCCCAAATGTAGTCATGATCTCCACCACTATCAATTAACACCCCAACATCCAATCCATAAATGAAAATCAGCAAGGAAGCTCCTTACCTGAATAATATCTAAAACTGGATTGTGAAGGCTAGAAATAGTCATATCATCATCAACCTGTGACCCAACTATAATAGAAAGTTAAGTCCCTACTACATGTGATAACTCTGAAACTAAACTCACCTCAAGACCAAGCTCATCCTCATATATCTCTTGTGTTGGTGCCAATGTGCACTCATCATCGCACTCTATCATGTCATGTGGTGTAGGCATCTCCATCTGATGAAAAAACATATATCTGAAGCTGCTGCCCCATATTGCCTTAAGAATATGTGTCTTCCCATCAACATCAAAGAGAACCTCCATGTCCTTGAGATGAAGAGTAACTTCCTCAAATGAATGAAGCCACTTCATACCCAAGACTAAGTCTATATTCCCCATGTTCACCACATAATAATTAGCCTTGAACTCATAGTTGTTTAAGCGCAATGGGAGATCTCTAATCATACGCTCACACCTAAGAGTGTGACCATCAGCTACCTTAACTCTAATTCCCTCAAAATCTTTGATAGTGAGTCCACGCTTCTCTACAAATCTAGCATCTATGAAATTATGGGTGGCTCCTGTATCAAGAAGGGTGATGACCTTCTGCCCTGCCAAAACTCCACGGAGTCTGAATGACTCATCTGACTAAATGCTAGATAGGCGTGCCTCCTGCATGTGAAGCTCTAACTCTACCTCTACCTTAGGCTCTAAAGCCTCTACCTCTGCCCCCTCAGAACTATTTTGTAGTTCGAAATCCTCTGAATCTAAATCCTCATAATATGCCCACATCACACGATTTGCCTTGCCCTTAGGCCTCAAAGGACAATCGTGATGGACATCATATGGACCTTTGCAGTAGAATTAAAGCTTCTTTCTACGTAGATCATTAAGTGCCTCATGATCCAAAGGTGGTGATGCTGGATTGGCCTTTGAATCATTCTTTACACCTAATTTATCTATTTTGAAATCCGATCTCTCTGTATCTGCATTGGAGCACTTATGGTCTCTAGATGAAGAAGTACCTCTGGACTTAAATTTATGGGATGGGGCTGCCATCTCCATACTACGCACCTTATTCATAGCTACCTGTAATGAAAGAGGATCAAAGGCTTTGATCCAACCTCTCAAGGGTTTTGTCAATCCCTCCATGAAGAGAACTACCAATCTACGCTCAAAAATATTGGGCACCATGACTGCCAATCTCTGAAACTCACCAATGAAGGACTCCGAGTTACCTATTTGTCTCAACTATACCAAATCTTGAAAGTAAACCTCAAGATCTTTCCTATCAAACTGCTCAACCAATCTATCCACAAAGTCCTGGTATTCTGTCACCTGGTTATGCTGAAGTGTTACCATACCATGGTACCACCAATCATGTGCTACCCCATCCAAGTGCAAAGTGGCGTATTTGATGGCATCCATAACTATCATTGGCCTCAATACCAAGAATGTGTCAAGCTTATGAACCCAAGCTTGCACTGTCATCTTGTCGCCACCATCAAAAGTGGTCAAAGAAAGCTTGCCAGTAGCTTTCTTTAGCTCACTAAATTGAACTCTAGGCCTCTTGTCCTATCTAACTAATTTGTAGTGCTCTCTCCTCAGTCAAACAAAATGATCAAAGGATGTCCTCTCTTGAACATGAGGAGGTAATAAGTCCCACTCATCATTTGTAGCCATGTAAACATCTACAAATGGGGAATTTCCTGCCTCCTCCTCTACTGGTGCCTCTGGTTCCTCTTAAACAAATGTAAGACATGTAGGTCTATCAGTTATTCTGGAGTGGGTCTATTGTGGTCTCTGATTAACCGTAGCACTCCTGTCATCTCTTTGTTCCCCATTCTATCTATCAGGTGTGTTCATCCTCTCTATCATAGTAGTGAGTCTCTGTATTGTCTGATTCATCTATTGTTGGCTTGTCATCATAGCACGGTGGAATTCTCTGGTGTCCTAATCAACATCATAGTTGTGGCCCCTGGGTGGGCTACCCTCACATCTGTCACTCATGATGATTGGTCACTGATCTAACACCTGGGTACCTTCAAGCAAAGCTTGGCTACGTGTGTTATACTTGTGTGGTCCCAACTCTTGTGGTTGCATAGGATTTTTAAACCCTCAGGATGGCAAGATTTAGCTCTGATACCACTGTAATATCCCCTTTCAGTAGGGAATATCTAAACACAAATTGCTTTAAACAAAGATATAATTTTGAAAATTAAATTCAAATAAACAATAAGCTACAATAAATCTCTTAACTACTAAATCACTAATCTTATTATTTGTCCAGATGGTTACAATAGATGTCTTCAGTCATTCATATAAAATAATATCAAAATACAGTCTTAAAACCCTTGTCCTTTACAAATATGCTAATGAAACCTAAATTCTAGAAGGTCTCAGCCTTTCTATGTCAACACACAGACGCCGACATCGGTTATACTACCATCATTAGTCGACTGGGCGTTGTTAACCTGCCAATGTTGATCTCTGTAGATCTCTCTCTACCAATGTCGGTGCTTGAGCGGACCTGTATGGATCTGTACGGGCTTCGTACAACCGCCAATAAATTACACCCTATTTATAGGACCTCTAATCTGAAGATATATGACTCTAATACAGAATATCTCTATCTGTATAACTTATTTGAATCAAAACATAAAGAAATAAATACCTAGAATACTGTGATAACTTCTGTATGAAGTTATCTCTCAAAAGACCTAAAATACTGTGATAACCTCTATATGAAGCTATCTCTCAAATTGGCAATAAATCAGCTAATATTTCATAGCCTCTGAATCGCACACACTGAAGAGTTGACATTCTCCAATGCAAATGGAATCCTGGAACCCTCGGCTCAGTCTTCATAGAAAAATTCTTCAAAATCAATAATCAATAATCAATGGATAATCAATAATGGCCTCCATGAGAAACCCTTATACCCTCAAAAGATATGCTTGCCCTAATTAGGGTTTTCTTAAATTAGAATTAGGGTTTCTAAATTAAAATTAGACCAAATAATTAATATTTGATTAAATCAATCAAATATTAATATCTCCCTCAATACATGTCCAATCGAGCCCAAACAAAAGCCACGCCAATCTCCATCAAGACCCTCTAACCATCCTATCAGCCTACGAGGGTCGCATAATAGGCTAACCATGAACTCAGAACATGTCAACTGAAAAGGGGACATGACAATCCACCCCTCCTAAAATTGCTTGCCGTTAAGCAATCGCTAAATGATAGATCAATCAATCCACCTGGATCCCAAATGTAGTCATGATCTCCACCACTGTCAATTAACATGAACTCCATGCCATGTCCATCCCACCTCTCATCTAATGGCATCACATCATCTCTAGTACTAAGATAAGCACCCCAACATCCAATCCATAAATGAAAATCAGCAAGCAAGCTACTTACCTGAATAATATCTAAAACTGGATTGTGAAGGCTAGAAATAGTCATATCATCATCAACCTATGACCCGACTGTAACAGAAAGCTGAGTCCCTACCACATGTGATAACTCTAAAACTGAACTCACCTCAAGAACAAGCTCATCCTCATATCTCTCTTGTGTTGGTGCCAATGTGCACTCATCATCGCACTCTATCATGTCATGTGGTGTAGGCATCTCCATCCGATGAAAAAACATATATCTGAAGCTGCTGCCCCATATTGCCTTAAGAATATGTGTCTTCCCATCAACATCAAAGAGAACCTCCATGTCCTTGAGATGAAGAGTAACTTCCTCAAATTAATGAAGCCACTTCATACCCAAGACTAATTCTATATCCCCCATGTTCACCACATAATAATCAGCCTTGAACTCATAGTTGTTTAAGCGCAATGGGAGATCTCTAATCAAAAGCTCACACCTAAGAGTGTGACCATCGGCTACCTTAACTCTAATGCCCTCAAAATATTTGGTGGTGAGTCCACGCTTCTCTACAAATCTAACATCTATGAAATTATGGGTGGCTCCTGTATCAAGAAGGGTGATGACCTTCTGCCCTGCCAAAACTCCACAGAGTCTGAATGACTCATCTGATTAAATGCTGGATAGGCATGCCTCCTACATGTGAAGATCTAACTCTACCTCTACCTTAGGCTTTGAAGCCTCTGCCTCTACCCCCTCATAACTATTCTGTAGTTTGGAATCCTCTGAATCTGAATCCTCATAATATGCCCACATCACACGATTCGCCTTGCCCTTAGGCCTCAAAGGACAATCATGATGGACATCATATGGACCTTTGCAGTAGAAGCAAAGCTTCTTTCTACGTATATCATTAAGCACCTCATGATCCAAAGGTGGTGCTACTAGATTGGCCTTTGAATCATTCTTTACACCTGATTTATCTATGTTGAAATCTGGTCTCTCTGTATCTGCATTGGAGCACTTATGGTCTCTAGATGAAGAAGTACCTCTGGACTCAAATTTATGGGATGGGGCTGCCATCTCCATACTATGTGCCTTCTTCATAGCTACCTATAATGAAGGAGGATCAAAGGCTTTGATCCAACCTCTCAATGGTTCTGTCAATCCCTCCATGAAGAGAACTACCAATCTACGCTCAAAAATATTGGGCACCATGACTGCCAATCTCTGAAACTCACCAATGAAGGACTCCAAGTTACCTGTTTGTCTCAACTATGCTAGATCTCGAAAGTAAACCTTAGGATCTTTCCTATTAAACTGCTCAACCAATCTATCCACAAAGTCCTGGTATTCTGTCACCTGGTTATGCTGAAGTGTTACCATACCATGGTACCACCAATCATGTGCTACCCAATCCAAGTGCAAAGTGGCGTATTTGATGGCATCCATCTCTGTCATTGGCCTCAATACCAAGAATGTGTCAAGCTTATGAACCCAAGATTGCGCTGTCATCTTGCCGCTACCGTCAAAAGTGGTCAAAGAAAGCTTGCCAGTAGCCTTCTTTAGCTCACTGAATTGAACTCTAGGCCTCCTACCCTGTCTAACTAATCTGTAGTGCTCTCTCCTCAACTAAACAAAATGATCAAAGGATGTCCTCTCTTGAACATGAGGAGGTAATAAGTCCCACTCATCATTTGTAGCCATGTAAACATCTGCAAATGGGGAATTTCTTGCCTCCTCCTCTGTTGGTGCCTCTGGTTCCTCTTGAACAAATGTAGGACATGTAGGTCTATCAGCTATTCTAGAGTGGGTCTGCTATGGTCTCTGATTAACCGTAACACTCCTGTCATCTCTTTGTTACCCATTCTATCTATCAGGTGCGTTCATCCTCTCTATCATAGTAGTGAGTCTCTGTATTGTCTAATTCATCTGCTATTGACCTGTCATCATAGCACGGTGGAATTCTCTGGTGTCTTGATCAATATCATAGATGTGGCCCCTGGGTGGGCTACCCTCACGTCTGTCACTCATGATGATCGGTCACTGATCTAACACCTGGGTACCTTCAAGCAAAGCTCAGCTGCATGTGTTATACTTGTGTGGTCCCAACTCTTGTGGCTGCATAGGATTGTTAAACCCTCAGGATGGTAGGATTTAGCTTTGATACCACTGTAATATCCCCTTTTAGTAGGGAATATCTAAACACAAATTGCTCTGAACAAAGATACAATTTTGCAAAATAAATTCAAATAAATAATAAGCTACAGTAAATCTCTTAACTACCAAATCACTAATCTTATTATTTGTCCAGATGGTTACAATAGATGTCTTCAGTCATTCATATAAAATAATATCAAAATACAGTCTTAAAACCCTTATCCTTTGCAAATCTGGTAATGAAACCTAAATTATGGAAGGTCTCAGCCTTTTTGTGTTGACACACAGACGTCGACATCGGTTATACTACCGTCATCGATCGACTGGGTGTTGTTGACCTACCAACATCGATCTCTGTAGATCTCTCTCTGTCGATGTCGGTGCCTGAGCAAACCTGTATGGATCTATACGGGCTTCGTATGGCTGCTAATAAATTACACCCTATTTGTAGGACCTCTGATCTAAAGATATATGACTCTAATATAGAATATCTCTATCTGTATAACTTATTTGAATCAAAACATAAAGAAATAAATACCTGGAATACTGTGATAACTTCTGTATGAAGTTATCTCTCAAAAGACCTGAAATACTGTGATAACCTCTGTATGAAGCTATCTCTCAAATTGATAATAGATCAGCTGATATTTCACAGCCTCTGAATTACACACACTGAAGAGTTGACATTCTCCAATGCAAATGGAATCCTGGAACCCTTGGCTCAGTCTTCACAAAAAATTTCTTCAAAATCAATAATCAATGGATAATCAATAATGGCCTCCATGAGAAACCCTTATACCCTCAAAAGATATGCTTGCCCTAATTAGGGTTTTCTTAAATTAGAATTAGGATTTCTAAATTAAAATTAGACCAAATAATTAATATTTGATTAAATCAATCAAATATTAATATCTCCCTCAATACATGTCCAATCGAGCCCAAATGAAAGCCAACTGGAAAAATTCTGCTAAACGAAGCCATGCCAATCTCCGTCAAGACCCTCTAACCATCTTATCAGCCTACGAGGGTCGCATAATAGGCTAACCATGAACTCAGAACATGTCAACTGAAAAGGGGACATGTCAACTTTTAATTCAACCACCCACCAACAGTTTCTAGATGATACTTTTATTCTTAGAATGTCTTATGTTAAGGAAGCCAAAACCATTAAAAGTATACTAGGAAACTATGAAGTAATGTCTGGGAAGAACATTAATTTGGATAAAATATCTCTTTTTTTAATAAACACCAAGGCCAAGCTTCAAAACCATATTTTTAGTATTCTAAACTACCAAATCTAGCCTCTTCCATCTTTTTACTTAGTATGCCCTTAGCCAAGGAAATGTTGAGTATCAAGGATTAGAACCTACTCCTAGACAAAATTCAAAAAAAGATATCTAGTTAGAAGGCCAATTGCTTATCCTAGGTGGGTAAGGTCCTTCTAGTTAATATTTATTTATATATCATGCCTATTTACAAGATGTCAGTATTCAAAATTCCTTCTAAAGTTGTGGATATAATTGAGTAGATCTAATGTATATTTTTGTGGTTGGGAAAGGATTAGATAGAGAGAATTCCTTTGGTCACTTAATAAAATGTATGCAAACCCAAAAGTAGAGGGGAACTGAGACTATGATAAGTCAAATAAATAGACAAAGCACTATTGGCAAATAAATCCTAGATAATTATAACAAAATATAATAGCTAGACCAATATTATCAAAGGTAAGTACCTAAAAAATGAGTCAAAGGACTATATTCTAAAGGAAGAAGTCTCTTGACAAGGTTCAAGTTTCTAGAAAGCAGTGATCAAAACTAGATATCTTTTGTGTAAAGGCTACAAGTGGGTTGTGGGAAATGGAAGAACCATTAATTTATTAGAGGACCCTAGGATATTCAAATTTCATGTATCAATCATTAGTAACTACAAGGTCATCATCTAATCTTTAAATCTTCGATAGGGAGTAAAGTCAAAGACTATTAGTCCCTAAATGATCTGACTCCATATTAGAAACAACTAGTCTTTCTGAGAGTAACTGAGGACCACAACATGTTTATTAATATTGTAAATTCTAAAACTACAATATCTACATTTGATTCTTATCCAAAAAAGATGAGATTATTTGGCACCCAGATCCCATAGGTGACTATACCATTAAATCTAGTTTTTTAGTGGATCAAGATCTAATAGAGCCTATCCCCTCTTGGTTCAACTTATATGACAAAATTTGATCCCATAAATTGGTCTTTTTTCTTGGTTGATAAGTCAAAATAGAATCCTCACTATTGACAACCTTAAGATTAGGGACTTTTAGGTGCCCAATAGATGTAGTCTTTGTATGGAAGATGAGGAAACTATTAATCACATCTTATTAGGGTGAAAGTATGCTAATTCTATCTAGAATTCTCTACTATGTTTGCTTAAAATATTTTAGGTCCCACCTAATTCCCTTTAGGACCTCTTCCTATAATAGAATCTGCCTTAGAAATACAAGGCTCTAAAGCTTCTCTAGAATCTCACTCTCCCTCACTTTCTCTGGGGAATTTGGAAGGAAAGAAACAACAATATTTATAGAGATAAGAGGTCCAAGTGGTGGATCACTCAAGTAAATTTTTTTGTGGCTATCAAGGAAAATTGGGCCTCCAAAATTCCAAAAAAAATTAAAGTGTCAGGGACAATTTAAGTGTTCTTTATCTATGAAATCTTAAGCTTCCTTAGAATCCTAAATTGAGAAACAAACCTCTAGGGAGTCAACCAAATGGACCCCTTCTCTATAAGGATGGTACAAACTCAAATTTTATGGTGCCTCAAAAGGTAACCTAGGGCCAACTAGAGGAGGTGGGGTGCTTACGCATGCAAGTTGGAAACCCAAATAAATCATGTTGCATAAGTTAGACTTTCCCTTTAGGGCATTAAGGTGGCTAGAAATAGAGGGATTTAAAAGTTAGCTATTGAAGGTGACTCATTAAACATCATTAACTACCTCAAATGGACCTCATAAATCTATTGGACTATTGAGAATGATATTAGATATACTAGGACCTTTCTATATTCCTTTTAGGAAATTAGAATTAGCCAAATATTTAAAGAAGGAAATGGCCACATAGACTTGCTCATGAATTTGGGGGTCTCTATTGATTGTATGATTTGTGAACCCCAATGCTCCAATGTACCCCCTTTCAACCTTCTAAACCATATCCTTTTGGATAATTTAAAGGGGGTCTGAGTTCTCTTTTTCAACAAATGACTTGGCACATCTTCTATGCCCTTAGTGTTTTTTGTTTTAACCATGTTATTTATGGTTTTCTATATATGGTAATGATGTTGGGCCTCATGTGCATCTTATGACTTATTTTGTCATGTTTGGGTTTTGTGAAGAACCTAAATTGGATCCCTATTTCCATATGGGGTGGTCCCATAATTTTGGATGCTTTGGTTCTATTTAAAGACATGGGCCTCTGATTCATTTATCTAGACTGACTTTTGCATCAGTTACCTATGGTTGTATAGAGATCTGGGCCTCCCTTCATGCCCAAGATGGTTCTAGATCTAGTCAATTTCTAAAATGGTGATTTTTTACTCATCTTTATTTGGATTGGGTTCCTTGGGGACCCATTTAGTTCTTTTTTAAACTTAGGCCTCTAGCTTCTTTAGTATAGGCTAGTTTTAATTCCATCTTAAACTAGTTGGTTCCTGCACCAGTCAAAAGTGGTTGTTACTCTTTCTACTCTTGGTTGGGTCCTTTTATCCTTCATGGTGAATTGTACCTTCTTATTTCTTATTTATTATAGGGGGAGACTCAGACCTCGTAATGTGTCTAGGATGGGTTCCAAACCAGTCAAAAGTGGGTGTACCTTAATCTGAACATTTTTACCCAAATAAATGTAAAAATATACCTTTGCAATAAAATAAACTTTTAGAATAATAAAAATGTGTAAAAATAGGATTTTTATAGAACCCTTAAATTATCTAGAATAAGTATACTATCTAAGGTTGAAATTATTTTCAAATAGGTCTAAGAACCAAGGTGGACATAACCCCAAAAAAATTGAGCAAATTGATAATTTTTAGGTTTTAACTAATTTGAGTGATACATTTTAGGTTGCTACCAAGTTCATAGTTTAGGTCTATGTTATGCTCCTAATTTTTTTCAAGTGCACATTTTTCTAATGATACTCAATACTTGAGACAAAACACTATGGATTGAGTTTCGTGATATTTTGCATATCTAGAATTCAAACCTATCTATGACACAATGACAATATGTTCAATAATTATACTACCAAATTTTTTTCAAAATTCAAAGTTTTTGTTGGCCACACATGCAAAAAGACATTAAGGCTTACATAAAATATCATGTCCCTTGAAACATAACAAAATCATCTATTCACAAATTGAGTATATATATACCAATTCTAGGTTTTTCATGCCATGTGATAATCTATCAACATGGACTTCTTATCTATTTTTTCAATGACCAAACCTCAAAATGATTCTACACTCATTTTGCTTGATCATTTTCCAAAAATGGAAATCATGTTTAAATGAAATAAAAAATTTAATGTACCTCAAATTTCCAAACATATTTTCCAACACGTTTTCATACAATTTAGAGTTCCTCACTCTGTTGTATATGATTGAGATCCAAGGTTATTTTGTCACTTCTGTAAAACTTTTTAGGAAATTTTAGATACTAGATTAGATATATAAACAAATTTCCATCCTTAGATATATGTAAAAACTAAAGTGGATAATCATGATTTATTCAATCTACTATGAATGTACAACAATTTACATCCTCACACTTCATATGATAAATTGGTGTATATATAACATGTCTACAACAAAGATAATCATAGTTGTGTAGGACATAGTCCATTATTATATACATGCAATGGCTTATAACTTGAAACATAATTTGTACCCATCAAATTATATAATCTAGTGCAAAGGATAAGGAATAAGATAGAGTCAAGAAATGTATCCAACACATTCAACAAGTGCATCATTAGGGTTAACAAATTTTGAATCGTCAAAAATAAAATTATAAGAAACATCATAATTTTGCATTAAAAATCACACACTTTATATATTTATTATAAAATTTGGTTGCATTTGTATAAAAATTTATTCCAAGGTTCTTTATGTAAGATCAAATCACTAAGATATGATCCATACCCCACACTTTGCATTACTAGTGAAAATACATTCATCCTAAATCTTCCTCCATACTTGGGCAGGCATCTAGTTTTCAATGTTGATATGCTAAAACAATACATAGTAGTTATTTTTTATCCTTTTTCATTTAACCCTTCATCTAATGTAGATCCAACACACTTTATTTCAATAAATTAAAATGAGCTCATAAACACTACTTTTAATCACACTCACTATGACACATTTTAGTATTAGCTTTGAAAGATGGGGAGTATGCAAATGAATTAAAATGGTAAACTTTTCAAAAAACCCAAGTCTAGTTTATAAAATTGGATACCCATGAAATGAAGACCATTTATTTTTTATGAAGGAAAAATTATGACTATAATTGAGTGGTATTCGCAGTCTTAAGTAAACTTCTTGAAATATTGACAAGGTTCATAAGGTATTAACACTATGTCTTTATATCTTGAAAACTTTGCAACATTTACAAGTAACACTACCAAGTGCACGTCATAATTTTAGGTTCAACATGTAATGCTAGGAAAATTTGGGACATTGATAGAGCATGTATTCAATAAACTAGTGTAATGACACTTCAACTTCCAGATCAAAAAATGGCATAGATATATGAAATGATTGACACATCAATGCTTCTAATAGATAAATAATTTTATAATTTAATATAAAAATCTCATACTCTTGGTTCCTATGGGGAAATGGTTTGGATATATCAACTAACATTTCACAAACTCCATTAATTTGTATTACATTTGCAATGTAGTAAAATCCATATCTAGATATGACCCACATAAATAAATAGTTTTAGTTTTTAAGCCCAGCAATGTACACACATGTATATCATGTTTGTGATGAATATAAAATTTTCATTTGATATCATGTGTCCTCAATAAATGTGTATTAATATTGATTCCAATTTTATTATTCAATTTGCATTATATTTTTAATGTAATTGCATTTACATTACATGTTTAATTAATTAGATATATTTGTTTGCTAATTGATTTAAGAATTATCCTATATAAAAATTCATAGGTTTGACATGGATTAGAATCCAATAGCAATAAATTTTAATTAATCTATTAGTATTCTCATATTAATATGGTGCTTCAATAAGTACTAAGTCCTAATGCATTAATACATATTCAAAAAGGTGGACATCTACTGAATGTTCATCAAGATATGAGATACATTTAGTGGATACCCATCAAATTTATTTATAGATTAAATTTATAAAAAAACATGGATTGACTTGATAATTAGGTCCAAAACCATTTCCCATTTTTGAATTTATATATATATATGTGTGTGTGTGTGTGTGTGTGTGTGTGGGTTACCACCTCCTTTCATCAACCAACTGAGATATTTTGGATTAAGTGATGGTACTTAATGGAACATTAAATTAAATAGTGTATGTGTTCAAATTGAATGACTATGAAAGAATTTTTCTTAGCACTCAAAAACACACAAAATTTTTATGTAATTTTTTATCTTTACCCTTAATGATAGTGTTGATCAAAGGAGGAGGATGTTGGGGATACTAGCCAACATAATAGGATAATGTGTTCTTGTATCTAACATTATGGTGCAGGCAATAGGTAAAATGGGACAAATTCATGGTTACCTCACTCCATAATAGTGATTATCTCACTCAATAACTCTCAAAGATGCATAATTTTTTTTTTGCATAGATACAAAGACCCTCTTTACTAAAATTGAGACATTTACATTCATAGACAGATTTTAGGATCATGGTGTTTATATTACAATTATAGGCCTAAATTTTTGTGTTATACTCTATATTATCCCTCTATTATTATCTTATTTTTTTAACTACTATAATTTATATGTCGACCCTTCACTTATCTTTAATTCCCCTTTCTCTAGATAGAAAATCCTTAATATAATTCTCCACCTAAGAACTTTTATTTTCTTGATTGTTAGCCTTCTTGAATTCTCTCTTCAACTACAAGAAATTCCAAAATAAATTATTATAATCATAATAACATGGTGATTTAACTATCTTATGGCCACCACTAACTAAATTTTCTCATCAAGAGCTTTCCAATGAGACCATAAACTCCCCATTTAGTACCCACATAAATACATAGTTTTAGTTTTTAAGCCCAACAATGTACACACATGTATATCATGTTTGTGATGAATATAAAATTTTCATTTGATGTCATGTGTCCTCAATAAATTTGTATTAATATCTATTCCAATTTTATAATTCAATTTGCATTATATTTTTAATGTAATTGCATTTACATTACATGTTTAATTAATTAGATATATTTGTTTGCTAATTGATTTGAGAATTATCCTATATAAAAATTCATAGGGTTGACATGGATTAGAATCTAATAGCAATAAATTTTAATTCATCTATTAGTATTCTCATATTAATATGGTTCTTCAATAAGTATTAAGTCCTAATGCATTAATACATATTCAAAAAGGTGGACATCTACTGAATGTTCATCAAGATATGAGATACATTTAGTGGATACCCATCAAATTTATTTATAGATTAAATTTAGAAACAAATATGGATTGACTTGATAATTAGGTCCAAAACCATTTCCTATTTTTGAATCTGTGTGTGTGTGTGTGTGTGTGTGTGTGTGTGTGTGTGTGTGTGTGTGTGTGTGTGTGTGTGTGTGTGTGTGTGTGTGTGTGTGTGTGTGTGTGTGTGTGTTACCACCTCCTTTCATCAACTAATTGAGATATTTTGGATTGATGGTACTTAATGTAACATTAAACTAAATAGTGTATGTGTTCAAATTGAATGACTATGAAAGAATATTCCTTAGCACTCATAAACACACAAAAATTTTAAATAATTTTTTATCTTTACCCTTAATAATAGTGTTGATCAAAGGAGGAGGATGTTGGGGATATTAGCCAACATAATAAGATAATGTGTTATTGTATCTAACATTATGGTGCAGGCAATAGGTAAAATGGGCCAAATTCATGGTTACCTCACTCCATACTAGTGATTATCTCACTCACTAACTCTCAAAGATGCATAAAAAAAAATTTACATAGATACAAAGACCCTCTTTATAAAAATTGAGACATTTGCATTCATAGACAGATTTTAGGATCATGGTCTTTATATTACAATTACAAGCCTAAATGTTTATGTTCTACTATATGTTATCCCTCTTTTATTATATTATTTTGTTAACTAATATCTTTTATACATTGACCCTTCACTTATCTTTAATTCCCCTTTCTCTAGATAGAAAATCCTCAATTTAATTTTCCGCCTAGGAACTTTTATTTTCTTGATTGTTAGCCTTCTTGAATTCTCTCTTCAACTACTAGAAACTCCAAAATAAATTATTGTAATCATAATAACATGGGTGATTTAACTATATCATGGCCACCACTAACTAAATTTTCTCATCAAGAGCTTTCCAATGAGACCATAAACTCCCCATTTAGTTCATTTTCATAAAAAATATGGATGCTTGAAGATCTTTGTGGTGTTTATTTTATTGTGATTACATTTGAGAGTTATGTTGCATAAATCATGGGATTTTTCCATGTGTCATGATCTTGAGGTCTTTGTATCACATGCTCAAATTTATTATCTTTATCTCTTCATCCTTTGTGGACCTATTGACTATATTAAGTTCAAAAACATAATTGGTCACACATCCATTTTTTTGAATAACATGACCCCCCCATTAGTTTTCACACCCACAAAGTCTTTAAAATACCTTTAATAAATGTAATGCATATTCCTAAGGACTGTAACCTCCATGTTGACTTTGACTATGATATCCATGAATAATATGTGACTATGCCACCTATCACCTCCAAACTCATTGACTATGTGAACTATATGATATCACTATGGACTCTATGGGGAAAACCTAAGGCCATGAAATTTGTGATTTTATACATTAAATTTGAGAATTAAGTGGATCTTTCCTAATTTTTTGGGGTGTTCCTAAGTTTGTTGTTTTGTTTATTTCATGACTTTGTGGAGTCTATAACTTCAAGACACTATGGAAATATATATGTGAAATTATGTGAACCAATTAATAGTTTGTCGAGACTTAAAATAAGTCTTTTAAATTAAGTTTGATCTCTATGAGACTTGATGAACATTTAAATAATTCAGTGACTATCATGGAAACTCATCTAATAATAATTATGTTTAACTATGGCTTTAGATACTTGTATGAAAAGACTGTAACCACTATTAGATTTAAGAACTTATGGAGATCACTAAATAAAGTGTGAATATAAGGAGACATATATGTGGCCTCCGAACATTACAACTTATGGTTCAAGAAGGATCCTAATCAAAATGTGATTAATGTGATCTCTAAGAACCCATACTTTTTCCTAAGAACCCCTATTAAAAAGTATGTAAAAATATTATAATATTTCTGGGTGATACAATATTTTTAGTTCACCTTAGATGTTTCTGCATTAAAAACCTATCATAATTAAAAATTTCCATGAGTTTTTGTTCATAGACCTTTTGCTAGTTCCTTAACTAATCTCCCATGTTTAGACAATGCATATGTACTCATCTAAGTTTCCTCTTCATATAAGCAATTCTTCCACTTTACCATGTACTCATAGTACTTGTTTCTCCTTGTCTCTTTACAAATTCATGTGTCTAGATTAAATTTTATCTCTTATTTTTTATTGCTTGGTAGTTTTTATTTTTAATCAATTCCTAGATAATGCATGCCTAATTATTATTAATTTATTTTCCCCACAACATACAAGTATAAATTAGACACATATAATATTGGGGGGATATACACTCCTTTTGGTAACTCAATTTCATAAGCATTAGCTAGGAATTTTTTGAGAATCTTGTGAGGTATAATGTTTTTACATTTTATCTTGTTATATTCACCTTTTGGAAACCTCTCCTAACATTAATTTACCAATAATAAGTCTCCAAATTAAAAATTATGTTCTCTTATCGTATGATTAATAATTTATTTATATTTTCTATGAATTTCCTCCAATCTCATTTTTACCTTCATATTCACATCATACATAACTTGTGCATATTTCTCACCTTTAGCACTTCTTACACTAAAATAACTTGTACTTATTCATTCACACACACACCCCCCTCTTGGGTCATTACCATATATAATCTAGAAAAGAATCTTGTACTTCGATTAGGTAAAATATTTTTAAGAGAATTTAAACTGGGCCAACACCAAATCCCATTATTTGGGTTTGTTTATAACTAAGCATCTCAGTAAATTACCAAGACTGCAATTCACAACTTTTGTTTTCCCACCATTTAAGGATGATAATCAAAACTAAATTCTAATATTGTGCCCAATTTATACCACAATATACTCCAAAAATGTCCAACAAATTTAGTATCTCTATCTGAAATAATATTCTTTAGTGACCCATGCAATCTCACAACTTCATTAAAAAAATTGGTTAACAATATTTATGGCATCATTAGTCCTATTGCATGTTATAAAGTATTTCATTTTATAAAATATGTCTATAAAAAAAATTGAGTTGTTACCTCTTTGAGTTCTCAATCATCCACAAATCAAATCCATGCTTAGTGCATCCATGGTCTATCTAAAATAGGTAATGTTGATATAACCCATTATTTTAGATTTTCCCTTTTACATGCTAGAAAAAATTCACCTTTTCACAAAATTATTCACTTCCATGCTCATTTGTATCCAATAATATTTATCACTCAGTTTTGCTAAAGTTTAAACATACCCAAAATGACTAACTAAGACTCTGAGGTTTTCTTCACTTAATAGCTTTTCTCTCATTTAACTTTGCGGTATGCCAGCCTCTTCCCCTTAAATAAAAATCCATATTGAATCATCTAATCTAACCATTAATTTTTGTCCATTTATGTGGGATATTTTATTTTTTTCCATGCATCTAGAAGATCTTAATCTTATTTATACAATTCTTCTGTTGATTCAAATCTAATGACTTCAACTCTAAGCTCATTTGCAATAAGAGTTTACCTTCTTAAGTCATCCACAAACTTATTGTATTCCCAAATTCTATGCTTTAGAAAAAAAAATTGAATAAATTCTACCTATTTCATATTCCTCTAATTTAGCTTAGCTTAGTTGCTTATAAATTTTAGTTCTTTTTTATTAATGTACCAAAAAAAAGTCAACAAATAATGGCTCCACTTCTTAAGTGCTTGTACTATTACATTAAACTTTTGATCATAAACTAAATATTTTATTTTTGATTCATTAAATTTTCACTAAAATATATAATAGGCTTACCTTATTGACTTAAGACTACTCTAATGGATGTTCTTATTGCATCACAATCCACTTGAAACACCTTACTACCAATACTAGTTGTATTGTTACCTTTTTATTCAAGATCTAAAATATGTTCTCTCTTACAGTTTTCCAATGAAATTCTTTTTATCCCCCTTGATAGTTTCATAATAGGGGCACATCTACTACTAAATTTTCTAACAAAATTTCAATATAAAGTTGTTAATCCATGAAAAATCCTATCCTCAAACATTCTATTTGGTGAAGGACACTCAATAATTACTTTCACCTTTTTTGGGTCCATCCTCAACCCTTCACTTGAGATCACAAATCTCAAATACACTAACTCCTCTTACATGAAGCTACAATTATTCAAGTTAATAAGTAAATTATCATCCTTAAATTTGTTCAAGACCAGTCTCAATATGCTTCAAGTGCTTTTCTTTATAATTATTGAAGATCAAAATATCATCTAAATAACAATTAAAACTTACCTAGAAATAACTTTAGCACCTCATTCATGAGCCTCATGAACATACTCAAATAATTTGTTAACTTGAATGACATAATCAGCCACTCATGCAACTCATCATTTGTCTTGAATGTAGTATAATCACCCTATTTATTTTAATTTTTTAATACCCACTCTTTAAATCTATCTTGTTGAAATATTTGTCTCCACTTAAACAATCCATGAAATAATCCATCCTTAGTAATAAAAACATGTACTTGATGGTGATATTATTTATTTCCTTTGAATTTGTACATAATTTCCATTTTACTCCTTTATTTTTTATCAATATAGATAGAACTGTACATGTACCAAACTATCTTTGATAAATTCCTTATTCAAAAAATCCTACACTTATCTTTTTATCTCTCCATTCTCTATTGGATTCAATCTATAAGTTTCCTTATTTGGTAAGGTTACTCTTGGCACTAGATCTATGTGATGGATAATGCTTCTCATGGGTGATAATATATCAAGTAAATAATTTTTCACAATATTAACATACTTTCCCTATATATTTTAAATTTTAAAGGTGATATCTCTTATTTTAGTGTGTATCACAATTGATATAGGATTTGTAACAAAATCGAAGCATGCCTCCTATAACTTTACCACTTTAAAATAATATTTTCCTAAAAACATCATCACCTTTAGACTGATGTCCACTTCTTCTCCTCTATCCTTTAATGGACTTAAGGTGAAATTTTTTCCAACCTTCACAAGAGTGTAAGAGTTTTCTCTTATATAATTCATAACTCTTCTATCATACTATTATAAACTTACACGTAGCCTATGACACACATACATGGGCATAATGTCACACAAATACTCATCCTTATATGAATCAATTTTTAAATTCACCATGCATTTTTCATTTACCAACACTTGATGGCCATTAAGAAACCATGAAACTTTTTATGAGATAAGGTGTACTAACCTTTTCAACCCAAATTTCTCTACCATTTCCTGAGACTCCAAATTATCTATGATTCCACTATCAATGACTATATTCTGACACTTGCCTCCTAATTTATGAAAAATCTATAATATACTCTTTCTTTTCATAGGTTCATTCACTTCATTGGTTGGTTTTTATAGCACTCTTTTCATCATTAGAACCTCTCCTTTTTTTATCTCTTCTATGTGTGATGGAAATCTAACACTTTATTCATCACCATTAGAAATATGTGGTGTCCCTTTAGTTATATTCACACTATTTTGATTTGATCATAGGCATTTATAAGCCCTATGTCTAACATATTCATTATATCCAAAGCACTTACCCATAAAGCCTTTTCCTTTTTCTAGTATGAAGGATCCTCTCCCTATAAAAGAGTAGTCTCCTTCTCTACTGTTTTGATTCTAATTGTGGGAGATAATTACATCTCTATCATGAGTTTCTAATCCTATACCACCACCACTACTTTTCCCTCTTTCTATTGAGGACCTTCCTCTACATCTATAGTTCACTTATTTTCTCCTAAACAAATTTTATTTTTCCCTCAATTCACATCGATAGGATTCTTCCATAATTATCAAGTTAATCAAATTGATCTTATCTTAAATAATAATACACATCCCATTCATCTATCTGGACACCTTCTTTGGGTCATCTTATACATGTCTAGTTCTTATAGTGAGCCAATAAAACTCCTTAGTATATTATTAAATGGCCATCTCCTTTTATCTTAGGTTATATAGTGTCTTAAATAAATTCATTTGATAGTCTGAAAGTAATAATTTAGTTTCAATTTTTCCATAAATGATTTTCTTCTTACATTTTATCTCTCTTAGTATACGCATGATCCCTCCATAAATATGCATGACCTTCAACTTTGTATAGGAAATTTTATTTTTCCTAGGTTCCTCCATTAATTAATATTCAAAATATTTATCTATCTTTGTTATCCAATCTATAAGTTCTTTAAGGTTCAAGGTTCCACTATGACAAGGTGTATCTAGATTTGGCATGTTACCAAGTTTTGCAACAACTTTAATAAATCTACCCTCATATTCATTCTCCATATTGTCCTATTCAAACTCTTGGACTTCCAATTCTTCATCATCACTCACATATTTAACTTAATATATTCTTATTTGTGTTGTCTCCATTGCCTCTAATATTTCATGGAATCCTTGCATCATTTTTTCCCAATCTACAACTCTAGGTGCTCTTAATCTTGTACCACTTTCTATGATATTACCTTTGTTTTCCATCACTTCACCCAGATTCAAGATTCTTTTAAAATATATCTATAATGAATCAACTAGAGTCTCTACACACATAACCCAATAAGGGAAACTAACCTCACTCTAATACCATTTTTTGTGCATGAGAGAAGTACATGGGAACAAATTAATGGCTTCCTCACTCCCTAAAAATTATTCTCTCACTCTCTAACTCTTAAATATATAAAACACAAAATGCACATAGATACAAAGACCCTATTTATTTAAATTGAGACAAAATTACATTCATAGACACAATTTGGGATAATAAAGTTCACATTACACTTGCAAGCCTAAAAGTTGTGTTTTTCTCTATATTATCCCTCTATTCTTCTCTTATTTTTGTGATTGCTCACTTTGATATGTTGACCCTTCACTGATCTTGAATTCTAATTTATTTAGATAGATAATACCTCGTTTACTTCTCAATTTTGGATCCTTTGTTTTTATCATCAACCTTCTTAAATTTTCTCATTAATTTCCCATGATTCCTAAGGAAATTATTGTAACAATGAGCACATGGGTGAGTTGATACTCTCATGGCCACCACAAACTAAAATCTATCATCAAAAGCTTTCTAATGAGACCTTAAATTGCCCATTTTTCACCTTATTTCTAAAATTTGGTTGCTTGAATATCTCTATGTTTTTTCCTTTAGTGTGATTCCATTTGAGAGTCATCGACACATGAATCATGGGATTATGACACATGATGTGATATTGAGGTCTCTGTATAATGGGATTAAATCTGTTCCCATTATCTCTTCATCTTAGATGGACCCATGGACTATCATAGTGGACCATAATATATGATCAATTGAATAGGGTTGAATGCATGAGGTTGAATCTATATGCAGTATTGACATCAAAAGAATAACTCATAAGAAGAAGTTTGCCTTCACAACAAAAAGTTTCATTAATGACTATTTATTAATTCATTAGAATTATCCAAAAGTACATATGAAGTTAAATTATATAAGTGTAAGATAAAAATGTCCTCACATCCTCATGAATGTGGGATTATCTTTCCTAATGACCTTTATTACATACCTAAGTGACACCTAAGAAAGTTAACTAGACAATGTAGGTAAAGCCACATAGTGGAAAAAAGCCTACACAAACACTCCCCTTTAAGTGTAGATTAAGTGGGTAGTAGAATTTGGTCCTAGCCCAAAGGCCTCAAGTACATAGTCATAGTCATATAAAATGTCACTTGAGTGTAATGGGTGTCACTTAAGACCACCCATCCCTAGCTTATCCCTAAACCTATATTAATCTCTCTTTTGACCCTTATCTAACTTTTGTATAAGTATTAAACATTTGTATACATCCCAAAATTAGTACCATACCTTTCTCTAGGGATCAAAGTCCCAAGTTCCTATAATCTACCACATTGACACTAGTACACCCCTTTGGACACTAGTGCACTACACTAGTGACCAAGGGACTGCACTAGTGTCACTTGCCTAATTTCAACCCCAACAGATATATTTTTGATTCTTAAGATACCTAGGTTATCATATACCTATTTCACACTCCACATAAATACCATATCATTATATATACACCACTTTTATCCTTTTACCCACTAAATAGAAATCATATACAAATACAAACAAACAAGCTCAAAATAAGTTGTGTAAAATCAAGGTCATTGATCCTTATTCTACCCTAATTCTACATAAAACCATATATATACATCATAAATTTAGATTATATATTTTTCCAATCTCAAGAATCACTTAATTCACTCAAGCCAGTATTCATACTGGCATCACTTACACTTGCACCAAAACTTAGATTGGGAGAACTACATTGGAGTTGATCCCCTCTCAAGGTATTGGTATGTAGAAAAATCTCAACACATTTGGGTGTTCAAGATGTCTAGTCTAGCTTTTACTCATAAATTAGTCAAAAATAGTGCACAAATAGTGAATCAGGGCTCATCTACACAAGCACAAGTAGATTAGACTCAACCAGAGGTGTAGCTAAAAGATCACATAGTTTTCTACATAGGGACACTAGTATGATCCAAGTGGACACTAGCATAGTGTGCTACTATCCAAATTAATTCACTTCTATCCAAGAGGGTTTTTGACATCTATATCCTATACACAACACTTAGAGAAACTTCTCCACCAATTTTTAGCCCCTAGATCATCTATCTTAATCAGTTTCTAGCTAAGTACTTATTTTTGTCATTCATTGTTATTTTAGAAACATCAAATTAGGTCAATTTTTAAACAAATTAGTGGTTATATTTAATTCATATTTATACCCTAATTTAGTATTCTAAAACCTTAAAAAACTAGGGTTTTACATTCCATAATCCCTTAAAACTTAAATCAATTGGTGAACCTGACTTCCTTTGAATAGTGAAAAACCCTAGCCCTAGATATTATTAGGGTTTATATCCTTTTGTTTTATATTTTTATTGGTTATGTTAGGGTTTTTAGACTTAATATTTTCCACCCTATCCACCCTATTTCAAGTTACATTGCCAAATTTTATTGACAAAGAAGATTATTTTCTTCCTCTTCATCTCCAAGAGCGTGATAGCTACTTTCCCTCTAACTAGGTCCATGTTGTTACTCCTCCAAGAGGTGAGTCATCCTATACTACTATTTTAAATTTTTATATTTATCCTATCTATCCTTCAAAACCTTTCTTTCCCATATCCCCCATTCAATATGTTTTCTTGCATGTTGAATCGGAAGCAACTAGGATTTGTAATTGTGAGACTCTAAGGGATGAAATTATTAGTATGAGAAAGATAATTTTAGAATTAAAAAATTAGATTAAAATACAAAATCCTTTAGTTCACACTAGTATCAATCATGTATATGCATCTTCACCTAATCAATTTGTGGCAAGCAATATTATATATCAAGATAAAAAATCACAACAAAGTGCATCTATAATTAGTGATTCAAAAAGTACTCAAAGATCAAAATAAAAGTTCAAGTGAGATTTTAAAGAAAATGATTAAATCTAAGTTGACCAACCTACCTCCTCTACATCCAATGAAGAGATCCAAATATTATTATGCATATCATAGAATGCATGGGCACCCCACTAATTCATGTTTAGCATTGAAAAGGAAAATACAATAAGTATTTGATAGGGATGAATCCAAAAATGACACATCATTCAAACAACATATAAGAGCACATACAAATTCAAAAAGGGTCAAATTTAGAAACAATATAAAATTTGTTACCAAATTATAACTCAGAACAATAAAAGGTTAACAAATCAAAATCAAATCAAGAAATAATACAAGCACATTTAAAGCAAGTGAAGGATATAAATATACCTTTTTAGAATGAGGTCCCATTTTCAAAACAATATGGGTTTGGTCAAAAATATCTAAAATTATTTTATTATAAAGGTCAAAGGTTGGGAAAACATGTCTAAGGCATCACTAATCCTATTCTAGTAGTTGATAATGTTGGTCAACAAGGTTTGGGTTTTATGGAACATACTAAGGCAAATCATTCAAAAACATAGTTTGTCAAGGCAAAAAATCAAGATACACATGTGATATCAAAAAAATCACAAGAAAAGAGTTATCACAAAGACAAAATCATGTTAAGCTAACAACCATTCTTAAAAGAGGGTTTTTAACAATAAACTCTTCAAATCAATCTACACCTATAGTGGATACAATTTCAAATGGCAATATCCCAATTGATAATCTAGACATTGCTAATCAAAATGAAGAAGATGATTGGAAAAACCCAAATTATTATGATACAAACCATTTATAACATGAATATGACACCTATGTTACATAGAGGCATCCCATCAATGACATGTGGGGATTCTAGAACCATTCTTTACCAACACACAAATTCTTATCCATAGCACTCTCCTTGTATATAGTTTCACTCATTTCTAACCTACTTGTACACAACTTCATCCATTCCTAGTTTACTTTTACATAGTTTCATTTACCATGCTTCTTGTGCGTACTTTCCTTTATTTTTATCCTTATACCTTGTTTCATTTTTATATTGCTTGCACATAGCTTATAGTCATAAAACACAAAAGAATATTAAATTTCTAAAAATACAAAAACATTCAAATATTGCTCAGAAAATACAAAATGTTAGATTGTATGCATTTCCATGTTCACATTCCTTTTATTTTAGAGGTAATACATATGCTATATATACTAGTATAGTCAATTTTATCATATATACATGCTTCACTTTTTCTCTTCAAGTGTTTGCAGATCCTTATAAGACTCAGGTCCATCACACAAATCTAGAGTTGCTAATATCTACCTATTGGGGGCACATACATAGATTCAGCATTGACACATTCACCCAATGGGGACATCCTATACACAACTTTCACTATACCAGGTTATATCATTTTATACTAATATTTTGTGTTGACTACTACTACTATAGACTCAGTTATGTACATCATTGCTCTTATATGAATCTGTACCACATGTTCACAAATACTTTCATTTCTAGCTTTCCTAGTTTAAAATTGATTGTCTCTTTATTTATTCATCTATTCAAGGGAATTTCAATATTTCATTATTTTTTGGCTCTATACCACTTCCTTTCATTGTATGTCCTTGAGTGTGCTTTCTTGATTGTGTATGAATATATTTGAACATGTCCTTCCATGTGGATCTAAGTCAACCTTGCTTTTTCTTTATGTATGTGTACATTTGAACATGTCCTTATATGTATTACTTTCTCACATTTAGTAATGTGTGCCCATGTCCCTTGTATTGTAGCCCCTTAGCCTAATTTTCATGCCTCATGTGTGTTGTATGTATGTGTCATGGCCACAAAAATTATATCTTGCTTGTTACACTTACACTCAATTATAGATGCCATGAGGAACATCATGCATTTCCCCTTCCTCCTTAGATGCCTTGATGGACATCATGCCCCATCCCCCTAAGTAGTTTACATAGACTATACTCATATTACATTATTCATATACATGCGTACATTGTTATATCTATCTTGATAACCTTGTGAATGTTAGATCTAACATACATTTTACATTAACAACTTATGTTGAATATAATTTATATTCTAATGTCATGTATACACATTATATTAGTTTATCACATAGATATCATATGTTTTTAGCCTAACACACATTATATAGAGCTTTTCTTTTTAGGATAGTTATGTACAGGTATAACAACTCCCCTCAAAAGAGGAGGCATTCAAATGGGTTTGTCATAGAAAGTAGGACATCTGAGTGTACTCTTAGCATAGTTTTTAGCATGTAGACATAGAATTATAGAGCTTAGAATTAGGAAAACATAGTGGAAAATAGTCATACAAAGATCATAGTCAGTTTGGTATAAAAATAACATAGAGAACACTAATATGCCATATAGGACACTAACATGGTACATTATTATCCAAAGGACTACACCACTATCTAGTAGCCCAAAAAATAGGAAAATCTAGAATTAATAGAAGAACATAATAATTATAGTTCAAATTTGCATAGTTTCAATCACATGTTATCAAATTTGATTAGTTTATACTCAAATTTCCACATAATCTTATCAAATTTGCTTAGATTTGGGGCATCATACGTGGCATGATATATCCCATTTTAGTTTTAGATATACATAGACACAGGTTTATACAACTCAGTCTAGAATCCATATGCACATATATCAAAATTGGGGGCATGTGCACAGTACATTATTTGTTGGGGGATCAAACCAACAATAGATTACACTTGTGAAAGCAATAAATGCAGAAATAAATCAGATAGATAAGTAACTGAAATGATAAATAGCACAGAACAAGATATACAAGAAAACACCCTGAAAACTTGTATTGAAACTCTTTACAATAGGAATACAATTTGAAGAAACTTCGTTCTTCCACACCTCTCTCAGATGCACACAAGATCTCTCACTAGATCTCTATTCCTCAAGAGCTCTCTCTCAAGTACACTCAAATCCAACAACCTGGATTGATGCAACTCTGTACTGTCCTTCAAACATTCACAATGTTCTACTCTTATAGTTCTACACTCTCATTCTACAACACTCTACAATTCTAAGCTAAGAAGATCTTCCTACATATAGAAATAGGAAACTTGAGCATGCTCTTACAACAAACAGTTAAGCCTCTTGAACAAGGGCTCTAAAAATAATATTGCTAATAATAGAGACGCAAGCTTGAGTCCACGACTCAAACTTATCATGCAAACACTCGCTGCTATCCACGGAAATAGCTTTCTGGACACACAGGTAACCGACGTCGGTTCCTGCCTGTTCGCCTGTGACCGTCGCCGGCTGACCCTTCTACCAACGTCGGCGCCTCTGTAACTGCTACTAACCGACGTCGGTCGCTCCTGACTGACGCCAGCGTCTGTGTAGACCCAAACCTGTTTAAGTATGCTCCTTGGTGAAGCTTTTAGCTCCACACCCTAACAATCTCCCACTTGGAGATAAACCAGCTGCACCAACCTGTGCAGCATCATCTTCTAGCTCCTCCATCTTCAACTCAATCATGAAGACCAATAGAAGTTGAATGCAAGTTCAACTTCTCCTTCGTAACCGGCTTTGTTAGCATATCAGCAGGATTCTTGTCTGTATGGATTTTCTCCAGCTTCAACTCACCATCTTCCAATACCTGCCGTATGAAGTGGTACCTTAGCTGTATGTGCTTGGTTCTTGAATGAAAGGCCGAGTTCTTGGCCAAATGGATTGCACTCTGACTGTCACTATACAATCTGCAACTCCCATGCTCCCTTCCAAGCTCTTCCATGAACCGTGTCATCCATATCATCTCCTTGCTAGCTTCTGTAGCTGCAATATACTCTGCTTCTGTAGTTGACAAGGCTACAACCTTCTGCAACTTAGATATCCAACTAACTGCCGTTCCACCTACAATAAAAACATAACCTGTGGTGCTCCTCCTGCCATCCAAATCCCCTGCCATATCTGAATCTACATAGCCATGTAGAGAAGTACCTAAACTTCCATAGCACAAATGCTTGCTGCTGGTTCCTCTCAGATATCTAAGGATCCATTGAACCGCTTTCCAATGTTCCTTACCTGGATTGGCCATATACTTACTACTCCCACTGCTTGGGCAATATCTGGTCTAGTACACACCATTGCATACATCAAAATCCCTACTGCGGAAGAATATGGAACCATACTCATGTACTCTACCTCATCATGTGAATTGGGACATTGTTCTTTGCTTAACTTAAAATGTCCAGCCATAGGTGTACATACCGGTTTTGCATCCTGCATATTAAACCTCTCCAACACCTTATTCACATAATCTTCTTGAGACAATATCAACCTGTGATTTTTCCTGTCTCTCTTAATGCTCATGCCAAGGATCTTCTTCGCTGCTCCCAAATCCTTCATAGCAAATGTTTGAGCTAACTTCTCCTTAAGCTCAGAGATATCCTGCATGTGAGACCCTGCAACCAGCATGTCATCTACATACAACAATAGAATAATATATCTACCATTATCAAATCTCTTGAAATACACACAATGGTCTGATTGACACCTACT
Organism: Torreya grandis; assembly: GCA_037957365.1. NCBI lineage: Eukaryota > Viridiplantae > Streptophyta > Pinopsida > Cupressales > Taxaceae > Torreya > Torreya grandis. The sequence goes on along the minus strand of JARHVA010000262.1, from coordinate 631,379 downwards.
GTACCCATGCTCAGTCATAAACCTGTCAAATTTCAAGTACCATTGCCTTGGAGCTTGCTTGAGGCCATACAAGCTTTTCTTTAACCTGCACACAAACTTCTCCTTACCCTTGACCTCGAATCCTTCTGGCTGTTCCATATAAATTTCCTCATCTAAATCTCCATGAAGAAATGCTGTCTTAACATCTAGCTGCTTGAGATGCAAATCCTCAAAAGCAACCAAAGACAATACAACTCTTATTGAAGTCATTTTAACAACCGGAGAAAAAATTTCACCAAAGTCAATACCTGGCTTTTGTGCAAATCCTTTTACCACTAATCTGGCCTTATATCGCATCTGTCCATCCTCACTTTCCTTCAACCTATAGGTCCATCTGTTCTTCAGTGTTCTCTTACCGGCTGGCAACTCAACCAAATCCCATGTTTGGTTCTCTCTTAAGGACTCCATCTCCTCAACCATGCCATGCTCCCACTTACTCCTGGACTCCACCTGTAATGCTTCTTCAAAACTCTCTGGTTATCCACCATCAATTAGCAATAAATAATATAAGGAAGGAGAATATCTAATTGGAGGCTTACTTACCCTTTCAAACCTCCTGGTGGGTGTCTTGGACTTGTTTTCAACAATCTGTCCACCAAAATTTTCTAACAGTGACCGACCTCGGCCACCCGTAGACCTGTCACCCACCGTCGTCAGTTCTTCCTGACCGACCTCGGTGCCTGGTCTGCCGACGTCGGTCTCTGTATGATCGACATCGATTTCTGTACTGTCGATGCCGGTTCCTACCCTGCCGATGTCGGTCTCTGTGTTTTCCTGCAAGTGATTATTTCTTTTTCCCGCGAGCTCATTTTGGACCATAACTTCATCTAATTCACCATTGCTCTACCCAATTTGATCCAGCTTCCTTATCTGATCACTGTACATCACTCTTTCATTGAAAACAACATCACGGCTCCTAATTACCTTGTTAGTTCCTAGATTCCAAAATCTGAAACCAAAATCATCTGAGCCATAGCCTATAAACGTGCACCTCATAGACTTAGGATCAAGCTTCTTTCTATTTTCCTTATCTATATGCATAAAGGCTTCACTACCAAAGACTTTGAGATATGAGAGATCTACCTTTTTACCTGTCCATGCCTCTTATGGAATTCCACCATCCAGAGCTGTAGAGGGTCCTCTGTTGATCAGGTACACTGTGGTGTCAACTGCTTCTGCCCAAAACTCTAAGGGCAACCCTGCATGCAATCTCATACATCTTGCACGCTCCATGATAGTTCTATTCATCCTTTTAGCAATACCATTCTGCTGAGGTGTCCTTGGAACCATCCTTTGCCTAAGGATTCCTTGTGTATAACAATATAATTTGAACTTAAGACTGCAAAACTCACCGCCATTATCAGACTCAGACACTTTAACTTTCTGCCTGTTTCATTCTCAACCATAGCCTTCCAAAACTTAAAAGTCTTAAAAACATCAGATTTCTTTTTAATACAGTAGATCCATACCTTTCTTGTGGCGTCATCTATGAATGTAACATAGTACCGTGATCCGCCAATAGAGGCTACCTGAGCCGGTCCCCACACGTCTGTGTGAACAAGCTGCAACTTCTGCCTTTTCTTAGTAGACCCAGTCTTGAGAAAACTAACCCTTTTCTATTTTCCAAATACACAATGCTCACAAAATTCTAGATCCATACTTTTCAAATCTGAAAGCATACCTTTAGACTTAAGTATTGACATCCCCTTCTCACTCATGTGGCCAAGCCTTGAGTGCCACAATTTACAATCCACACCTAAAGTAGATAAAACTAAAGGAGATTTGTTAGTAACACAATTACACAAATAGAGAGTACCTTCTCTCTTACCTCTAGCCATAACTAGTGCACCGTTGGTCACCTTCCAAGAATCTGCTGTGAGAGTTACTGTATAACCCTCATTACCTAGCTTACCTGCAGAAATCAAATTTCTCTTCAAACTAGGAACATGCATCACTTCTCTCAACACCCATGTGTTGCCATTCTGCATCTTCAGCTGCACTTTACCTTTGCCAGTAATCTTACAAGGCTCATCATCCCCTAAGTACACTATTCCAAAATCTCCATGGATATAGTCACTGAAATACTCTCTGTTAGGGGTAGCATGGAAAGATGCACCAGAATCTAATACCCAAGATTCTATGTTATTATGCAAAGAGAAAATTAAAGCATCCTGTGCAATACCTGCAACCTTGGCTTCTTCCTTTCCTTCGTGCTGATTGTCCTCCTTAGGCTTTGACCAGCAATCTCTGCTTATGTGCCCCATCTTTCCACAGTTCCAACATTGTGGCTTCCTGCCATTCCTGGATTTGGATCTTCCTCTCACCTTAGACTTAGATCTTGATCTCCTCTTGCTCTTTTCTTTTTGCCTTCCCCTGCTCTCAAAATTTAAAGTGTTCCCAGATGTCTCTTCTGTGCTTTTCCTGCGTATTTCCTCATTCAAGATAACACTAACCACATCCTCTACTTTCAAAATATTTGATGCAGATGCAGTATTAGAAACTGCCATTACTAAGCCATGCCAGCTTTCAGGCAAAGAACATAATATCAAAAGAGCTTTTATTTCATCTTCAAATACAATATTGACAGAACTTAACTGATTAACAATTCCATTGAAATCATTTAGATGAGTAGAAACAGATCCACCTTCATTCATATGCAAATTAAATAATTGCTTCATAAGATATACCTTATTTGAAGCTGAGGGTTTTTCATACATATTTGCTAACGTGGTCATCAACTCTACCGTTGTTTTTGCCTGTGACAGATTAGATATCACAGTGGAGGCCAGACTCAGTCTTATAGACCCAAGAGCCTTTCTGTCAAGAACTTCCCATTCTTCATCCTCCATGTCCTTGGGCTTCTTTGCTATCCCACCTAACGATAAGCAGAGATCCTTCTGATATAGATAGTCCTCTATCTGCATTCTCCAATGTTGGTAGTTCTTGCCATTAAACTTTTCCATTCTCAGCTTACTTTTTTCTGCCATTGCTTCTCCCACTCAAACAGAAATTCTTGCAGAAACCCCTGTGAGCAACCTGTAATCTGTAACCTGTAACCTGTAACCAAGGCTCTGATACCACTTGTTGGGGGATCAAACCAACAATAGATTACACTTGTGAAAGCAATAAATGTGGAAATAAATCAGATAGATAAGTAACTAAAATGATAAATAGCACAGAACAAGATATACAAGAAAACACCCTGAAAACTTGTATTGAAACTCTTTACAATAGGAATACAATTTGAAGAAACTTCATTCTTCCACACCTCTCTCAGATGCACACAAGATCTCTCACTAGATCTCTATTCCTCAAGAGCTCTCTCTCAAGTACACTCAAATCCAACAACCTGGATTGATGCAACTCTGTACTGTCCTTCAAACATTCACAATGTTCTACTCTTACAGTTCTACGCTCTCATTCTACAACACTCTACAATTCTAAGCTAAGAAGATCTTCCTACATATAGAAATAGGAAACTTAAGCATACTCTTACAACAAACAGTTAAGCCTCTTGAACAAGGGCTCTAAAAATAATATTGCTAATAATAGAGACGCAAGCTTGAGTCCACAACTCAAACTTATCATGCAAACACTCGCTGCTGTCCACGGAAATAGCTTTCTGGACACACAGGTAACCGACATCGGTTCCTGCCTGTTCACCTGTGACCGTCGCCGGCCGACCCTTCTGTCGACGTCGGTGCCTCTACAACTGCTACTAACCGACGTCGGTCGCTCCTGACCGACGCCGGCGTCTGTGTAGACCCGAACCTGTTTAAGTATGCTCCTTGGTGAAGCTTTTAGCTCCACACCCTAACAATATTTACACATGATCAATTTTTCACCAGCTCATATTAGATGGAATGACAACTCCATGTCATTCTTTATGTTTTATAATTTAGATACCATTTACACTAAATTTATGCCTTATATCATCTACAATAGTTAGCATTTTTGTGTAATCCCTGAGCTATATTCTTGAATGCTTGAGAGGCCCATTGGCTATTTTATATTTTAGAGTTTTTGAGTGGCCCAAGATCTATCCTACATATTTTTAGTTATATCATATAGTTTCAATAACATATGTATCTACTACACATGGGTAGGAAATGAAGGAGTCATAGCCTACTTGAGTTATTGATCCACCTACATAGGAGGGTTGGATAATCTATCAATCCAATCCAAGTTATTCATATTTTATGAGCTACCAAGCAGGGGTGGAAAATGATGGATTCAAAATTGGATTGAGTTCTTGAGAAACCCACATAAGGGGATTAAGCAAGCCATCATCTCAATCTAAGTTATTCACCATTTGATCACCACCTACACACATAAGATGTTACCAAGTTTTTGCATTGATTTACATACCTAGTGAGGTGTATTCATTCCTTTCCTCTCTCTCTCTTATCTCTTTACTCAGTTTTGTCTTTGTTTTTTATATCTCTTAAGTAAGGATTTATTTATACATGTTTCATTTTTAGGAGACATAATGGAGCATGCTTCCTAAATATAGATTCAAATTCATGGGATTAACCTCATAAATAAGTCCAAGTACGCTTATTTTTTCTTTACCCTAGTGATTTTACTTTCTTGAATTTATAGAATAAATGGGGGGGGGGGGGGGGGGGTAAATGTAGTCATATAAAATTCCACTTAAGTGCAATGAGTGTCACTTGAGACCACCTATCCTTAGTTTAGCCCTAAACCTATCTTAGGACCTATTTTGACCCATATCCAACTTTTGTATGAGTATTACCCATCCATATACATCCTAAAATCAATCCCAAACCTTACCTTAGGGATCCAAGCCTCTATTTCCCTAGAATCTTCCACCTAGACACTAGCATGCACATTAGACACTAGTGCATTACACTAGTGACCAAGGGACCACACTAATGTCCCTTACTTAATTTTAACCTCAATGGATATATTTTCAATTTCTAAGGCACCTAGGGTTGGCCTATACCATTCACTCTCTATACAAGCACCAGATCAATATATATACATAACTTTTATCCCTTTACCCACTACATAGAAATCAAATGCAAATACAAATGAAAAAGCTTAGAATAATTTATGTAAAATCAAGGTCATTGATCCATGTTTTGTCCTACTTTTTCATAAAACCATATACTATCATCTTAAGCTCAGATTACACATATCTTTAGTATCAAGTCTTACTCAAAGCACTCAAGCTAACATTCATACTCACATCACTTGCACTTTCACCAACACTTAGATTAGGAAAACTACATCGAGATTGATCCCCTCTTGAAGTATTGGTATGTAGGCAACTCTCAACATAGTGGGGTGTTGAAGATGTTAAACCTACCCAGATAACATCACACTTTTGATAATTGTGCTCTTTAAATACCTTAACAATATGAAAGTTTAGGGTATGCTCACAAATTAGTAAAAAATAGTGCATAGATAGTGAATTGGGGCTTGTCCACATAGACATAGGCAAATCAGACTCAGTTATAGGTTCACTCAAAAGATCACATAATTTTATACACAAGGACACTAACACGCTCTAGGTGGATACTAATATAGTGCTCTACTATACAAGGTATCACACTACTATCCAAGAGGATTTATGACACTTGGATCTTATTTATGACAATCATATCAAATTCTACACCAATTTTCAACCCCCATATCATCTATCTTAGTTAGTTTCTATCTAAGTTCTTATTTGTGTCATTCATTATTATTTTTGTAAATATCAAATTAGATAAATTTTTGCACAAATTAGTGGCTATATTTATTGCATATTTATACCCCAATTTATTATTCCATAACCTTTAAAATCTATGGTTTTACATTCCATAAATCTATTAAAATTAAATCTATAGAAAATAGAGAATTAATAAGTCCCCATAGAAGATGTCAAATCTACCTATAGTAGAGCTCACAAAATGACCAAGGTCGATAATGATATCCTCTACCTAAAGACTGAAGAAGTTCCATCTACATCAATAATTTTTCTTCCATTTTCCAAAGGAATAATACTATGTATGTACTAAAATTTTGCCCATTCCATAATGGAATATGAAGGTATTAGTACAAAGATATATGAATATGGTCTAAGGATGAAATGTGATATAGGTCTGGTAAGATTGTACATAAGAAAAAAAGGTAATTCCACTAAAGTAGACATATAAATAGAATGACACAAAAAATTCATTGAAATAATGGCCATGTGAAGTGTAGAACATGGCCCAACAAATCTTGAAACAAAATAAGAAACTGTAGATGAAACACGTGGATCCATAGAGTGAATATCCATAGTAATATATGTTTTTATGAAGCTCTCACTTGTCACTTAGGTGTGTAATAAAAGTCATTAGGGAAGAAAATCCCACATTCATGAGGATGTGAGGACATGTTTATCTTCCACCTATACAACGTACCTTCTTATGTACTTTTGGATAATGTTAATAAATAAATGAATACTCATTAATGCAAATTTTTTTTTGAATACAATCTTCTTCCTCTTGTGAGTTGTTCTTCAAATTTCACTACTCCATATAGATTTAGCCTCATGCATTCAACCCTATCCAGTTGATCCTCAATTATGTCCCACTCTGACATGGTATTAGATAAAGATATATAGACCATTTAGGTAAAACCACATAGTGGGAAAAATCATATATTAACATAGACTATCTTAATTTAAAAACATAATTCATTACCCATACATTTTTGTGAATAACATGGCCCCCATTTATCTCACAAACCTATGGAGTATTTAAATCCCATTTAAGAATTGTCATGCATCTTCATGAGGATTTTGGCCTCCATGTTAACTTTGACTATGACCATTGTGAACAATGTTTAACTCTTTCACCTATCATTTTCATGACTCACAAACTTTGCGAATTATATGAGATCATTATGGACTCCATGAGGAAAATCTAAAGTCATGTGTTTTTTTATTCCATGCATGAACTCTAAGAATTTTGAGGCTCTTTTCCATTCCATAGGGTGTTACCAATCCCCTACTTTGATAATTTCATGACTTCATAGAGTTTATAAATCCAAAACTTTGTGGTGATAAATTCATGAAACTATGTGAACTAATTAATAGTCTTCGAGTTTAAAAATAAGTTTATTGGCTTGAGTTTGATCTTTGTAAGAGTTGTGAAAATACTTAAATAATTTATTGACCACCATGAAAAATCATATAATATATGTGAGGCTTCCATTTAAATATGGCCTTAGAGACTTAGATGAAATGAGACAACCAAATAAACTATGAATATAAATATATATAAGTGTGGCCTCCAAACATTGAAAATTAGGATTGTGATATGGAACCAAAATGTGATTAGTGTGATCTTTAATAACCCATAATTTTTCCTAAGAAACCTTATTAAAAATTACAAAAAAAATCCTAAAAACAAATCAGTGATATAAGATTGCTTGTTCACCTTTGATGTTCTTTAATCACATTGTCTACCACATACAAGCTTTGTTGTGATGAGACTAGACCATGAGATCACTAAACATGAAATCAAAGAATCAATAAGCAATTTCATTACTCCAAATTATTTTGAAGAAACTATCAAACTTCCCCACCATCAATATTACCATGACAAACAAGAGTGAAATGGTGGTAATATTAGAGATCTAAAGGCATATGATGTGATTAATAAATGGATATTGAAGCTAAGTTTTCTTTCTTATATCCAATATTTCATGTTGTTGAGGATCATATCACACTTACTTCCATGAAATACATGTTTTCATCCCTTAGACAATTGTTTTATGGAAAATAGATGTTTTTTTGGCATCAAATATAAATGGTATTGTTCATGAGAATATTTCAATAGGTATGGCTTATGAATTCATAAATAGTTCATTCTTTGTTAACTTTTGAGGATTAGAGCCTTATTTCATAAATGTGTGCAGTAAAAGAGTTTGGTTTCTTTTTAAGAATTTAGGTGGAAAATATAAACATCAAACCACCATTTCATTATCTAAAACCATTTATTTTATAAAATCCTCCCAATAAGAATTAAACCACTCACTAATTTATAATTTGATGTGTAAGAGGAATCTATCACAACACAGTCCACCAATAATATAATGAAAAATCCAAAATCAATTGAAACCATGAGACTATTTTTTTCCCTTGTATTAGAGTGAATGTGGTGGGTTATGTTATTTTTGGGAGTACTCCAATTCTAAACTTTGGTTATCTTTTAATCTCCCATTAATTTCTCCTTGTTGATCATGTTATTTTGAATTTTTACTATTTTTGAAACCTATCGACTCTCCTCTCCTTTATCATTAGGTTATTCTAATATTCACCACATTACAATTCACTTTGAAGATTGGTATGTAGTTTAATATGTTTCGCACCTTTCAAATCTTACAACTAGTTACCATTATATATATTATCACCATCAAGTATGACTTCCTCTCCCATTTTATTTTGAAGGAAACTTTGGGTTCCTTTTTCCACACAATTGATTATTTGACAAAACCTCACCATCATGGTTATTCTTTTATAAATTTATGGTTTGATAAGTAGTGTAAATTTTTTAATCAAATACACCACTTTATTATTCCTCATTACATCCCAACTAATCCAACCATAGTAAGAGAATATCAGTGTCTCTTTTGTTGGAAGAAATGTGATTTCCTCACACATTGGAAATAAGAGATCCTTGATACTCTCCACCACTCCTTTAAGACCTTATAGGGAATCTTACTTCCCCCAAGGATAACTACCCCTTAAAACATTGATAATCATACCTAGGTTTATTATGGAAACTCCCTTTGTGATATTTTTGAATATCTAGCCATATTTTTCTCTTCTCCTCCTTCATGTCTTATGTTTTCATCAGGAGACATTTGAATAGCTATTCAAAAATAATGTTTGACTGGGCTAGGTGATTATCAATGACCTCAATTAGAGTGCCTCAAATATGGTATCCATTCACTTTAATTTCCATTTTTTAATCTATCTAATGCGGTATTTTTATCGAGTCTTCCTCACTCCTAGTCATGACACATTATCCACATAAATCAATAGACAACTCAAATTTGAGAAAATATAGGACCACTATGATTAGTATACATTGACCAAACTCTACTTGAGATTGTTGGATATGAATCTCTTCAAATTATATGGTAATATCAAAATGAGGGGTTTGGATAGTTTCAAGAGAGTCTTCCATATTAGTCACCATATTTTTACCCTTTAATCTTTTATTGAGTTAGATCACTAAAAGTCTTGAAAAGCCTTTATTATTATTTTTTACTTAGTAAGGATTTTTAATTTGTATCAAGACTTATTTTCCTAAAGTTAAATACTATTGGCATCTCATATTATTTCATTATTGCTATAGTGAGACTTTAATACATGGTTTTTAGTCATTTGCATACATGTATTGGTCTATCTAATTTTGTGAGGAGTAAAATTGGGGGAAATCAAGGATATTTATCATCTTAAACTCTCTTTATAATTTATATTGATGAAGTGGATTATTTTATTCAATAACATGCCCTTGTTGAGGACAATTTCACTTTTCATCATGTTATAATTTACACATTACTTATTGTGGATGGTGTTGTCCTCTCTTTTCACAAACTTAATGGCACTTAGATATGATTTTCTTACTCTCTTTTTTTGAGATTAAATATATTATGGTTATCCTTAGTAATACTAATTTTATGGTTTATATCTATAGATATGATATTTATAGATACTAATTTTCTTACAAAGGGGTACATATAGAGATCGTGACCATTTATACTTATTTGGAATCCTAGTTTACTATCCCCTATTTTAATGGGAATAAATTTGATTGGTAACTCTTTTATAAGGGGTATTATTTATTATTTAGTCTTGGTAAATAATGCTTTCATATACATTTACACAACATCCCTTGAATATGCACCTCTTTAATGAAATCAGTAAACAAGTATTCTCTATAGGTATGTGGATTTAAGTCCTAGTTTGGGGCATGTGGAATAGCTCATAATGAGAGGGTCGAAACAAGACTCAAAATTTGATCTATTGCAAAATATATGGTTCCAAAAAAACATTTTTCAAGATAAATTATAGTTTAACCTGTTAAACTTGAGAGTATATTAAGGCTCATGGTCTTCTTTCCACAATCAACTTTGTTGTTGGTCATGTGATATACGCATACTTAGCACTTATTAAAATAATATTTCCTTGAATGAAATTATTAGAGTGTGGTATAAATGGTATTTTGAGACAAATTTAATCTTTCAATTTTTTTTTAAAAATAACAAATGAATTTTATATATGTGTTCAATAGGGTTTTCAAATACTACATTTATTAATATTATACTAGGATCACTTGGGCCTAACTCATCAACTTCTAAACCTTAAGATCATTTACTATGTTTAACATTTTTGTACAAATTTTGGATCATACAACCAATCTAATTATAACACCATTTGTTAGATGGACTAAAGATTCTCTTCAACCAACTAAGGTTTAAGTCCCACCAACTTTGTGTGAAGGCTTGACATCATATAAGTATGGGAACAAGATCTTTTTTTCTACTATCCATAAGGTGGAGAATGATGAGCACTTTATATCTAGGTTAAAAAATTATTATGTGATTAGAGGAATAAATCATTATCTTTGTAAGGACTTTTTGGGTTCACTATCAACCTTCTACCATTATCTTGAACACAAATACTTGGCATATTTCCCTCAATAAACTATCACTCAAGCATGTGATTTTGGTAAATAATTATTAACCCATTGGATAAAAACCTATTTCATACCATCTTAGGCTTGAGAGGAAGTTTGAAGTGACTTTTGGGCATAGGCAATACACACACTAGTGAATATTTTATGGTGATAAGGCATTGTTATATGTGGCTCATCACAAGTTTGATGAAATAATCTCAACCCCAACATATGCAATGTCACTCTACTCCACTTTAATTTTGAGGAGATTTAAAATCTTATGTTTAGTATAATTGAGGCCATGCACACTACACCAACTTTATTTGTATGTTTGAAGGATCATTGAGATTAGATGTTAGAAAGGTTCTAAGGACACCACCATAATACCCTTTAGAGTCATCCAATCTCATACTCTTAATCTCAATAATTATCTGATTGATATCATCATTTCATGCATTGGTCCTATTGACATTGTGGATAATGATGTTATCAACCCTTAAAATTCAACTTCACATGTGTGATAGCGATCACCCTTAGGTTTGGTTTCTAAGTTTGATTTCAATAATATGATAGAATTTTTAATAGTTCATGCCTTAAATATTTTTTTAGCACTTATATTTAGTTCACATGATTTAGAGTTTTGTCTCATCTTTTTACTTAAGTTATTTTTTAGATATCTTTAATTTTTTTAGTTTCTCTTATCCTATTTTTGTCTAGGTTTTACTTTCTAGACCTATTGACCAACTTTGGTTATTTGTATTTCATTTAGTTAAAATAAAAAGAGGACTTGGAAAGATCAATTATTAAAGTCCAACTTGCCTAATTTTTTAGCTTCTAAGATAAGAGGAAATTATTTCCTAGAAGCAACAATCCATACTTCTAGAGTAAACTTGAAAAACTCACTATCAAGAGCCAAATTGGACAAAATATAATTTAAATATCAATAATAATTTTTACAACACACATTTGAATTTATTAACTTCACTTAATATTGTTTATTATTCTTGCCTCTAAGTAAAGGATATTACATTTCCTCTATAATTTTGGTTTTATGTTTTCTAAGCATGGCAATCTAGCTTGTTTCCAACTTTTGTCTAACAATATAATGTTTCTATAATATCCTCTTTATTGATTTGAATTTCATAATTATCTTATTTTTTGTTATAAAATTTGCACTTTATTGATATAATCATAATATATATTTAGATTTTTTACTCCAATTTGAATTATCTTAGGCCATTCTCCCATTCCTCGATGTTGCAGCTACCTTCTCTAGCTCCCTTCTTTAGAAGGCAATCATGGCTCTATATATATGTGTGTGTGTGTGTGTGTGTGTGTGTGTGTGTGTGTGTGTGTGTGTGTGTGTGTGTGTGTGTGTGTGTGTGTGTGTGTGTGTGTGTGTGTGTGTGTGTGTGTGTGTGTGTGTGTGTGTGTGTGTGTGTGTGTGTGTGTGTGTGTGTGTGTGTGTGTGTATGTGTATATATATATATATATATATATATATATATATATATATATATATATATATATATATATATATATATATATATATATATATATATCCTTTGGTCATGCCTATTGGTTTTATTTTCTTTTGTTTACAAACCTTAATTAATATATTGTGAATAGTATTGAAGGATTCAAATCAAAATGTGTAACCATAACTATGCTCAACTAGAAGAAGAAAAGGGTATAGAGACACTCTAAGATGAAATAAACCTATCTCTTATGTGCCTTCATACCCTAGTACCTCATTCACTCATGTTCTATTGTAATTATTTTATGGTATCATACCTTAGCCCTATTTAGGCATTTGTTGCAATAAACCTCTAATAAATAGCATGTAGTATTCATTTTGAGATGTCTTGGATATTTTTATAACTTAAGGTTAATTTTAATAATAAATATAATAAATAATCCTTAAAGATAATGTAAATGTTAGTTCATCCATGGTGTTTGATGCCTCCAAACTGATGGAAAAATCATAAACAAATAAAATTCATTAGATTAAATGCAATCCATAGATCATAGGGTCTAAATAATAAAATATGGATTGGGTGTGCCCATGAGTGGCACACATATGATAGGAGAGCACACAACTGTAACACCATGACAAGATAAATTTTAGGGCATGACACTTTATTTTTTATTTATTTATTTTTGTAATCCATGAATAAGGAGATTTAAAATTGAAGCACGTGCACCTTCAATTCATTATTCATGCATCATTATTATTTGCATTTATATATAATTTATTTGTAATTTATTATTATTTTATTTTTGATTAAGTTCAAAAATGGTCACAAATACTGCAAGAGAGCACACAAGTGTGACACCACGAAAGGACAAATTTTAGGGCATAACCCTTTCCTTTTGTCTATTTATTTTTTTAAGCCATGAATAAGGATATTTAAAATAAAAAAATGTACAACTTCAATTCATTATTATTAAATTTTTATTTTTTTCATTTATATACAATTTATTTATAATTTATCATGATTTTATTTGCAATTCAGTTCAATAATTATCACACATAGTACAAAAGAGCACACAATTGTGACACCATGGCATGACAAATTTTAGGGCATAGCCATTTCATTATTTATTTACTTTTTTAAGCCATATACAAGGAGATTTTGAATTGAAGCACATGCACCTTCAATTCATTATTCCTACATTATTATTTTTTCCATTTATATATAATTGATTTGTAATTTATTATGCTTTTATTTACGATTAAGTTAAAAAATGGTAGTCAAATTTTAGTATGTATTTGTGTGATTCATTCATTAATTTCAAATTCTTCCCATTTAATCTCAAGTAGATTAATTTTGTATGTATAAATCTTTAAAAAATGTAGATGTCAATTAATCAAGAATAGGACAATAAGAATCTTAAACTTTTTATTAATTTATTATAGCATTTATTTTTATTATTGTTGAAGATTATTTATGGGTGCACTCAACCCTGTGACTATCCAAAAAGTAGTCATGATGTCTAATTTTGTTCCATATCCATTTAGGATTAATATAACATTCTTGGTAAGGCGTGCATAATAGTACATCCTTTACGCATATCAACTATAGGTTCAAATTTTATATAACTATTCAAAAAAATTGAGCTATGAATATAGATTTCATAATGAGATATATAGAGTACAATGCATATCAAATAAAAATATTAACAAAAAAATATTTAAAATTGGCAATTCATTATAACATACTGGGTAAGACATCCATAATAGTACATTATTTATGTTTATCAATTATAGGTTCAAATTTTAGATAACTTTTCAAAAAAATTGAGGTATGAATACGAATTTGATAATGAGGTGTGTAGATGACAATGATTATCAAGTAGAATTATTAATTAAAAAGCATTTAAAATTATAGGGATCGATCATATTAATGAAATGAACATGTTAAACAAAAATTTTGTTTATTAGTTTGTTTTAAAATTTCTATACAGACTAACAAAATAATTTCTTCAAAAAACTTAATAAATATGTTAGGAACATGCACTTTTTGGTATGTTGGAATAATACTATATTTAAAAAAATTGATATCAATTTTATTGTACTCAATAAAATTATGCCCTCAATAAAGCATTGTCCTCTATTAAGTGTTGTCCTCAATGAAGTGCAATCCTTGATGAAGGATTGTCCTCAATTAGTTCAAGTTAAAATGGTCAATTCGCTAATTTTTTCACTTAAATTAGCTCAAATGCCCATAAATTCACTAAAATGATCCATTTTTTAATGTCTCCATATTAATTTATTCGAGTGCTGAGAAGGTATCTAAATAATTTATTTCAATTTGCTAAATTTATTACTTTATTTCATGAGAGTGCTCAAATATTTAAATTCTTCAATTTATTTAAGTTTATAATTTTATAGTTCCCAAAAAATGCTAGTTCAATTAAGTCCTTGATTTGATAATTTACCCAATTCCTTAAATTCCTCACTTTGTTAAAGTTCTACATTTGCTAGAGTCTTAATCTAATTACATACTAGTTTAATATAGTCTTTGATTTTATAATATACCCAATTCCTTAAATTATTCACATTTTTTAAGTGATTTATGATCCAGTCTCAATTAGGGATCCCAATTAAGAGATGTATTCTAATCCGTAATGCACAATTACAGAATGAAAATCCAAAACAATAACATAATTTTATTATTTCAAATAGAGATTACAAAATATTAGATATATCACCATTGATAGTCTTTAAAATAATGCAATCCCACCAACGTCTAAAAACTTAAAAACAACATATTAACACCAAAATGTTAGTCAAGTGACTCAACTCCAATATCCCCTCCTAGAGCTACACACATATCTCTACTGCAATACCCCTTACAACCACTTTTTAACTATCTCCCAATCTAGAATCAAATGCATTTTTAATTTAATAAGATGTGTTTATATAGATACACAATCAACCCATTTACATTAATTAATTATAATAACTCTCTAAGGCCAAAAATATTAAATGTTCTTGACACATCAAGAAACACTACAATCATTCATCCACACAATTCCATACAATTATTAAATGAACACAAATCCTGACAGTAATACATCTCAAAATAATGTATCACATAATCAATGCATCATAACACATCACAAATACCTATTCTCAATATCCTTATAATCCTCATCCTAACTAGTTACCACTTATCCATGTAAGGTGTCCAAATGACTAGTATTAAGCTCAAAGAAAGTTATACAAGATTGAAAGACTTCATAACCACCATTTATAGTAAAAACCTTCGTACTATGATTATCATATATTTTCAAGAAAGATACCATATATGATTTTAGGATTTTCAAAAGACTTGTGATTCATTACATAATATAGGTAATGGAAAACTAGAACTTGTTGTAACTCAAATGAAAATATGGATGCTTGAAAATATGCCATAGACTAACAAAAGAACAAAATACTTCACTACAATTTGTTTTTTATTAAGGTTAAAGGTGGGTTTTTTTATACTAAGGACCCTAATCCCTACAAGAAGAATAGATACAGAAATTAACTAGAGGACTTTCCAATTCCAAAATAGAAACAAAATAAAATAGACATAAGAACAATTACAAACAACCTAAATACAACCCAAGAACATAATAAATATCACCAAAGACAAAAAACACAAAGAAAAGAACTACAAACACTCTAAATTTCCAAGCTCCTTGCCATATCTTCCCAACAAATTTTCATTTGTTTTAGGTTCAAATCAATCTAAAGAAGCATATTTTCCATGTCTATGTCTTTAGAACATTCACTGAATTATAGATGCTTTTTGATTTATTATTTTTATAAAATTAGATGTTTAATTCCTAAATAAAAAATGGGTCTGAGTAGATAAAATTAGTAAATAATATGCAATAATTAATCCAATGATTTGTGTAAATAAATGGTATTGTTGTCTTTTGTATAAATAGTAATAAGTGAGAGAAAATATGACTTAATTTATTCTGGGTTGTTATAGCTGAGACAGAGTCTGATTCTGAAGGAATAGGACTAGAACACTATCGTAAATTGAGATCTAGACTTCATTTTGTGATTGGATAGGATTGTCAAAAACAAGACACCCTACTATTTGGTTTTATTGTTTTGGTCTTATCACTTTTATCTAAACCACTCACAGAGATCTAATTTTTTGGGGGGGTTTATTTATAGCATCTATGTGAGCTTGTGTACCAAATTTTAGATCCTTGCTATCAATGTAACTCTCTATAGAGTTGATTCTTCATGTGCATGTGTCTTCTATGTAATTTAATGTAACTTTGATAAATAGGAAAAAGGGTTTAGTGTGTAAAGGATATGTTGGACACACTTCACACCTTGTGTGTAGGCATGTTGCCTACATACCAATACTTTTAAGAGGGATCAAGCTATAAATAATTCTCCCATTGAAGTTCTTGGTACAATAGTGTAATTAAAATTCAAGTAATGGGAAACTAGGTGTAATTGGAATGACTAGGGACTAGTATAAAGGTTTGAAATAAGATTGAAAAACTATTATATAGTTGTATGTAGAGAATAGGGAAGATTACCTGAGTAGTCTTGCTTATATTCTTACTTCTCTCTTGTAAATGAGTGCCAACCCATATAAAATGGACTTTTATAGGGGATCTAATGATCATGGGTTAAATTAATTTGCATTAGGCTGACATGGATTAGGATAAGGATATAGGAGAAAATGATCATTAGAAACCAAAACACACTTGGACAACAATGCCAAAAATAGGACACCCTGAGTCTCAATGCCATAGTCCAAGTTTGGGCACTATTGTCTAATGAATAGGAGACCTAGGGGTATGGATTTGTCATGGAAAGAGCAGCCTAGGTCAACAAGGGTTTAGTATAGAAGGCTATAGATGACTGGGAAATTGTGAAAACATGCCTAGGAGAGTTAAGAGAGCAAGCAAAATGGACCAATGGATTGGGTGTCATTAGTCATATTCAAGTTATCAAATTTTGTGTTTTATATGACTATATTTGCCCCTCCTTTATTATAGTGATGCACCAAAGTGAAATACTAGGATAAAGGAAAAATAAAAAGCATACCTAAACTTACATGTAAAGGTGAAGCTCATGAAGTTGTGTGATGTTGGATGTACATAGAGAGAGCATTTTTTGAAGTTTGAATCTATAATGAAAAGCATAAAGTAGATAAGTCCTTACTAGATATGTTAAATCTAAAATAAGAACATAAAAATGTTGGGTAAAAGAGAGAGGAAGAGAAAGGAATGAATCCATCTCATCAGGTATGCTAACCAATACAAAACCTATTATGTTGGATTGTGTTAGGTGTGTGTTGTACCAAAAGTAATATCATAAATGGAGTTGAGTTCTCACTTCCCTCAAAGTGGATCAATAATGCAAAGGAAATCCCTTTGGCTCCATCATCACCTACTAATTGAAGCTAATGAATCATGCATGTGTCAATCAATATTTGGACTGTGTATCTGATCCCTCTGAATAGGTGGTTCAAGAATACAAAGGCTAGTTAGTCCTTTAGCTCCGTCATCACCCCATGAAGTAAATCTATGAATAAATATCGATATAGAATAGTTTTCATATGAGATGGATCTTGAAGCCCATGAATGTACTTTGTTCTAAAAATGTTGGTGTAGATAGCTGAATATGCTAGAAACTAGGCCACTCTTGTCTATTTCAAAAGTTGAAGATTGGGATTGTATGAAATCCACTATAAAACTAGTGCAATAGGCTTATGTAGAAGCCAACTTGAGAACTTAGGTACTTAGTAAATTAATCTTGTATGAAATCCAAACTTGAAAAAGGATGCCAACCACCTACAGATGGAGTAAGGCATGTAACTACTAATAAATGCTTAGAAAATAAACTAAACTCAAAAAAAGGGGAGGATCAATGTGTTGCACACATTGCCCCAATCATTGGTGTCTAGAATATGGATTCTAATCTAGAAGTTATACCAACTACCTAACCTAAAACTAGAAGTGAGAGACATCATGTTATACATGATGCCCCCTATATCTAGATTCTCTGAGCAAAACCTATATTAAACATGTTAAATATAGACGATGTTGTGCTGACAAACCTATGATTAAACTCACCTTTTTATCAATTTTTGGAAAAACTAATTTTTCTGTTATCTAGATAGGAGTGCCAAAAATAATACACCTTATTATCTAACACTATATTCTAACTTTGGTGTTGTTTTCCAAGGCCAAATTTGATGACTATTCTAGATTCTCTGATGTCTACCTAGTCTGTTCTTCCTGGTCTGATGTCTGGATTCTATTATGAGTTTTTTAAAAACTATTATTTCAACCACTAGGGGCTTTGATCTATGTAACAAAACCCCTATTTGTTTCCCCCTCTTTTGAGAGGAGGATTGAAGACCCTGTAATGATTTCCCTCAAAAGAGGTATCCCTAAATTGTGTTATGTTAAATAGATATATGATATAGCAATGATAATTGAAAAGATATCTTGAGATATAGCAATATTTGTATTAAGAGATTGTTAGATCAATAGGGGTATGCCTAGATAGATATAACAATGTAAAGGCATGTGCAATGTATTGAATTGGATTTGAAAGTGTTAGTTGTTAGTTGTCAAAGAGGGATGGAGCATGATGTCCATCATGGCATCCAAGAAAGAAAAATTAATGCATGATATGGATCATGGCATTGCAATCAATTAAAATCAATCAAGCAACAAGCACAAGAATCAAGAAGTAAGAAGCATACAATAGTGGCCAAGGGGACAAGTAAATAAGGGACATGGGTACATGTCACTCAAATTAGAAAATAAGTATACAAGGCATATTCAAATTCCACATACACATACAATTGAAACAAACAAGGTTGACACAAGGGCCACAAGTACATAAAAGAGTACAAACAAAGGACATTGGCAAATTTCCTAAGGCACACACATGAATAGAAGAAAAGGACATTGACAAATGTCCTAAAACACATATAAGGAATAGAATAAGAACTAAGAAAATACAAACTCATCAAGCTACACTAAGTAAGAAAGGAAAGCATGTATATATTGAAAAGATAAAATCACATCTAATCAATCAAAGCAAGAGTGAAAGTATTCAAGACATGTTAATAAAATATTAGGTATATGCTAGGAAATGCATAAGTGCAAGATATTAGTGAAATGTTGATATATTAATCTATATAATCTAGTAAGTAATGTACATCAAAATGATAACCTGGAGTGTGTAGTGTAATAATTACATAACTTGGATGGTGTAGTCATGTAGAAGATGCCCCCAATGAGTATGTATATTGATGTGTGTCTCTAATGTGGTAGGATGCCCCCTCAATGGGTAGAGTGAACCAATCAAAGATCTAGATGTCACTACACACACTCAAAGAAGATCAATTAAAGCATAGTAATGTAGATAAATCAACAAACAATGGAATAGAATAGAAAATGTAAGTTGAGCATAGTAGTAAAAATGTAAAGCGTGGATTATGTATACAATCGAAATGTCTTTGTGTTTTGGATATATTTGCATGTTTTTTATATTTTTGATATTTTATTTTATTTTTGTATTTTTGAAAATTTGAACTATGTAAAATTAAGAAGAAGAGTTTGCGTACAAGCAATGCTGAAAGGAGACTATGTACAAGCATGTAAAGAACACAGTATGTACATGATAATAAAAAAGACTAGGCTGGAGGGGGGGAAAGATCCAATGATGGAGCCTACTAGGGATGAAAATGGTTGAAAGGGTCATGACCATCATTAAATGCCTTGATATCATCAATATAAGTATCATCATATGATACAAATGTTGTGTTTATGGTGTCATCATGCCGAAGGTGAACTGAAGGTTACTTTGGTGGTGGAGATGTTGACTCCACTCTAGGGTGTTTAGTCCTACTAGGAGATAACTTTAGTAGAAGTGGTGGAGTTGGTGCTGCTAGTGGTGTTATAATCTAAATAATGCCTCAATCCTATAGTTTATTTAATCTCTATTATAAATTGGTACATGAGTTTATATCATGGCCTATAATATTGTGAAAAGTACAAAATGGGTGACCATTCTAATGTGATAATCTATTAATAGATCTATGTCATACTATAGGTAATGAGATCAATCCAGGATCAAGTAATATATGTACCATAAACTATGGCTGATGTTGTGTGCTACTTGCCTGAATCTAGATAAATTGCTCTATATCCATAGAGGTAACCATGTTAACTATATGTGCCAAATGATTTATCTATGTTTGTGAGTGTGGAGTATATCTTGTGAGTTTAGTGTGAGATGTTAAAAATGTTGTAGGATGTGGTATGAGAGCTCTAGATTCATCTTGGTACTCTCCTAGTGTAAATCTCAATCCACACAAATAGTCATCTATGAGTATGGGCATTGTATCATCATCTGAAGAAGCTTATGAATCTATATCAACATCATGTATATATGGTAACTCAAAATTTACCATAAGGAGTAACTATGATATAAGAGTCTCATCATCTATAGTAGTAGAAGATGCTACTACTGTAAAGGTATCTAGAACTGGTGGAGTAACTATGGAATAAACTAAAACTATTGGTACTACTATCAATGATGGTGAATGTGTAACATGTGTTAGAACTATGATCAAAGGAGTAACTGGGATGGATAAAGCTACTATGACTGGCAAAATATCTAGAGTTGAAAGTGTGACTATAAGTGGAGGAGTGTCATAAGTGCTAGTCTCTCCAACCTCATATGTATGTATTTGATCAAGATAAATGTTATGAGGTGGTTGTTGTATTGTGAGATATGGTGTCCCATCTAGTGAAATAGTCATAGATGACTCTATAATTTGATAATACCTAAATGGCTAGTTGTCTATTAGACATGTGTATAGATATCCCTCATGGGTAAATTTAATACATCAATGAAGAGTAGGAGGAATGGCCCCCTAAATATGTATATAGGGTCATCCGAGTAAAATATTATAGTAGAGAGGACCTGGCATGACCTAGAACTATGTAGAGAGGGTTTTTAGTCCCACTATGATATATAAAGTAATATTACCCAATGTCTATAAGGGTATATCATCAAACCCTAAAATATTCTTATATTATTTTTGCATGGATGCCAAATCTACGCCTAGGGCCTGTAAGAATGTGATATTACATATATTCAGTCCAGAACCACTATCAACAAGAAATCTCTTGACTACACTATTTTTGACTTGAACTTGTATGAATAGTGGTAAATTTTGATCAATAACTATCTGAGAAGGCATGCCCTCACTGTCAAAATTAATTGCATCTTCTAAATTTTTAAAGTGTTGACCACTGATGCAAAATAAGAAGGTTCTAAATCAATAGGCATAGAAGTCTAAGTGAGTGCCTGATAAATAATGTCCTTGAATATAGTAGCTTTATATAGTAATTATAACATATAAATATTAGCTAGAGTGTTTCTCATATGATCAACAATGTCATATGCCTTGTGCAAATTTACTTGTGTGAGTGGGCTGGACCTAGGATAAGTAGGAATAGAAGGGTGATGGAGCTCTTGGCTAGGTGGAGGAGGCATAGTAGTACATCAAGTAATATCTCTAACCACATTATCTACTATCCATATAGGATTAGTAATGGATATAGGAGGATACCAAATATAATCGATGGGTTGAGGTGGTGGAGGGATAAAGGGTGTCAACTGGGCTCTTTGGTGATGGGTAGTGACCTGGGGAAGAGTAAAATGGACCATGCAACATGACTTGGCATGGGGTAGAGGCTTCGAGGGAGGTGATGCAAAATATGTATTAACATGTTTAAGAATAACTTGCTTAACATTATTCCATATAATGAAAAATAAGCATAAAATGCAAATAATAAAGCTTTGTACTAACATATGATAGACTTCAGCATTCATTTACATGATAGGGCCCATTATGGTTTCCTTATTATTTTAAAGAAATATAAGAAAATTTTGTAAATAAATGAGCATCATTTTGGTAATTTGATTATAAGTGTAAGGTGATACCTCCAGAAGCAAAGTAGGAGCTAGTATATGCAACTAGGGATTTTTCAAAATACTATGAATTTTCTAAATTGAAATTGAATTTTTGACCTAAGTATGCAATCAAAAAATTAGAAATTTAGTGGAAAATTAGTGATTTAATGGGACATAGTAGATGTAACTAGGGTTTTGGAAAAATAATTTTTTTGAAAACTATTATAAATTTTTGAAATTTAAAATGATTATCTGCTTTTAATATGCAACTAAAAAATCTGAAAATGCTTGGAAAATTACTAGGAACTAGTTGATGCAACTAGGGTTTTAAATAAATTTATTTTAAAATTTGAGAGAAATTTTTTATTTGAATATTCAAGAAAAAAATCAAAAATTAATGGGAAAAATCAGTTAGAAATTTACCCTAAGGTTTCTAGGGTTTTTATGTGAAATTCAAAGTAGGTTGGGTTCACCAAATGATTTATTATTTTTGAGAAATTATATGTTTAATTCCTAAATAACAAACAAGTCTAAGTAGATAAAATCAATAAATAATATGCAATAATTAAGCCATTGATTTGTGTAAACAAATGGTATTTTTGCCTTTTTCAAAAATAGTAATAAGTGAGAAAAAATATGACTTAGGTTATTCTGGGCTGTTACAAATGAGATAGAGTTTGATACCAAAGGAACAATACTAGAACACTATCATAAACTAAGATCTAGACTTCATTTTGTGATTAGATAAGACCACCAAAAATAAGACACCACATTGTTTGCTACTATAGTCCTAGTCTTGTTGTGTTGTCCAAACTGATCACAAAGATGATTTTTTTTGTTCGTAGTGTCTGTGTGAGCCTATGTGCCAAATTTCAAATCCTCACTGTCAACAAAACTCCCTGTAGAGTTTATTCTTCATGTGGTTGTGTCTTGTATGCAATTTAATAGAACTTTAGAAAATAGGGAAAAGGGGTTAGTGTGTAAAGGATATGATGAATACACCTCACACATCGTGTTTGGGCACACTACCTACATATCAATACTCTAAGGAGGGATCAAGATATATGTAGGTGTCCCATTGAAGTGCTTAGTGCAATAATTTAATGAAAATGCAACTAAATGCAAAACTGGGTGTTCGTGTAATGACTAGGGACATGTATAAAGGTTTGAATAAGCTTGAAACACTATTGGATGGTTGTATGCAAAGAATAGGGAAGAGTGCTTGAGTAGTCTTGCTTCTTTCTTGTAAATGAGTGCCAACCCTTCTAAAATGGATTTTGAATGGCCTTTTATAGGGGATTTAATGATCATGGGTTAAATGAATTCACAATAGGCCAACATGGATTAGGATAAGGATCTGAGAGAGAATGACCATTATAATCCAAAACACACTTGTACAACAACACCAAAAATAGGACACCATGAGTCTCAAAAATGTATTCCAAGTTTGGGTGATGTTGTCTAGGGTGCAAGAAACCTAGGGGGATGGATTTGTCATGGAAATAGTATCTTGGGTTAGTAAGGGTTTAGTTTGGAAGGCTATCAATGAATGGACAACTATGAAAACATGCCTATGAGGGTTAAGAGAGAAATCAAAATGGACCTATGGATTGGGTGTCATTAGCCATACTCAAGTTACCAAATTTCACATTTTATATGACAACACTTACCCTTGCCCTTAGAATAGATATTTGAATAAAATATTTCTCACATATGAGACCTTAATTTATCCAAATTTTGAATTCCTTAATGCATGGTTACTTTATTGTAATTGACCAAGTAGTTGATATGATTCTTTAGTTTATCATTTTCATATTCTAGAGCCCTAACCCTATCCCCGAGCCTTTAAGTTTGATTACTGCACTCTTTATACATATATATGTGAATAAATTTTTCATTATCCTATTAAAGATTTTTAACTATCTTTGAGCTCAAATATCTCCCTCATGAACCACCTCATAATTGATTTCTACAAATCCAATTATTCTTCAATTTTGACCATTTTTTGTTTACTTTTTAAAGAATCAACCATAACATTGAAATTTTCATTAGGGTTATGTAATTGGATTCATAGGTATTCCATCCCTATCTCCTAAGGGCCATCTCCTACTTTCCTTTGACCCTTGTCAACCTTGTCAATAAAGACCTTGATTTTCTCCCTTTTAGTCACATTATGGGTATTAGTCTCCTCCTTATCTCTTGCAGCACCATATAAAGAAATAAAATGCTTAATCAAAGATCCATTTTTACCTATGTTAATTTCCTTATGATCATCTCCTAAAGAAACTTTAACAACACTTTTTAGCTCATTCTTAATACTAGCCCCTTGAATTTTGGGAATGTTCTTAATATTACTCTATTATTTATCTTTAAGAGGAAGATTACTACCTAAACACATTATCTAAAACTTTTTTACTTTATTAAATTCATATTTACCTTTGTGGGGTTTGGGTAATTTAGGGGAGATTTGATTCATTCTTTTCAAATATTTATGACTAAGGAAAATAACTCTTTCACATCTTAAAATAGTGCATTTACCCTTTTTGACATTCTCAATAGAAGTTTTCATATAAAGAAGGATATAGAAAGGAAAACTCAATGGAATAACATGTCTGAAATAATTGAGAAAAACAAACAGAGACCAAAGCACAACATTTAACCTACCTTCTTATGTAATATATTTCATGATATGGAAGGCCACATCTCCATAATATCCCAATAGAGAATCATGATCAAACCCATTATGAAGCACCTCCAAATTTTCTCCCTCCAGCAAAAAACTACTTTTTCTTTTGTGTAATCTCTACCAATCTTGTACACTTTGGTCACATTCATTTCTAACCCTATGATATGACCAATTAGTTCCTCATAAATATCGAGTAGTAATCCATTGATATCTAAAATTCTATTATCCTATGAATCTACAAATAATGTCAAAACATGTTTGTCATGACCTTCTATTCACTACATGAAATTATCCATTCCACCTATTTAAAGAATCTACCAAACCTCTTCATTGTTTTTCACTTCATCTGGCATCTTGGGTTCAGTTCTATTTAGGAGCCCCATGAATTAATGAAATAAATTACTCTGTCTCTTCAAAATAGAATAGGGGTTTTTGTAGATCTCCAAATGAAAAATGATTGTCCTACTTGAATGCCTCATGCCAATCCACTCAAAATTGTTATTTTCTTTCTTTAAGTGTTGAAGAGTCTTTAGGCTACATTATCTCCTCCCTAGATATTTGAGAAGCTTATCTATATAGTTATTCTAAAAGATATGAGACTTAACACTAAAATGGTTCATAATTATTGAAATAACTAAAAACTCAACAATAATGTTCCAAATAACATTACATTGGCAAGTGGAGAAGACCCCCACACTTAAAACAATGTAGATCATCATAAAAGGTGATTTTGAGCTTCCTCATCTATCTTCTGGCATATATCTTGAGGTAAATCTTATTTCACAATCCATCTATTAAAACATGTAGTAATCACTCCCTTATTAGTGAACTAATCAACAACCTTATTACCTTCATGGTAAATGTGTTGAATGGACACCTTTTGCCAAAACTCTAAAATGGATATAGATTCATTGATAATCTATTTGATGCTCCAGCTCACTACATTTTTCTTAGAAAAAAAATTTATTATATTTAGTGAGTCTCCCTCAATGATAAGATGTTGATGGCCCAATTATTTAGCCAATTTTAACCATCATAGGGCAACAATTTTTTCTACCTAGTTATTAGACTTTACCCCCATATGTCCAACATAAGCAACAAAAAAATATCCTTGGTGATCTCTTATAATTACTCCTCATGAGGGCCCTAGGTTTCCCTTAGAGGCCCCATAAAATTTCAATTTTAGCCACCTAACAGGAGAATTTTTTCATTTACTCATCTTTCTTATTTCATCTTTAGGATCAATATTTCCAACACATAGTGTATGTATCAATTTTCCAATTTAAAGTTGCTTGCTTCTCTTTCATTTGCAAGTTTTTACCTTTTCTAATAGATATAACTTTAAAATTTTCCAAAATGGCCAAAAAATGTTATTTTTTAATACCATACTTAGATGCCTTCTAATCCTAAAAATTCTATCATTTCTTTCATCTCAAATTCACCAAAGTACATGGGGAAGATTGAGATTCCAAATTTTCTTCAAAAGATCATGATCTCTAAAAGAGAACTAGAGAATACCCATAAAACTTGAAATTTGTCCACGAAAAATCTCCAAACCTCAAAGGAGAACAAACAATCAATCAATAGATGGAAAACTATTTCAGTATCATTTTTACACAAAGGACACCTATTTATCAAAGTGAAACCTATTTTCCTTAAATTGTCCATATTCAACACTTTATTTTGCACTGCAACCCAAAGGAAAAAGTTCACTTTGGGTATGAGGAACTTATCCCACATTATATCCCAATTCACTTCATTTTTTGGGAGATTAGCCACTAAATTGTAACTGGATTTCACTTGGTAATGTCCATCAATAGACTCTTTCCATATCAATTGATCATCTTTGATTTTATTTGGTGAATGATGCATTCTCAATAAATTATTCAGATTAATCAAGATTCTAGAATCTTCTTGATCTAAATTGTCAGTGCTTAAATTTTTCCAACTTCTTGTTCCTTCTATAATCTACCAATAGTCTTGAACCTGATTCCCATATTTTCTTTGAATGTGATCATGAATGTGCTACCACAGTTATAAATTATTTAGGGACTAATCTAAAATACATGAATCTTCCTATAATTTAACATGAATACCATTTCCTAGTTGTTATTTATAACTAGAAGATATTACATTTTTGTTGGCATTTAGAAAATTATTAGAAATGAGATCTATGAAAAAATGTTCATCTTCAAAAAGGTAAATAAGATCTCTACATTTAGGTATTTGAATCTTAAAATATTGGCTCAAGTGCTATTATTCTTGAGAAATATCCAAAAAGAATTAGAGATAACTTTATTCATCTAATTTAGTCTTCTAATGTCCAAACCTCCTTTGTTTTTGGCTATGCAAACCTTTTTATAGGCTACCAAATGATTTTTTTTTTCTTCAACTCCTATCCATAAAAAGTTTCTTTGAATTTTATCAAGTTTATCTTCAATAGTTTTAAGAAAATTAAAAATTTATAGAAGATAGACTAGAAGGCTCTAAAAAAACTTTTGATAAGCAAGAGTTTGCCCACCTAAGAGAGAATCTTCCCTTTCCAACCAACCATCTTCCTTTGAAATCTTTCCAAAAGTGGATTCTAGGTTGCAATAAGAAGATTTCTGCTAAAAAGAGGCATTATCAAACTCTACACTTGTTCTCACAAGAAACATTAAAGTTTTATCGTGCCCGATTGGTATCAGAGCCCCGGTTATTGTGATATCATGCTTTAATGCAATATCTCAATTTTATTGCATGATAAAATTAACACGTATCTGAACTAAGTGTAGCAAGTACTTAGTTGTGGAAGCAGATACACCTAACCCCTAGATCTAGAATAAAAGATTTGTTTTCATGGCTGAATCCAGTTCCCAATCTTTTATTCTAGTTAATATCTTTGTGGTTGATCAAACCTTAGAAGCCAGTTCCTCTGGATGGTTTGAGTTTCCAACCCTCACCATTAAAGATGTGTTTGATCAAAGTAATTTTACTCCCAAGCATGGTCACACCGTTAAGCAGTCTGAATGTATCTTAGCCATCCAAGGATATGGCTAGCGTCCTGTCTATCTCCCTTTTATCAAACTAGTTGATTAGCAAAAATGGAGTGTTGTAGGTTATACGCATGTCCATCTCAGTTTGGTTAAACTCAAAATTACTCCTCATTTTAATTATGACATAGGTGCAGAGTATTTTGGTTCACTTCTTGATGGCCACAATCCATCTTATTTACATGGTGTGATTTCTAATTATTATGGTGTTCTTAACCATAATGCTTATTGCTCAGTATAGCCTAACTTCATTTTGGGCTTATCAGAAGTAAACCTGGCCCATGCCTTAGTATTCCTCCTTCAGCTACGAGGAATTCATTTAATTCCAGGCAGTACATATTGTCCTATATCAGCCTGTTATACTTTTACACTCCTTCAAACCCTGTTTGAAGCTAAAGATATGCCAGTTAGCACTGCCTTTCCTCTCCAAGCAACAAACCTTATAGACTTTGGTAGACATATTGACAGTCAAGGATTTTCTATCTGATGGCCCTTAATTGCATCCGATTCTATACTTGATCTCTCTGTCTCTAATGTTTATGTCCCGAGGTAGTTTCTTCCCTAAAACTATTTTCTCAAGCCGACCTTACCAAAGCTCCATGCTCGATGTCAAGGCACTATCACCCTGGCCATAGAGTTTAACCCAACAAGCGTGGTGGACACCCATAACCAAGTAATTGTTGATGCAGCCCCAATTCCTTCTACTGAATTAATCCCTGTTGTAACCCCTTCAAGTCAAAAAATTGTACAGTATAGTGCAAAGACTGCTTCAAAGCATCCACTAGTCAGATCTTCAAGCAGAGTCAACCAAAGAGCCTTAAAGCCTCTATGTGCATCTGAATCTGCTAGAATGTCCTTTGCCTCTACTTTTGCTAAACCATTGAGTATAGAATTCCTCCAAAAAATAGCCCAATGTCCCAGCTTTATGGATTTCTTGAGTAATAAAGTTACCAGAGAACAAATCCTTAAAGAAACAGAAACTCTAGAGCACAATGTTCTACCCAAAGGAACAAGTTTCACCTATGAACACATTGGCATGATCTCTTCACATAAGCATAGACTTCCCCGTTCCAATCATGAAAAAATTGTTAAGATTAAAGGGAAGGTAAATGAAGAAGATTTTGAGTTTGAGCACTACACCCCTGGTAGATGGCCAAACGAGGAACACTCTATCTACGATGTAGATAAAAATGAATGGAGTCAGCATAAAGTTGTAATAAAAGCTCCTGTAGGAACAAAGTAGAAAGCAAGAACCAAATAGAAGAATTGGTTAGCCTCATGGAAGCAAGCTACACAAACTAACATAGATGATATAGCTGATGATTGTTTATCCACTTTAGAAAGATTAGAAAGGGTAAACAAAATGTTAGATGACATGGAAGAACTTAGAAGAAATGCTATTGCACAAAAAGAAAAGCTAGATAAAGTACATAAGCCTGCACAAAAATCTGTCACTACTTTAGATTCTATGGTTAATTCACATTTATCTTTGCATAAGAAATGTGATAGTCAAAAGGAAATAATAGAACAGATTCATACTCAGAATGCAGAAATTTTAGAACATCTAGCTCATGTAGACAATTTTGTTGAATTGGTAGAAGCATTAGTTAGTACAGTTAACAACAAAGTAGATCAGCTTCATTCAAAAACTGATCTTGTACATAATGATGTAATTCTTCATGTTGTTACTACAAAGGATTCTTTAGCTAGTCTGGTATGTACAGAAGAAAAACCAGAAGAAGAATTAGCTTCTACGTCTACTATTCAGTTTGTATTACCAAGTAAGTTTCCAATTACAGAAAAGACCAATGAACAGAAGTAAGTAGAATCTATGTTAAGTGTCAAACATTTAGCTACAAATTTTGATATTTTAAGTATAAAAGTTGTTCATATTCCAGAGTCTTCAGAATTAGATGTAGACTGGATACAAAAGGTACAAAGGTCTTCCAACCTAGTAGTAGCCATAGATTACATCTCTAGCAGTGATGAGATGAGTATTGTTTCTCCCCATGAGTCACTTCCTAGTTCTGGTTCAAGTAGTGATCAAGAAATGGGAATGTATGAAGATAGTGTGGTTTCTAACATGCGTAGACGCCTCAAAAAGTTATCTCTTCTAGAAAAACACACTCAGCAATCTCTTCCTATTCCAGCACCAGTACACATCACATAAGATAAGAAAAAGAAAGGTAAACTTCAGACTTCTATATTAGATGATATTTTAGAAGATGGTCCCTTAAGGTAAATCCTCCTAATGGATTTATTTTGGTTATTGATAATATTCCTGAACCATATGATCACATTGTTCTATGGATTGAAACCTTGAAGAATATTAGGTTTCCAGTTAGTACCACAGAGTCTAAAAGAGTTCTTCATGCTACCAGTTTGATGGCAGGAAAATTGAAAAATTGGTGAACCCAAAAAATAGAAGTACCAGGTGTTGCTCTAACAGGACAGATAGAAATTCCTATTCCTTGGCTCAGCAAAGGCCAGATTTGTGAAGGAGGATTGCTTGCTCTTCAAGCAGCTATCCTTATAGAATTTACTGCTAATAGAGTTAGACATTTAACCTTAGATAAATATAACTTATATAATATGAAGCTTTGTGATTTAGACAAGCTTATTCCTTATTCTTTACAGTTTCAAATTCTTGCTTATGAAACTCGTGAATCTAACCTCCCTTGGGTAAAGGAAACCTATTTGAATTCTTTACCTTATATGTTAGGAGAATGGGTGAGACAATATTTAGAAAAAAGATCCATTTCCCCTCAAAATGTTACTTTGGTAGAGTTAACTAGCCTTGTACAAACTAAGTTAACAAGACAATGCCAACAGAAGTTAGTTAACAGCCATTTAGATTCCTATAATTCTAGTTGTAATTTACATTCTTATTATAAATCTGATTGCCCTATAAAGTCATGGGGATGTCACCCAAAGAAAGACTGCCATTGCAGTACTTCTCCTCATTGATATAAACATCATAAACACTCAAAATATCGATGCCATTTATCTCCCCAACATACCTCTAACTATAGGAAAAAGAAATTTAAGCCTCATAAGCTTAATAAAAAATGATTTTCCTATTGGAAATCATTCAGGAAACCCCATAAGTTACTTCATCATCAAAGTACACCTAGGATAGTACCACCTAACATCAAATGCTACATTTGCAATGGTCCCCATTATGCGACCGACTGTCTAGGGAAAAATAAAAATCTCCCAACCCATGCTATTTTTGATTTTTATTACACAGAAGCAGGGTGGGATTTAATAGACATTCATGATATTCCTTTTGATGATCCAAATGATTATTATACTGTAATTACTGATTCTAATTTAGAATCTAATAATCATTTGGGTTACATAGGCATGCTTCAAGCCTATAAAGATAAGATGGCCAGAGCTAAGTTTCTCAAGAAACTAGCTTCGACACCATCAACATCAGAAGATGAAGACATTTCAGTTAAGGACAGCTTAGCTTAGCGTCTCCTCAAAAAGGAACTAGCAGTTATAGAATCCAAGCTTCTAAATTTATCTACAAGGGATATCTTTAGAGAAGCCTACTCTAAAGAGGAAATTTGAACTGTTATGTATAAACACAAAGTAGAGCTAGCTAAGCTCACAAAAGAAAAGAAATAATTGAAGCAGGCCCTCAAAGCAGCTGAACCAGCAAAGCCAAATTGGTAGATAATCAGAGGTTTAGACAGCTGAACTAAAGTAGACAAATTTTTAGCTAGTATCCATGCACAGAAGCATAAGAGCAGAGAAAAGCAAGCTCATGGATACATCATGCCTAAATGGAATGCTCAGATTCTCCCACAGAGACCAAATTTAGATGAATAATCAGGAAAGCATTCAAGCTCTGATATTCCTAAAGAGGGAATATTCAGATAAGGGTCAACCAGGGTTGATTCCTTGGATCTCAGTCAGACATTGGAGATAGTTGCTGAGTTAAAAGTAGAGGTGAGCTCTCTATCAACTATCATCACCAAGGTGGCCAGTTTAGTCAAACAAATCAGAACTAATGTCATTTTCATTAA
The DNA here is from genome assembly GCA_037957365.1 of Torreya grandis. NCBI lineage: Eukaryota > Viridiplantae > Streptophyta > Pinopsida > Cupressales > Taxaceae > Torreya > Torreya grandis. The sequence goes on along the minus strand of JARHVA010000262.1, from coordinate 599,430 downwards.
GGAGATAGTAAATAAATCTGAAGACATCCCTGATGAAACACAGATCATGGCCATCAAGTCCCCTAAGTATAGTATCTGTATCCCTCTTACTTTCAAGTTTCTTGGATAAAAAGTTACATCTTACATGCTTTTGTAGATACAGGAAGTCCAAGAAGTTTTGCCAAGACACAAGCATTGCCTACAGAATTCTGGCAGAACTATGATAAGGGATATATAGGGACTACTATTTTAGGTGAAGTACTACATTTTGGAAGGGTTGAAAAAGATGTACCAGTATATATTCAAGGTCATCTCTTTTCAATTACATTCATTGAATTCTTTACCTCTGATGTAGATATATTATTAGGAAATATATTCCTACTACATCATTCTCCTTTTGTGCAAACACCTGATTTTGTACAAATCAATAATGGAGATATTAAGGTTAAGATACCAATCTTAAAGGAAGCATCTAATATATTTGCTAAAGTTAATCTTTCAAAAGACTGGATCAATCAGGTTAAAAGCCATACTAAACAGCAATCTCAGCAGAAGATTCAGAGGATAGTTCAGCATGACAGAAACAGCTAGGTATCAATGTTTTCAAATATTAAACAAAAGTTTATTGATAATTATAGTAGTCTAAATCCATTGCAGTTTTAGAAGCCTGAGCTTGAAGAATGTAGGATCCAATTAAAGGAAGGATGTGAATAGAAGATTCCAAAGGGGAAACCATATCAGTTCAGCCCCTCAGAAAGAAAAGAGTTAGATACAAAACTCGTTGAACTTCTCAAAGGTGGCTTTATCCAACCTTCTAAGTCAAGTTATGCATGTGCAAGATTTTGTGTAAAAAAACGATCAGAATAAGTGCATGGTAAGAAGAGGTTTTGTATCAACTACAAACCCCTTAATGATATAATCAAGTCATTTAATTATCCACTACCACTTACTTCTGATTTAATTAAGCGAGTCTGTGATGTAGTTATATTTTCTAAATTTGACTGTAAATATGGATTCTGGCAAGTTAAAGTAAGCATGGTAGATAAGCACAGAATAGCCTTCACGGTCCCTCAAGGATTGTATGAATGGAATGTCATGCCATTCAGGTTGAAAATGGCACCAGCTTACTTCCAGTAAAAGATGGATAATGCATTAAAAGAAATGAATGAGTTTTGTATTGTATATATTGATGACATACTCATTTTTAGTAAGTCTGTAGATTTTCATCTCCATCACCTTCATCTTTTGTATAATAAAATAATAGAACATGGCATATGTTTATCTCCTAGTAAAATGGAAATAGGGATGGTAGACATTAAGTTTCTTGGGTTGCATCTTTCCCAAGGAAAAGTATTACTTCAAGACCATATCCTGTAGAAAATTAAAAGTTTCCCTGATAAGCTTACTGATAAGAAGCAGTTGTAGAGATTTTTGGGATGCATGTGCGCTTGAAGCCAAGGTGTGTGCTTGAAGCCAAAAATCTCTGCAACTACTTCTTATCAGTAAGCTTACTAGGGAAACTTTTAATTTTCTGCAGGATATGGTCTTAAAGTAATACTTTTCCTTGGGAAAGATGCAACCCAAGAAACTTAATGTCTACCATCCCTATTTCCATTTTACTGGGAGATAAACATATGCCATGTTCTATTATTTTATTATACAAAAGATGAAGGTGATGGAGATGAAAATCTACAGACTTACTAAAAATGAGTATGTCATCAATATATACAATACAAAACTCATTCAGTTCTTTTAATGCATTATCCATCTTTTACTGGAAGTAAGCTGGTGCCATTTTCAACCTGAATGGCATGACATTCCATTCATACAATCCTTGAGGGACCGTGAAGGCTATTCTGTGCTTATCTACCATGCTTACTTTAACTTGCCAGAATCCATATTTACAGTCAAATTTAGAAAATATAACTGCATCACAGACTCGCTTAATTAAATCAGAAGTAAGTGGTAGTGGATAATTAAATGACTTGATTATATCATTAAGGGGTTTGTAGTTGATACAAAACCTCTTCTTACCACGCACTTGTTCTGATCGTTTGTTTACATAGAATCCTGCACATGCATAACTTGACTTGGAAGGTTGGATAAAGCCACCTTTGAGAAGTTCAGCGAGTTCTGTATCTAACTCTTTTCTTTTTGAGGGGCTAAACTGATATGGTTTCTCCTTTGGAATCTTCTATTCACATCCTTCCTTTAATTGGATTTTGCATTCTTCAAGCTCAGGCTTCCAAAACTACAATGGATTTAGACTATTGCAATTATCAATAAACTTTTGTTTAATATCTGAAAACATTGATACCTAGCTATTTCTGTCATGTTGAACTGTCCTCTGAATCTTTTGCTGAGATTGCTGTTCAGTATGGCTTTTAACCTGATTGATCCAGTCTTCTGAAAGATTAACTTTAGCAAATATATTAGATGCTTCCTTTAAGATTGGTATCTTAACCTTAATATCTCCATTATTGATTTGTACAAAATCAAGTGTTTGCACAAAAGGAGAATGATGTAGTAGGAATATATTTCCTAATAATATATCTACATCGAAGAATTCAATGAATGTAATTGCAAAGAGATGACCTTGAATATATACTGGTACATCTTTTGTAACCCTTCCAAAATGTAGTACTTCACTTGAAATAGTAGTCCCTGTATATCCCTTATCATAGTTCTGCCAGAATTCTATAGGCAATGCTTGTGTCTTGGCAAAACTTCTTGGACTTACTGTATCTACAAAAGCATGTAAGATATAAATTTTATATCCAGGAAACTTGAAAGTAAGAGGGATATAGATACTATACTTAGGGGACTTGATGGCCATGATCTATGTTTCATCAGGGACGTCTTCAGATTTCTTTACTATCTCCTTGATGAAAATGACATCAGTTCTGATTTGTTTGATTGAACTAGCCACCTTGGTGATGATAGTTGATCGAGAGCTCACCTCTACTTTTAACTCAGCAACTATCTCCAATGTCTGAATGAGATCCAAGGAATCAACCCTGGTTAACCCTTGTCTGAATATTCCCTCTTCAAGAATATCAAAGCTTGAATGCTCTCCTGATTCTTCATCTGAATTTGGTCTCTGTGGGAGAATCTGCGCATTCCATTTAGGCATGATGTATCCATGAGCTGGATTTTCTCTGCTCTTATGCTTCTGTGCATGGATACTAGCTAAAGCTTTGTCTGCTTTAGTTCAGCTGTCTGAACCTTTGATTATCTGCCAATCTAGCTTTGCTGGTTCAGCTGCTTTGAGGGCCTGCTTCAATTATTTCTTTTCTTTTGTGAGCTTAGCTAGCTCTGCTTTGTGTTTATACATAGAAGTTCCAATTTCCTCTTTAGAGTAGGCTTCTCTAAAGATATCCCTTGTAGATAAATTTAGAAGCTTGGATTCTATAACTGCTAGTTCCTTTTTGAGGAGACCCTGAGCTAAGCTATCCTTAACTGGAATGTCTTCATCTTCTGATGTTGATGGTTTCGAAGCTGGTTTCTTGAGAAACTTGGCTTTGGCCATCTTATCTTTATAGGCTTGAAGCATGCCTATGTAACCCAGATGATTATCAGATTTTGAATTAGAATCAGTAATTATAGTATAATAATCATTTAAATCATCAAAAGGAATATCATGAATGTCTATTAAATCCCACCCTGCTTCTGTGTAATAAAAATCAAAAATAGCATGGGCTAGGAGATTTTTATTTTTCCCTGGACAGTCGGTCACATAATGGGGACCATTGCGAATGTAGCATTTGATGTTAGGTGGTACTATCCTAGGTGTACATTGACGATGAATTAACTTATGGGGTTTCTCAGATGATTTCCAATGGGAAAACCATTTTTTATTAAGCTTATGAGGCTTAAATTTCTTTTTCCTATGGTTAGAGGTATGTTGGGGAGATAAATGGCGTCGATATTTTGAGTGTTTGAGATGTTTATATCGATGAGGAGAAGTACTGCAATGGCAGTCTTTCTTTGGGTGACATCCCCATGACTTTGTAGGGCCATTAGATTTACAATAAGAATGTAAATTACAACTGGAATTATAGGAATCTAAATGGCTGTTAACTAACTTTTGTTGGCATTGTCTTGTTAACTTAGTTTGTACAAGGCTAGTTAACTCTGTCAAAGTAACATTTTGAGGGGAAATGGATCTTTTTTCTAAATATTATCTCACCCATTCTCCTAACATACAAGGTAAAGAATTCAAATAGGTTTCCTTTACCCAAGGGAGGTTAGATTCACCAGTTTCATAAGCAAGAATTTGAAACTGTAAAGAATAAGGAATAAGCTTGTCTAAATCACAAAACTTCATATTATATAAGTTAGATTTAGCTAAGGTTAAATGTCTAACTCTATTAGCAGTAAATTTTGTAAGGATAGCTGCTTGAAGAGCAAACAATCCTCCTTCACAAATCTAGCCTTTGCTGAGCCAAGGAATAGGAATTTTTGTCTATCCTGTCGGAGCAACACCTGGTACTTCTATTTTTTGGGTCCACCAATTTTTCAATTTTCCTGCCATCAGACTGGTAGCATGAAGAACTCTTTGAAACTCCGTGGTACCAACTAGAAACCTGATATTCTTCAAGGTTTCAATCCATAGAACAATGTGATCATATGGTTTAGGAATATTATCAATAACTAGAATAAATCCATTAAGAGGATTTACCTTTAAGGGACCATATTCTAAAATATCATCTAATACAGAAGTCTGAAGTTTACCTTTCTTGTTCTTATCTTCTGTGAAGTGTACTAGTGCTGGAATAGGAAGAGATTGCTGAGTGTGTTTTTCTAGAAGAGATAACTTTTTGAGGCATCTACGCATGCTAGAAACCACACTATCTTCATACATTCCCATTTCTTGATCACTACTTGAACCAGAACTAGGAAGTGACTCATGGGGAGAAACAATACTCATCTCATCACTGCTAGAGATGTAATCTATGGCTTCTACTAGGTTGGAAGACCTTTGTACCTTTTGTATCCAGTCTACATCTGATTCTGAAGACTATGGAATATGAACATCTTTTATACTTAAAAGATCAAAATCTACTGCTAAATGATTGACACTTAACACAGATTCTACTTGCTTATGTTCATTAGTCTTTTCTATAACTAGAAACTTACTTAGTAGTACAAACTGAATAGTAGATGTAGAAGCTAATTCTTCTTGTTTTTCTTCTATACATACCAGACTAGCTAAATAATCCTTTGTAATAACATCATGAAGAATTAAATCACTATGTACAAGATCAGTTTTTGAATGAAGCTGATCTACTTTGCTGTTAATTGTACTAACTAATGCTTCTACCAATTCAATAGAATTGTCTACATGAGCTAGATGTTTTGAAATTTCTACATTCTGAGTATGAATCTGTTCTATTGTTTCCTTTTGACTATCACATTTCTTATGAAAATATAAATGTGAATTAACCATAGAATCTAAAATAGTAACAGATTTTTGTGCAGACTTATGTACTTTATCTAGCTTTTCTTTTTATGCAATAGCATTTCTTCTAAGTTTTTCTTCCATGTCATCTAACATTTTGTTTACCCTTTCTAATCTTTCTAAAGTGGATAAACAATCATCAACTATATCATCTATGTTAGTTTGTGTAGCTCGCTTCCATGAGGCTAACCAATTCTTCTGTTTGGTTCCTGCTTTCTGCTTTGTTCCTACAGGAGCTTTTATTATTGCTTTATGCTGACTCCATTCATTTTTATCTCCATCATAGATAGAGTGTTCCTCGTTTGGCCATCTACCAGGGGTGTAGTGCTCAAACTCAAAATCTTCTTCATTTACCTTCCCTTTAATCTTAACAATTTTTTCATGATTGGAACGAGGAAGTCTATGCTTATGTGAAGAGATCATGCCAATGTGTTCATAGGTGAAACTCATTCCTTTGGGTAGAACATTATGCTCTAGAGTTTCTGCTTCTTTAAGGATTTGTTCTCTGGTAACTTTATTACTTAGGAAATCCATAAAGCTAGGACATTGGGCTATTTTTTAGAGGAATTCTATGCTCAATGGTTCAGCAGAAGTAGAGGCAAAGGACATTCTAGCCAATTCAAATGCATGCAGAGGCTCTGAGGCTCTTTGGTTGACTCTACTCGAAGATCTGACTAGTGGATGCTTTGAAGCAATCTTTGCACTATACTGTACAATTTTTTGACCTGAAGGGGTTACAGCAGGGATTAATTCAGTAGAAGGAATTGGGGCTGCATCAGTAATTACTTGGTTATGGGTGTCCACCATGCTTGTTGGGTTAAACTCTGCGGCCAGGGTGACAGTGCCTTGACGTGGAGCATGGATCTTTGGTAAGGTCAGCTTGAGAAAATAGTTTCGGGGAAGAAACTGCCTCGGGACATAAACATCAAAGACAGAGAGGTCAAGTATAGAATCGGATGCAATTAAGGGCCATCCGATAGAAATCCTTGACTGTCGATATGTCTACCTAAGTCTACAAGGTTTGTTACTTGGAGAGGAAAGGCAGTGCCAACTGGCATATCTTCAGCTTCAAACAGGGTTTGAAGGAGTGTAAAAGTACAGTAGGCTGATACAGTACAATAGGTACTGCCTAGCATTAAATGAATTCCTCGTAGCTGAAGGAGGAATACTAAGGCATGGGCCAGGTTTACATTTGATAAGCCCAAAATGAAGTTAGGTTGTACTGAGCAATAAGTGTTATGGTTAAGAACACCATAATAATTAGAAATCACACCATGTAAATAAGACAGATTGCGGCCATCAAGAAGTGAACCAAAATACTCTGCACCTATGTCATAATTAAAATGAGGAGTAATTTTGAGTTCAACCAAACTGAGATGGACATGCGTATAACCTGCAGCACTCCATTTTTTCTGATCAACTAGTTTGATAAAAGGGAGATAGATAGGACGTTGGCCATATCCTTGGATGGCTAAGATACATTTAGACTGCTTAACAGTCTGACCATGCTTGGGAGTAAAATTGCTTTGAGCAAACACATCTTTAATGGTGAGGGTTGGAAACTCAAACCATCTAGAAGAACTAGCTTCTAAGGTTTGATCAACCACAAAGTTATTAATTGGAATAAAAGATTGGGAACTGGATTCAGCCATGAAAACAAATCTTTTATTCTGGATCTACAGGTTAGGTGTATCTACTTCCGCAACTAAGTACTTGCTACACTTAGTTCAAATACGGGTTAATTTTATCATGCAATAAAATTGAGATATTGCATTAAAGCACAATATCATAGTAACCAGGGCTTTGATACCAATCGGGCACGATAAAACTTTACTTTACCGAACTCTACACTTGTTCTCACAAGAAACAGTAAAGAAATAGAGAGTTCATACTACTCACCCAATTTTCTTTACACAAGTGTCTCTAATGCCCAAATAAGAGGAAGGAGTTTGTTTAATTTGGCATCCAAAAATATCAAGTATTCAATTTTACCTTCCTAAAGGCATGTTGAAAAAGAAAATCAATTTTTTTTCAAAATTCATATTTTTGTTAGAAGCTAGTTCATACATGAGTATAATTTATTTTAAAGTTTTAACTTTTGTAATAGATGCCTCTGCCATTTAAAAATTATTGATGAGACATTAAATCCACATTATTAACTAGATTAAAACCTTTCAACTCTCTAATTCTCACTGCATTTGATATAAATATGCTCAAATATTTAGCCATAATGATAAAAAGGAAAGGCAAGAAGGGATCCCCTTATCTAACTCCTTTACCACTTTTAAAGAAACCTTGTACGACTCCATTCACTAAGACCAAAAACATGTAATTAGATATGCAAGATCTTATTATTTTTATGAATTTATCTTATAAACCAAACTGTCTCATGGTTATATTTAACAAATTCTAGTCTAACCTATCTAAGGCTTTAGCCATGTCTAATTTTATCACCTTTCTATCCCTTTCACTTTTATCCATTGAATGAATGGATTCATGGACTACAATAATCCTATCTTGAATTTGTCTTCCAGGGACAAAACCACCTTGTTGGGCATCAATAATATATTCCTAATAAGTTGTAATCTTAAAGAGAAAAACTTAGTGATGATCTTGTAGATGGAATTACAAAGACTAATAGGGAAAAAGTTAGAAAAATTAACAGCCCCTTCCTTAGGAATCAAAACAAGAAAGGTGTGATTGAATTCTTTTAACATCTTAGAAGATTCAATAAATTCATTAATCACATCCACCACATCATCTCCAATTATATCCCAAAATTTATGATGGAAGGCTATTGAAAATCCATCAAGACCCAGAGCTTTATCGGGGTACATTTTGGAAATAACAACTTTAAGATCTTCATTAGAAGTGGCAGCAATAAGAGAAGAATTATCTTCTTGGGACACCAACTCTAGAATGATATACAAAAATTCTTTCTCATGCCTAATATTCCTTTTAAAATCATCTTTAAAAACATTTTTGAAAAAAACTTGTACTTTCTTGATTAATGAGGTCCTTATCAAAAATGATTTGCCCTTCTCTATCATTGATTTTCTTGATTAATGAGGTCCTTATATTCTTCAAATTGGACATATGGAAAACATATGTATTTTTGTCTCCCTCCTTAAGCCAGATATTTCTAGATTTTTATCTCCATAGACTCTCCTCTCTAGCCAAAATTTTATGATACACACAAAGGAGATATTTTTATTTATTTTGTGAGTCTACATCACACCCATTATGTTTTATTTCAAATTCAAGTGACAAATTTTCATTTTTTTCAATTTTTTCCTGAATGATAACATTCTCAAAAACTTGTTTATTCCATTGTCTGATATTAACCTTGACATTTTTTTATTTTTACAACCAATTAGAATATGGATGAACCATTCACTATCGAGGACCACCATTCCATAATTTTATCATGGATCTGAGGATGAGTAAACCACATATTCTCCATTATAAAAGGATATATATCCTCTAACATATTTTTCAATTATTTTCAACTCCAAGGGGTTATACTCAAACCCTATACAAGATGGAGAACTTAAAATAAAATCCTTGAGATCTAACCATTCCATATAAATAAGAATTCTATCAATCTTGCATTGTATTAAGTTTTCTCCCAATCTCCTATTAGTCCAAGTGAACTTATAACCTTTTAATTCCACGTCAATCAGACCAATATCAGCAGTGAGAGAAGAAAATTAATTAATACTATTATAAAAAACCCAATTGCCTCCTTTTTTTTTCACCTGGATAAAGGGATGAGTTAAAATGTCCATCCAGGATCCATAAAAAATCTTTCAAGATATTCCTAAAAATTCTTAAATCATCCCAAACTTTTTTGTGAGCCATAACAGAGTTAGGGGCATAAATTTTGGATAAAATACATTGCCTCTCATCCAAAAAATCAGTTTAAAGGATAGCCATATGATTAGGCAATTTGTATAAAGGCTCTCTAATCAATTTATTATTGTCCTAAAATATTATAAGACCCTTAAAAGATCTGACCAAACTAATACAAATAGAACTGACATCCTTCTAATATCCTTTTATATAGGAATCAAAGAAAACTTCATCAATTTTAGATTCTTGAATGGCCAAAATATGAGGTTTGTGACTTAATTTGAAATATTTGAAAACTTTCTATTTAGAATAACTATGCATTCCTTTAATATTCCAATAAAATATCAACATAAATAACTAACATGATAAGGGTTAGCTCCCTTAAAAGGGAGTGTGGTTTGAAATCTATTCACAATTTCAACATCTGTAATCTTTTTAAACACTTATATTTTGGAAGATTTCATAAATTTTGGTGGCCAATGAAGAGCTAGCCTTTGGTACCTCTCTTGGTTGTAATAAAGGATGTGAACTTGGTTTTGTTGTTATTCGTAGAGGTTGAGAATATCTTTTGGGAGTCAACCAAACCATCTTGTAAAACCTTTGGAGATGAAGAAACATGGTGATTAATATCTTCAACCTTTGATTTTTTCTTGATTAATTTTAATTTGAGTCTTTGACAATCTAAAAATGAAGAGGTTGAGGAATCTCCTGTCCCTCTTCCATCTACACTAGGAGATCAAACTTATTTGTAAATTTTTCAAGTTCTTTAGGTATACTCTCCTTTACCTTTTCTTATATCTTCAAGACTATTGAATCTGATTCTTATGAGTCTTTCACCTGGTCTAATTCTAAGCTATGAATTTCACTTGTATATTTTGTGTCAACCCCTTCTAAAGGCTTCTTACTCTTTTCTGAAAAATTTCTTACTCTTTTTTTGAACTACCTTTTCGAAGATATTTTAAGCTTCTAAAAGTGCAACCTTATCTTTATTCACCCATGTTTTGCATTTACTTATTAATTATTATTTGTTTATGCTTCTTTAAAATTGATGCCTCCTTTTCTATTATAATAAGGTTTAATTTAATTCAATTTATGTTGGTTAACTATGGGATAAACCTTAGTCATGTGACCCAATTTATGATATATTTCACACAATAGAACATATTTATCAAGCTTGATTTTTTAGGTACGAATGCCAAAAGGAATGTGTAAGAACATTGTAGAAGGAAGCTCTTGATTTACAAAAGTATTCACATAGAAACATGCATGGACAAATCTAGATATGTCTTTTTTAGCTAGATCAAAAGTGATAAAATACTCAAAAATCTTAGCTATGTTGATGAAGAGATCCTCCTCCCATAATTCAACCAGAAGATTAGGGAGGTGAACCTAGATGGACATTAAGTTAGTGTTTTCTATTTATAGATCAAAACCTAGATGCCATTCTTTAATAAGATCTCTAATCTTCCAAAGAACCAAGAACATCCTACTAAAATTTGGGTACAATCTTTATAATTGTTGAGTCTGATCATCAAAAACCCATTCACCATTGCTAGTATTTTCAAATGTCCTTTAGGTTTCCATTTTTCCATGGCCCATGTTCTAAATAGATTAATGTTAGGTCTAGCCCCTATAAAATTTCCAATTAGCACCTAGTTCATTCTATATGAATCTCGATTAGTGAGAGATGTAGAGACTTTAATATGAATATCTTTGTCATCTTTAATAGTTTTGAGTTCTTCTGTAAGATGAATTTCCTTCTTATCCTAAGATAAACCTTTAAGTTTAGAGATATAAGATGACTTACCTGTATCTAGTCTAACCACTTCTTTACGTATTGAGAAGCCCTTTTTATCATAAATTTTGGGTTCTCCTAAAAATAACTTTTTCCTTTTCCATGTGAATGTCAGAGTCTTATTTCTAAAGTCTAAAACTAGCCCCATATCCCTTCTCCTATTTAGATGTGTGATTCAAAAAATTCTCCCACCCATCACTCTTCATCATAATTCACTACAATTTATTACTAACTACTTATGTTTTTGGTTGATGCAAGATGATGTGTGGACCTAAATGATTCTAAATCATATACCTCAAGTAAGAAAATATGTGAGCATGGTGCTCACACACTTATGTTGAAAGATAAACCCACTCTTTTAACCTTGTCCAAATGTCTTTGAATTTTTTTATGCCATTTGATATGACTCTCATATTTTAGTTTGGTTGGCTAATGAATTAGGATAAAAACTAACCTCCTCCTCTAAAATCCTTTCATCTCACTATTACCTAGCTTTCACTCTCCTTTGGTCAAGCTCCTTTGTCTATGTTATGTAATCCATTATTACAATCCTCCACTGTGACACTACCCACTTAAACATTCCCCTATTTTTGGTTCACACTCTTATTCACTTCATTTTGTGTGGTAATACTCATTTTCTTCACATAACCACTCTCTTTCCTATATGCAATGCCATTTTTCATCTTCACACACTCTACCCCCTTCAAGTGTTCCTTACAAAAACACATGAATAAATGACTTTGGTGTGCATCCTCCATGTTTTTTTATCTTCAGTGGACTCATCCAAATTTATTTACACTATATTTTCTCTCCCATCATATAATATATCATAGTCTTACTGCCATGACCTTGTCTACAAAACATGACATGCATCCATCTCTAGCACATCACATAAAACCTTATTTGTGTAGCTACCAACCATCATTTACACTTAACATCATTAATTCACAATGTTGTATATACCCTCTATCAACCATGACACTCTATAAGGTCATGGATGTACCTTTCACACAAATCTTAGTTTCCTCACCATTTTTGACAGATACCAAGTTATCTGTGCTTCCACTATTTACCACAATTGTGTAACATTTACCTGTTGTCCTCCACTTGGTTTAGAAAATGTGTTCACACTACCTCACATATTTTTTATTTTTTATGACCTTAAATATACTCTTCATTTCCAATAAACTTTACCCTTACGTAGGTTCATTTATCTGACTTACATGTATCTCTTCAACTTTTGTGCTTATTTTTTAGACTTTCACACCACCACTTTCTCTCTTGTTAGTATCCAATTACACATTAGGGCACTCAAATTCATGATTTTATACCTCCCACATTTGAAACATTTCATTTTAATCTTCCACCTCTACATCTTCCTCTACCATTTATCAAAAAATATGAATCTCCCATTACTTGAAATTTTACATAGTGTATGTGTCTTCATTGCTATTTTCCATCATTTGTTCTTTATTACTAATAGTCTTCACTTTCCTTGTAGAAACACTTATTTTTTATGTTATATTTTCTTCTACTCTCAGCCCAAAATGATACACTTCGTCCACTATCTGTAATTTCACTATGTTGATCTAATCTTGGATGACCCATCATAGTCCATTTATATACCAAACTACTTTATCTTGGTCCATCTTACTATGACTAACTATTTCATTAAAATTTTGATTATTTTATTATTTATAAAGATGTAAAACTTGAAATAAGGATGAGATTATTATAACCTGGATATGTTGTGCATGCACAAATCTAAATGATTATCGATACTCCTCTTTGTTTGGGGAGGATGACTTGTAGATAAGAAAGCAATCTAGAAAATGGTGGATTAGTGAGATAGTAGGGTGGACTACCTAATGTGAGCTAGATCTAAGAAGTGAAATCTTCCTTGGGGGTTATCAATCCATACTTTTAAAACACTTAATTTTTGATATGCTGAAAATGGGTGCTTGCATGAAATAACAGTATGTATTGAAATCAAATACAAGAAATGTTTGAAAAAAAATAAGTGATTTTGATTAAAAATAGAAATAAATGATTGAATACTAATTATAAATCACTCAAACCTCATTCAAAAAATAATTTTAAGTTATGTGATAAAATAGAAACTCACAAACTAGGATTTGGGTGTGGGTAGATGGGCCAAATTATCTTGTTATTATAAAATGACACACAGTGATCTTCACCAATTGGGTATGATCATTGGTGGTTGGGTGTCCATTAATGGTTATTAATCCTCAGTGTTTAGAAAAGTTTGTTGGTGATTAGGTAATACCATTGGTGCTTACTATTGGATTTGCTTTGGGGAGAGAAGCCTATTTGGGAGAGTTACAGAGAGGTTCTGGGAGTGATGTTTGGATTGAATGTTGGTTACGAGATAGAAAATAATACTCAGAGATATCTGGCTCAAAGATTAGGTATTTAAGTGATTGAGAATGGTTTATAGGTATTTTTGGGTAGGAGATGAAATTTTTGTAATTACAAAACTCCAACACAAGGAAATGAGATGAAACGGAAATAAAGGAGAATGACACAAGCAATGAAAATAATAGATATAATTATTGAATCTTGATAAAAAAATATATAGATACATAGATTTTAGGTGTTGTTGATCTAATAAATGTTGGTGTTGTCTAAAATTTATTGTGGATCCTAGAGTAATGTTAGTATAATAATGGTACCTTGGCTCAAGATAGTGAGTTATAGAAGCACCCTAAGCCTCTAACCTAGTTTTTGGTTCACTAGGAAGCTTTTAGATTTTCCTAGGAATCAAAATATATTGCCCCCATTAGATTTCACCAAGATATTTAAATAGAGAGCATGTAGTAATGTCAAATTCATGTAGAGGTAGAATTAGAGCTCCAAAAACAAGAAAATTTCACAAAGAAAATATTTGCATTAACCAACTTAGAAGAAGAAGAAAGTACATATAGGGTGAAATTAGGTCACCAAAAAAGTAAAACCTTAATTCATAATTAGAATCCAATTAAAGGTAAATGACCCCTAATGACTTAATTAACTAACACAAGTAAGCTGAAAGGATATGTAAGTAAAACCAATAGGTGAGAAAATACCTACACTAACACTCCCCATAAAGCGTAGCTTAGGTGGGTAGAAGAATTAGGTCCTGACAATGAGGCTTGATGAGTTACCCAAGAACAATGTAAATCCCATAAAATAGGGTAAAAGAGAAAACCCATAGGAAAAAAACTCCTCCCCAAAAGAGAGCAAAGAAGAGAAGAGAGCTAATAATACTCACTAAAGTTTACGATTGACTGTAACCACCTAGTGTCCCCTAGAAGAATGCTCAGAAGTGACTATGAATCAAAAGTAGATGCAGTGAAGAGTGGTTTTAGTTAGATCTTAAACTAAGTTTTAATTAATATGGAAGGAATGATTCTCATACTGTGAGTTATATTGGGCTAATTGCTCTATGCCAAGATGGTGCACTAGAAGTAGAGGCAAAGAAGGTCTATGGAATCCTCTATAACTATAGAATAGACTACTTGATGTTTAATGTATCTTGGATCAATACACTATTTCCATTTAATTTTATAAGTAGACTAGAGGTGGGTGGATCAAGAACTAAATTTTGAATATCTAGAAGGTGACAAAGAGATGGTGGAGGTGTGTCCACTTCACTATTGTAGTCATCTACAGAAGAAAAGTTGTCAATATTAGAAAAATGCTCGGGATTAGAAGGCTCAATAGGTATAGGTGAGTTCGAAGAGGAATCTAAAGAATCTGAAGGAGATTCAAAAGAAAAGTTTGAGAATATATATAGTCAAGTTTGATGATCGACCATTCCCATAACCAAAATAGTATCACTATGCAACTCCCTGATGTACATTGAATTTGGAGTGAATTTGAATTGTATGCCTGGACCAAGGTGAGTAATCTGGTAGACTGATAGGAGATTAGTTGAGAGTCAGGGAAGACTCAGAATATTATTGAATGTTCTATCACTCACTTCAATAGACCCTCTCTTGAGAACCTTTTTAGAAGTGTTGTCAGCCAGTTGTATAGAGGACATGCCACAATGTTCTAAAGAACTACACTAAATATGTGAAGAGGCCATGTGATGTGAAGCACCACATTCAATGACCCATGTAGGAGGAGTTGGAGGCACAACTACAACTAAAGATTTACCATTATATTTCCCTTTATTATTTTCTTTTGCCTTTCCTTTACCAAAGTCATTTGCCTTAGTGGATTCATGGGTTGATGAAGATGGTTTGATAGAATTTGGAACACCTATATTGTTTTGAATAAGAAGGCTAGTAAGGTGGTCAATTTATTTCTTCAAACATTTACTCTCATCATGCTTACCTAAGCAATGTCCACATTTGATCCAATCTTTCTTAGGCTTATGATTGGAAGAAGAGGTCACATTGTTTGATTTGGAGGTGGAAAGATTTGTATCCTTCTCATCCTTTTTCTTGACTTGCTTTCTCTCTCTACTATTAAAAGCCTTATCTTTCTCAATAAGAAATGCATGAGATTTAAATCACTTCATTGTGCCCATCTGTATCAACTTATCTTGCTCTTGAACCAGATTAGCTACAAAGGTATCTAAAGAAGGCATATTCCATGTGGTGTCAAGAGCACTCTTAATGGCATGGAAAGTGGACACAAATACAAAATATGTAGAACCTAGTTTAGAGAGTATTGATAAAATAATTTGTTCATCTTTCTTGTCAATTCTACATGCTTTCAACTATAATATCAAAATTTCAAACTTGGTGAAGAAGTCCTAAAGAGTGTCAAAGTCATTTGGGCTCAATCTAATGAGCTCATTTTTTAGTTCATGTCCTCTCATCACATCCTACACTCTAAAGAGCTTGGTGAGTTAGGCCCACACTTCAATAGGTGTTGTGGTAGATTTGATGTGAAAGAGTATAGTTAAGGAGATGGAAAGACATAGTAGTCCATAGACTTTATCACAATGGTTAAACTATTTGATTTTTTCTCTAGCATCAGTAGGTTCAATCTCAATACCCATTATAATTTGATGGTAACCCTTGGATTGCAAGATGATTTCCATTCTAGGTTTCCATTCATGATAATTAAATGGTTTAAGTGGACTAATAGAGAGTGAATCCATAGTTTAGAAGTAAATATTATTGTAGTAAGTAAAGAAGAATGTATAAAAATAAAGAATGCATAGCACAACATAATAACCCCTTAGAACTATCAACAGTAATCCCTTTGGATGTTTCAAATATAAGCACACTCATATAGATGTTAGATTCAAAAAAATATATGTCTTAAGTAGTAGGTGCATAATTACAAGGAACTATAGGGATGTCAAATTCAACTAATAATGCATCCAAGAGAGAGTAAAATAAGGATGAAGTGAGATTTAAGCCATTAAACCATGGAAAAAATAGATGTTACAAAAGTCTAAAACAATACCACCAATGCATAGAGCTTAAAAATCTATTCACTTTCAAAATAATAACACTCAAAATGAAGCTACAGATTGAAAGTTATAGCACTTACAAGTTCTTACTCCCACATATTCCTGGACACTTTCTAAAAATGAAATTCATTTTCTATGCTTGTGTTTTTTCATCTAAAAATGACAAAAACTTAAATCTATTTCTTCATTACCTTTCACTTGAAATTTGATGCCATCTTAAATGTCACATGGGTTTCTTAATCTTACTTACTAGAGTTTTCCAACCAACTTCACTTGCTCAGGATTCTGAAGCTACATTACTTATTTGGAGTTACAAAGGGGATTTACTTGTTCAGAGTTTCAAACATGCTTTACTTGCTCAGGATTTAGAGCAACTTCAACTCAAGTTTTTAAACAACTTTTACTTTGAGGTTTCAAACAAAAACAACTCAGGTTTTCCAATAGCTACTATTTCAAGCTTTCAAACAACTTTAACTTAAGTTTTTGAACAACTTCTACTTTGGTATTTTGGACAATTACAACTAATTTACATGCAAGTAGTCAGGGGTTGAAAGTCTAATTACTTCTCCAAGTAAGTTGTCAGGTTTCAAAAGTTTGATTACTTCTATAAGCAAGTTGTTGGGGTTGTGAAGTCTAATTACTTCCAAGTTGCCAGGGTTTTGGAGTCTAATTACTTAAGTCATTGGATTTGTAGGTTTTGCAAGCTTTTCTACTCGTCTATATAGATGTCTATTAGTAAGAATAAAATTTGATTTTTGGAAAATCCATGAATTTTCTCAAAAAACTAAGAGAGACCCATTTTAGATCTCAAAAAACCCACAAAAAAGATGTAGGTGCATTTTTCATAAATGGCCTTCTAACATGATTTTTGAAGTAGAGAAAAATCACACCTCTAAGGTCAAAAACGTGGCCATAGATCCATGAACTTTCTCAAAAATCTAAGAGAGACCCATTTGAGATCTTTAAAAACCCATAAGAAATATGCAACTAGATTTTTTATCTGAAGTCATTTGACATGAGTTTAAAGGTAGAGAATAATCACACTTGTAAGGTAAAAAACACAACCGTACAGAAGAAAAACCAATAATGGTGAATGTAGGAGGATTGTGCCAAAAGAGATAAATGCATGAGGCTATCAAGAAATCTCTAGTACCATGTTAGAGTTCACTACGATCTCTGACTAGCAAGCATGTAGTAATGTCAAATTCTTGTAGAGGTAGAATGAGAGCTTCAAAAATAAGAAAATTCCACAAAGAAAATGTTTGCATTAACCAACTTAGAAGAATAATAAAGTACATATAGGGTGAAATTATATCACCAAAAATGTAAAACCCTAATTCATAATGAGAACCCAATTAAAGGTAAATGACCCCTAATAACTTAATTAACTAACCTAAGTAAGTTGAAAAGATGTGTAAGTAAAACCACTAGGTGGGAAAATGCTTACACTAACATCCCCTAAATGATTGATTTCAACATTATCTTCATCTCTTAATATAGAGCAAAAGAAGGTTGAAATAAAGAGTTTATCAAACAGTGTAACCAATAGTCTAATCATGCATTGATCATATAAATGATAGACTAAAATTAGATAACTAGTAATCAATGAGTGAGTTATAGTTGAAATTCAATTGATTCCTTTGATCATGTAAGATCTCAAGTAACTATCAGTAGTCTAAGTCAACCATTGATGGTCAAGGGTTGACTGTCGATGATTGAGGGGACATAGTGAAAATTGACTAATCCATCAATGATCGGTGGTCAATTCCTTGGGAGATGGTTCAAGGTTAATAATGGGAGAATTGATAAATAATCTAACCCAAAGGGAGCTAAGGGGTGATTTAAAGGTTAATGCAACATCTAGAGCCATAGTGTATAGTTTTCTAGTGTCTACATTTTTCCCCTCTTTGTTATGTAGTTTGTATCTACAAGTTACAAAATAAAAAATGAAAGGTTGGTAGAAAGTTGGATGCCATGAGTATAGGATGAAGTGTTCCCCCCCAAATTGGGAATTGATGAGGTGAAACAAATTTGGTGGTAGGTTTGATAAGTGGATAGGTTGGTATTAAGAGTGGTTGAGTGGGCATTTAAATGCAAATAGGTGCACAAAATGCAACTAAGTACGATGTCATAGATCATGCATAGACTAGGCTACCATAGCTAAGGTAGTTGGTAAAATATGGTCGGTAATAGAAGGACAAGTGATAGGGTAACTAGGCCATAACATTAGGCATAGTTGATATGGGTTACTCTTATAAACTCAAGTCTCCTAGGCAAGGTTGATGTAATCATAGGTATCTAAAAACTAGATGTGATCTTGAGAAAATAAAAATGGTTACAGATATCAAGACCATAAAGGATCATGCTCTAAGACACCTAAATAGTCAGTGCACAAAAGTAGTGTAAGTTTATCAACTATGGAAAGGTCATCGATCTAGTAAAAATGATCAAGGTAAATTTACCACAAAAAGTGCAAAAGGTGGGTCAAAATGACAAGGGTCAGTTGGTTTGTGAAGAATAAGGTTAAGGTTACTTTGTTTGGTAAAAGGTGGACCCATTTCCTAGTGAAAGGGTACAAAAAAGAGGTCTAAAATACCAACTAGGAGCTTAGGATGTAATGGATTTATTGGATGAGGAGTTGAGAAGGTAAAAAATAGGGTAGGGTGGGAAAGACCCTAAGTGGGTCGACCATCGGTGGTCACCTAGTGACAATCAATGATCAAATGTAAGCCCTAAAAGGGTGACTATAAAAGGTCAAATGAGGTATTATTTGCTCATTTTCAAATATCGACCCATGGTATTTCTACCTTGTCATTTAAGAAAATGATGGTGATTTAGATTCTCATGCTAGCTGAGTGAGTGAGGGTTGACTGAGGTTGGATATGAGGTGGAGGTTGATCGAGGTAAGATAGAGTAAGTCAGAGTGCTAGTGAGAGTGTAGTGAGGTAGAGGCAAATCATAGGGCTGAGTGGTGGTGGTGGTGGTATCGAGGGATCCACCATGATGGAGGATGTGTAATGAGGTAGGGGATGTAATTGAATTTGTAGTTTTTGTGCTTGTTTGTTATTATTATGGGTGGGTAGGATTGGAAATGGGGGTTTTGATTTTTTGGTAGGAAATTGGTAGGGGGATTGTAAATAGGTTGAGGGAGGAAAGGTAGGGGAGGGGTAAGAAGGTTTAGGTAGGATTTTAAGATTTTTGTTGATTTTTGTTAGGATTGGTGGGTTAGGGCAAGGTTTTGGTCATTGGTAATCATCACATAGTGACCATCAATCATCGTTATCAACCATCACTAGTTGATATGTGAACATTAAACAATCGACATATAAACCATCATTGGTCCACCACCAAACCATCAGTGGTCAAGGGTTGATCGATGATGGTTCTTAAAACTTGACCATTGGTGGTTGGTATAAGGTTAGGGAATGAGGTAGAAAATGGTAGAGGAATGGATGAAGGGATGGTTTAGGCATAGGCAAAGGTATGGTTTAGGTAAAAGTAGATAAGTGTGGGGTAGATGAGGTGAATAGGTTAAGTTAGGAGGTAGGGTTAAAAGGTAGAAGGTAGGGGAAGCTAATGGGTGAAGGTAGGAGTAGGTAAGGGTTTGGTTAGACCCTAAAAATGGTGTAAGGTATAAGTGAGTAGGGGTAGGGTTAATAGGTAAAATACATAGTCATGGTTAAAATGGTAAGGAAAATTAAGGGAGACATTTTTAACCTTGTAATAAAATGAGCAGTTATAGATGTGGGACTAAGCAACTCAGTTCCTTGATAAGGTACATAAGTTGATGATGGACCAAGAGTGAGATAACATGACAACATTTGGTCTAAGGGGCATGATATTTTACTAATATGTGCCAAGAGAAGTGGTGATGTTGGTAGCCCTCATCAAGAGATGAGACTTGGCTACCAAAATTTTCTTGCTATTGATCAGAGAGATTACCATTCTGTTGAAGGACATCCATAAGATTTTATGGCTACCAATACATGGTGAGCCGATAGAGCATATTGATAATGAGGAGCGAGATGCACATATAGATCAGTTGTTTGGTGTAAAATTTATTCATAATAGGTATCACATAGGAGTTTTCCATTATGTAATAATGTATCACATGGATAAGGGAGGGAGACAGCTTGTCATGATGATGATGATAGTTGTTACCTAATATGTACTGCTAGATTCTAATAGTGGCAGATTTCCCTTTTTATTGTTATGTGTTCTTGTTGACATGTTGATAGACCAAACAATATTTAATCAAGCCCCAATTTTACTTATTTAGATCAATCAAGAGCTCTGAGGATATAAATTACATAGGAAGTATGACATTAGCATTGGTTTTGTTCTACACTACTAGGCATATGAGTACATCAAGGTGCTATGACCAAATAGATTACCATGGAAAACATGGTACCAAGTGAACTTCAGAGTGGGATTCATGAGGTGGAGAGTTTATTATACACTTACAACACCAATGGGAGTGGTATTATATTTTGATTGGTACAGGGACAAGTTAGAGGCATTGGTTGATGGGGAGGTTATTTAGAGGTCATATACTAGGTTCTAGCATGGGCAAGTTATACTAGGTAGACCTTGTCACTACAAAGTGATAGGTGGATATATTGGAGATGGGAGCATGAGGTGGATCTCATCCCATTTGATAGGGTTAAGAAATAGTTTGAGCTTGTTCAAGGTGTTCCTAATAATTTTCAAAGGTACAAGAAAGAGGATGTTGAGGCACACTACCTATGCCATAGTATGACAAGATAGAGATCAACCTTGAGGATCTAATAGTGGTCATAGATATTGATGATGTAGGGGTGACACTAAATTACCCTATATGGTTTTAGGTGCATTATGTTATGATAGTGTTTGGGGCAAATGGTGTATAGTAGGCTCTCGATGTAGACATGGTAGAGGGGGGTGGGGACCAAATGGATGTGGATGCCCCTAATAGGTAAGTACTCATCATGGAGAGAGATTAGGAAAGGGTGGCACTAGCCATAGCATAGGAAGTTCTATAAGTGATGACTATAGAGATAGATATGACATAGGGCTAGGTGGCTACTCTTACATAAGAGAGAGATCATGCACAATTTTAGCTAGCCTTGGTCACACAAGAGAGGGATATCTTGAGATAGGGGGTAGTGAGGACACCCATAGGACCATCTTAAACCATACCTATGGCTAGGTATATTTCCATGATTGAGGATATCATATACTACAAGGATTTGGTCTTTAGATAGCTTTTATATGAGCTGAGATATGTTGAGTATAGGGCAAAAGTTACTGGGGAGCTAGCAGTGCTACACTGGGTCAGTGGGAAAAATATATGGGTGCACAAACTATACTAGGAGATAGATAGGCTCCAAGGAGTAGTAGTAATCCTCCACCTTATACTCCTATGAGATGCTCTTTTTTGATGTATTATATGATTTTGATACTAGCCTATGAGACAATGTAGTGAGATATACACATTGATGTGAGAGACATGGATAGTATTATGATATATGATTATTTATGAGTATGATCTTATTGATGTGATTATGGGTTATGGATGTTGTTTATGGTTATGGTTAGTTATTTAATGTTCATGATGTGATGATGTTTGTTTAGGATATGATCATGTTGTTATGATTAGCATTTCTCTTATGATTAGATACATGTTTAATTAGATATTATAATTATGGATGTTTTAAATTGATGAATCTATACTTCTTTATCTAGATAGACATGTGATGGATAACATATGTGGATGATTCTTTTTATTTATAAAATAAATGATTATAAGTTTGTAGATGTGAAAAATGGTTATGATTAGTTGATGTGATTGGTTAGAAGGGTGAAATGATGTTTGATGTATGAGATGGTTAATTCATTTTTTTTATGATTAAAAACATTTAAAAAAATAACATAAAATCAAATCATAAAATAAGACACATGTTTATTATTTAATTTTTTTTAATGAACTACATTTGATTAAATGAAGGTGAATTAATCTTAAAACACATAGAGTAAGTTTGGACAACAAAACTAGATGTGAGAAAAGAAAAGAAAGATAAAACAATCAAAAGACAATCATCTTAGTGAATGTATCAATAAATAGGTGTGAGAAAACAAGGATACACAATGTTCTTTCATTAGCAAGGACCAAAACAAAAGGAATATAAGATCGGCTTATGAACATAAGCCCTCCACATGTTTTTCATAAGCATTCATTGATTGTATTAAAAGTTTAGTTATCACATAGTGTCAAGTAAGTTCAAAATACCTTGTTGTATAGACGGTGTAAAGGGGAGATGGGTGATTAAAGGAACCTTCTTGTGAGATTATCATGCCTCTTCTTAAGGTTACCAATGAGCTAGTATAAACAAAACTATGTCATAGATGGTGTAGATTGATAAATGTGGGAATTCTACTCATGAAAGTTGATTGTGGATTCTAAATAATGGGTATTTTGATATTTTTGTTATTAATTTGAGAGGTTGAGGAAGCTAATCAATGTGAGAAGCTTCCACAAAAATCTTTCTTTTGAAAAATGCTTATATTTATCCATCCTTTAATGGAATGGTCTAAGCCTATTGAGAGTTATTTTATTTTTTGTGATATATATCCTTCAAGGGAGTAGTCTACCTTAAATTGAGAAATTTTGATTGGTTTTGACAATTTTCCTTCAAGGGATCTATGTGCTAATGCTAAATACGACCCATAGGATATATGACTTTTAATATTTTTTATTTTTGATGACATAGGATTGTTTATATAGGCTTAAAGGCTTACCTTTATGAAGGCAAAATTTAATCATAAGAAGGTTCCAATGGTGGTTGAGAAGATGTGTCAAGAGACAATGACCATAGGATCTCATCCTATTAAGGATGAAAATTATCCATGAGAATCATGCCATGGGTAGAACCATGGTACCCTTATTTAGGATTAAGCCTATAACTATGATGGATAATCATATGATACTATGCTATAATTGGTTGTCCTTAAAGTGAGGGGAGTAAAGGGGAAAACCTCATAAACCAAGGGATGAGCTTAAGTTAGACAAAAGGTGAGTTTGATCTTATTTAACAAAAGAAAGGATGTAAATGTGAAGCACTGAGAGGCTCAGGTCCCAGTTTCCCCTCAAGAGACGATAATCAGTAAGCTCATGATCCATACTTGTGCATAATGATATAAGGTCCAAGCCAATTGAAATTAAACTTGACCCACTTGTTTTTATCCATATTGGTTACATGTTTATTCTATTTTAAGATAAGGTATCTGATGTTGAATTCTCATTCTCTTAGGGTTTTTTTATATGTGTGCTTGATTTTTTCTTGATAAACATGAAGATGGTTAAGCACGACCAAATGGCACTCATCGAGTAGCTCAAGTTAGGTTAAACATTATTGATGATAATCACCCTTAGAAATGATATCTTCTAGAGATATGTGAAGAGAGGGAATTTTTACTTTGAGAGGCAAGACAATATCTACTCTAAAGACAAGAGATAAAGGGGTAGCACCTGTAGGGGTTCAAATGCTAATATGATATGCCCATATAGAGAAAAGACATGTAAGTACAATTCCTAACCAGATACATTAACCATTTTAGTTAGCATGTTATTAAGGGTTTTGTTATAAGCTTCAACCTATCCATTAACATGTGGATAATAGGGTGAGGAGAAACTCCATTTAATTCCAAATGCATCAAAAAGACCTTGAAATTTTTTATTTTTAAAATTTTTACCATTATTAGTGATTATCTTATGAGGGACACTAAAATGATAGATAATGTGATGGTTAATAAAATCAATAATCATTTCAGATTTGGTTGAAACTAAAGGAATAGCCTCCACCCATTTGGCAAAATATTTGGTTGCAGTGATGATAGAATTATATCGCTATGAAGAATGGGGGTTAATTTCACCAATAAGATCCAGTCCCCATTGTGAGAATGGCCATAAATCCTTGGATACTTCGAGGCTATGATTAGGTGCATGATGTAAATTGGCATGTTATTGACATTTAACACAATTATTCACATAATCACAACAATATTGGTTAAGGGTGGGTAAATAGTAGCCAAGGTGAAGGATATGTTTAGTGACATCTAGGCCACTAAAGTTTCCCCCACAAATCCCATCATGCATTTATCTGATAGAAAGAGAAATTTCATGACTACATAGGCAATAGAAAAGGAGACCATCAAAGCCATTCTTTCAAAAAATTCCCCTTAGTATGGTTTAATGAGAGGTACTCTGGATGAATGCTCTTTGACCATTCTTAGAAAGATTGGAGGGAATGATGCCTAGGTTGAGATAAAGATATACTCATACCAAAGGTTGGGTTGGGTCTCCTCCACACTAAAAATAGGAGGGTTTGATTTAGTATAATAAGGCTTGTTAATATGATGGATGGTGACAAATAACTTATATTTAGAAGGTGTGGATGGGATCTGGGAAGCAAGGGAAGTCATTGTATCGACAAACTTGTTCATAGATTGCAGAATGGTTTGGATAAGGTAATGTTCAAATGATGATAAGAGTACATTGACTAGTTGTTTATACTATTGTAAGACATCATTTTTACATTGATAAGATCCATTGATCTAATTGAGCATAAGCTAAAAGTCACCAAAAATACTAATCTTGACTTCTAAGGCTAAATTAGTTTGGAGACCTATCACTAAGACTTCATACTCAGCCATGTTGGTATAATCAACATCAAGCTTCAAAGATAAAGGAATATTTTTTCCATCAAGAGGGATGATAATGATACCAGCACCCCCACCATGTTGTCACTTTAATCCATTTAAGAACATGGTAATTTAATATGTGGCATCCTCTTGAGAAATAGTCATGATGGACTCGTTAAGAAACTCAAGAGGAGAAGGTTGGTTGTCTGCCAAAGGTACTTCAGCCAATTGGTCAACAATGACTTGCCATTTTATTGACTTCTACTAGAGGAAATCAAGGTCAAAATTAGCTAAAAGCATGCACCACTTAGCCATATGTTGGTTTTGGTATGGTTTGGAGTGCATATACTTGTGTGGGTCAGTGTTGGTTATGACATAGGTCTTGTGGTTGAGAAGGTAGTGGCAAAGATTAGAAGCCATGAAGACAAAGGTAATAATTTTTTTTGGTATGGGTGTACCAAGTCTCATACTCTATAAGTGTTTGACTTATATATTAGACAACTTGCTCTTTATGCTGCTTATCTCAATGTGTAAGCATTGCCCTTAAGGAATGGTCGATGGTGCAAATATAAAGGTAGAAAGGTTGATACTCTTTGGGAGGAATGAGGATAGGTGAGGAAATAAGGTACTCTTTAAGTGAATCGAAGGCCTTTTGATAATATTTATTACACTTAAAAGATATATCTTTCTTAAGAAGGTGATGGAAAGGTTGGCATCTATCAGATAGTTGGGAGATGAAGCAATTAATGGATTGGAGCTTCCCATAAAAACTATAGATTTGCTTGAGGTGGGTCAGAGGAGGCATGTCAAAGATCACTATGATTTTTGTGGGATTAACTTTGATTCCTCAAAGAGAGACAATAAAGCCAAGGATCTTTCCTAACAGGACCTTAAAAATGTATTTCTTGGGGTTAAGGTGAACATGGAAATGGATGAGGCATTCAAAAATAACCTTGAGGATTACTAAATGATCTTTATGACATTTGGATTTCCTAAGAAGGTCATCTACATAATCCTTCATGATTTTTTGAATAAGGTCATGAAATATATATATCATGGTACATTGGTAGGTTACACCAACATTTTTAGACCAAAAAGCATGACCCTATATCAGACTGTTCCCCATGGGGTGATAAAAACAATTTTATGTTGGTCTACAGGGGAAATTAAGATCTAATTATAGCTTAAGAATCCATCTATAAGAGATAGCATCTCATGGCCAACTATAAGATCAACAAATTGGTCAATGCTTGGAAAATAGAAGTCATCCTTTGGGCAGGCTAGGTTAAGACCACAAAAATACGTGTAAATGTGAAGTCCCCCTATTACTTTGGTGATATGGATGACTTTCAAGACCCATTGGGGATAGTTAATGGATTGGATGAAATTTACAGATAGGAGGCATTGAAGCTCTTCTTTGACAAGAAGGTCTATGTGAGGGTGTATCTGATGAAGCTTCTACTTGATAGGCTTGGCATCACAAGTAGTAATGATATTATGGGTAGCAATTGATGGGTTGATTCTTATCATGTCTCTATAAGACCAAGCAAATTCTATGCTATAATCTCATAAGAAGGAGGGAAAATCTTGAAGCTTCAAGGAATCTAGCAATTCACTTATTTTGAAAATGCATGGGTAATCTTGAGTACCCAAGTTGACATCCATGGTTGATTCATTCAACATGGTTGAAGCCTGAGGAGGGAGATATTTTTGGATAAAGGAATCTTTTTCACCAAGATTGGAAAGAATGGAATCATCATCCTAACATCAAACAATATTAATGGTAGGAGAGTCATCTTCTACCATCTCAAGATGAGTCAAACAAATGGTTATGGTCTTCTCATCTTTTTGATAAATCAAGGGTCTAAGGCTAATAATGTTGATGGAAAAAAAAATTAAGGGGAATGATATCAAAATCCTTAGATTTTGATGGTAAAGGGGTTGGTGAGGGTGGAACATCCTCATCAATGATGGTAATAAAAGTCGAATTGGTTGGATCTTCAAGTGGAGTAAATCCAAAACCAAATCTCTCATGAGGCTTATGGATCTTACATGGAAACAACTCATGTGGTCCATGATCATAACACTAGACCAGATCCCTTCTAAGCATACCTATGTAGGTATGTTTTGGCAAACTCGAGTTTATCTAGATAGGATAAATTAGAGGTGAACAATTGAGTAGAAGAGGATAGAAAGTAGTTGATCAAGGCCCCCATAGATAAGATTAGTTTGGATATTGGGAGGCCCAAAATGAATAATGGTTCTAATGTTGGAATCATAGCCAAGATTTTGGTCAAGGTTCTCATACTATTGGGGAGTAGAGAAGGCATCCAATGTCAAAAGGTGATACTCCCCAAGTGAGAGACATTGGAATATTAATTCAAAAGGGTCCTTCATGGGGATTTGGGTAGAAGGGATGGATAAGCTAGTTGAGGCTTGTTTGATGGAAGAGGTGGATTCATTATTGGTTGGTAAAGGCTTGGCAGATGAAAGGAGGAGAACATTTGGCTGGTACATCATGTTTCATGATGTGAAAGGACTTAGGTTAGCTTGTATGATAACTAATTAACCCTTGTACTCAAATTTGATGCACTGATATATGGTAGATGGCACATAATTTATGAAATGGATCTAAGGGCATCCAAGCAAAATGTTGTATTAAAACTCACTGTCCACTATGTAGAAGAGTTCAGGAAGCATGTGAGGTCCTAAATGAATGTGGAAGACAATAGTTCCTAGATTTTTGGCCATAGTGTCATTGAAGGAACAAATCATCATTATGGTTTTTGACATAATGTTCTTTGGTAATTTTAGCTAGTCATATGTGTGTGAAGAGATAATGTTGATGTTATCTCCTCCATCAATCTAAACCCTTTTGATGCAAGTAGATTTGATGTGCATGGTAATGAAGAGGGGAGGATTTAGATCATGGGGATGAATATAGGGTATTTATGAATCCTTAAAGGTAACAAGGGTGGAAATTTAAAGGGCTCTAATAAAGGCTACTAGATGTTATGTATCTTATGGTTAAACCTCTATGGTCTACAAAACCTCTATCATCTCATGTTGGTGATGGGGAGAGGTATTGAATAGTTCATATAAACTCATCTTCATTAGTGTTTGGTGAATATTTTTTAGAACTACTCTTTGAATTGACTCAAAAGGGTTGGATTGGGAGGCACCCAAGATGGATACCTTGGGCTTGGGTGAAGGTGAAGGTGTTTGGGTTTGGTTGGGTGATTGTGTGGTGTAAGAAGGGTATGTCCATGAAATGGAAACCTTTCCTTTCCCTTTATACTTTGTTGGGATTGTCATCATGTGACCACATGGATGGTATGGAGTTGGGAAAGAGTTAGGCTGGAGGAATGCTTAAGTTCATCCTCACTCTTAGATGAGAGTGTGGGAGTAGGTAAGTTTGGGGTAGTGGCTTGTCATTTTTGGAGTGGTGGTGTGCTCATGTGAGGGTCTCCTGATAATAAGTCATCCTCATCACATAGTTGGTGGACTAGAACTTAGAGATATTTATAGTTTTTCATATCATCCCTAGGTGTATAAGCAAATCAAATTGTCATTAAACTTGGATGTCTTAGGACTATGGGGGTAAAATGGTTTTATAGGAGGCAAATTTGAGTAGGAAGCTTGCAATAATATTTATAGTATAGTTGAGTAAGACTCAAACAAAGGTGGCAAGGGTGTTGGGGTTTTAGCTTTGACCTATGGGGTGGAAGCCTTCTTAGGAGGAGGTTTCATGAAGGGAGTTTTGGGTGGTGTAATATTATTGGCAGGTGTTTTTAGAGTAGATTTATTAGGGGTTAATGGTTTGGAGGTGGAAGGTATAGAGGTATATCGTTTAGAGGTAGAAGGTCATAAAATAGAAGTCTTGGTAGAGGATAGTTTGGAATTAGGAGGCATGAAAAGAATAGAGAGGTGTATCTAAAAGAGGAGGTTAGGTTTGGGTTATCTTTAGGAGACCTTTTTTATTAATGCAAGAATGAGGTCCTAGGATGGAAGAAGGATGAGGTCCTAAAATGGAAGCCAAGGTAGAGATGGGCTGTAAGGTTTTGGTTTGCGGAATCCAAGGTGACTCCGCTTTCTTAGTTAGCTTAACATTAGGTTTCTTTGGTGGTATAGATGGTGTTAAATTCAAATTTAATGGAGGGTGAGTAAGGCTTTGAGTAGGGATTTTGCCAAGGTTTTTGATGGGCTTTGTTAAGATGGTAGAAGGTGCTTGGTATACATTGGGTGGAGATAGTTTGGTTGGTTCAACTATGGTTTGATAAGTAGAGGTTTCTACTAGTTTTATTTGCATGATGGTGGGTTCACTAGTGGAAGCATAAGGTTGGGTTGACAATGGTAAGGTTGAAGTCCCTTGCTTGGCTGGATAAGGGAGCCCAAAATAATTCAAAAATGTGACACAATCCATGTTAGTTTGGGATAGGTACTATTGATGCTTCAAATTGCACTTGATTATAATCAACAACAATGGGAAGTTTCAAGCTGTGGGATATTGCGGCTTGAAACAACCTCCAAATTTTGGAGAAGATGGTCTCTTCTTTTGTATCAGGTGTGGGGAAAAAGGATAGAAGATTAAATAGAAATGCAAATGCAGGAAATGAAACCTAACTATGGTGATGTACCTGAGTGTAATTTGATCCTAATCCTGAGCACAGTGAGACTATATGAAGAATTCATTTACATCTAAGAGCAAACAAGTGCATGATCAATGTAAAAGATTGAAATAATAGAAATAGAGGCTCACAACAGAGACTTCTTTTGCTAAGATACAAAAAATGTCAATAAAGGCATAGGGTTCAATCTTCTTATAAGAATCTTCCAATCACATAAGAGGCATAGAAACACGTACAATTATGTAGAACTTCTGACTCAAGAAAATGAGACAAAAGTAAATGAAATCCCTAATCACAACTCTAAAAAATATATAGTATAGACTACTTTTGCAAATGACACAGATAATATCAACAAAGGCATAGAGTTCAATCTTCTTAATTCTTTCAGCCACATAAAAGGCACAGAAACATGCACAGTTACATCAACTTTACAACTCAAGAAAATGATACAAAAGCAAATGATATTACTTAGTCACAAACTCTAGAAAGTCTCAACTATAGAATCCTCCCCTTTTTACAATAATTCCCCCTCCTTTTATAGCCTCAGATTTTACAAATAAAATAGTGTGGCATTCAGCACATTCAATGCCTAGGATGTATCCTAGTCTTATCAGGAAGGGCCATGCTGGAGCAGGGCAGCTGCCCTAACTATGGTGTGTCGATTCCAGTCTAGTACCTCCTCTCGCACTTGAGTTTCCTCATTCCATCACCTACTTAGCTGCACAATTGTCCATTCTCCTCTACTTATAGGGGACATATAGATGACCCTTTTTAATGTTTGTAGGCCCCAAAAAATTTGCATAGTGAACTGCTCCATCTACTAGAAATAACTCCCATCGAGTTTCCATCCATTTTGCTTTATGGCAATAGATACACAGAACACTCTATCCTATTGAAACAGAAGAGGACACTTAGTCAATTCCTTGAAAATCTTCTTATTACTTAGAAGGCACCAGAGAATGACACTTGGCACTTTTTGCCTGATTTATCAAAGACATGCGGCTCTCTTCACTTCTCTTTAGCTATGTTATAGAATTTCTTAGGGGCACATATTAGGTTCCTATAGATGTTAACACTTGGTAGCTTCTGCAGACCTTTGAAATAACACTCGAGACCCACCACAATCTTTATTCAGCAATGAAGCTTAAAGATGATCTCTCAGAAGTTGACATGTGGCAGCCTCTACTATTCTTGGGAAGATATGTGGCATCTTCTACTTCTCCTACTAGGGGTATGTGGCATCTTTTGCTTCTTTTGGGAATGGAGTAGAAAGGGGCTCAAAAAGTGACACTTGGTGGCCTCCACTGCTTTTTAGCACTTAAACAAAATGCAATGACACTTTTCTACCTTTCGAATAGGTACTTGACCCCTTTGGCTTTTGGGACACTCCCTTGAACTGCTCGATGAATTAAAATGGTTCAATGGTTTAATAGTTTAACACTGCATGCCATTTACATGTTAATTGAGGTATTGAACCAAAAATGTTGAACCAAGGCATTGAACTGACTGTCTCTCAGATGCTGACACATGGTGACTTCCACTTTCCTCTGAAAAGTAGTCTAGGGCCTTTTGCTACTGCCACTTGGCACTTTCCACTTCTTCTTGCTACTTAGCTTGTTGAAAACCTTTGTCAAAAAATAGAATGAAATGCAAGTGCCGATATGAGATGTGGATGCCGAGACATGATGCATCCCACTTAGTTGCTATTGGATACGTGGCACGTTTTGTGGCTCTCTTGAAAGTTAGGAAAGGTGCCTCGAATGACTCCACTTGGCCAGAACTTGTGCTCGAACTACGCCACTTGGCAGCTTCCACTTCCCTTCGACACTTAGATGGAAAATGAATCAAAAGAAACAAGCCTGTGCTCTATTTCAAAACTTTTGCTGCCACGACCAAGGTATGTGGGAACAAAATTGTAGTGTGCGACTAAGAATCAGAATGCAACATAGAGTAAAAATTTTACTCTACAGTTACTGGTGACCCTAGGACTTTTGAGCCTACTCAAAAAGAAAACTCCACCTTCTGCTAGATCAAAATTGTGAAATTTATAGCTTCAAAAGAGTCATTGACATGTGCTTAAAACACTTATTTAAAAAGAAAGTGGGAAAACAGGCAAAAAAATAATGCGAGAAAGGAAAATTATTTAACTATAATACATTAGAGACCCAAGTTAATTGAAATGCTTCAAATAGATTCCATTTATAGGAATCTCTTCAAGTTCTCCTTCCATTGATTCTAGCTCAAATGAATTCTTCTGCTTGCAAGCGCGAATTTTATATGGGCCAGTCCATAATGCTTCAAATTTGGTACGCTGACCCGATTTGGCGGCCCTTGCATCCCATTTCAAAACAATTGAGCCTACTTCAAAATTATGATTTGAAGTCCTTTTATCAAAATAGTTCTTAACCATCCATTGATGCTTAATTAATGAATCATGGGCTATATCCCTCTTTTCCTGAACTTCTAAAAGTTCTACGAGTCTGACATGCATGGGACCATTTTCTTCAATTTCAATTTGTTTGATCAGCTAGAGAGCAGGGATTTCTAAGCTTGGGGGAATCATAACAAACTTTCCATATACCAATTCATATGGGGACATTTTGATCACCTGCTTAAGCATGATTCTATCAACCCATAGTGCTAGATTAAGCACTTTATGCCATTCTTTGTGATGATCAGCCCCTACTCTTTTGATGAGTCTTATCAAGTTCTTGTTGGTTGATTCTACCAGACTATTACCTTAAGGGTAATAATTAGATGAAGTTTTTAGATATATTCCATGTCTCAAGGCAAAATCAGATACTTTAGACCCCAATAATGCTTTAGCATTATTTGAAATTATGGTGTGAGGAGCCCTAAAGTGAGTAGTGATACTCCATAGAAAATCTAGGATCACATTCTCTGTTGCTTCCTTAAGTGGGACTGCTTTGGTCCATCTAGTGAAATAGTCTGTGGTAGTTAATATCCATTTGTGACCCATACTAGACACTAGACTTATCATTCCAATGAAGTCAAGACCCCATTGAGCAAAAGGTTCGTCCACAATTATAGGACTAAGGGGCATGGTTGCATTCCTCCTCATCCCCATATAATATTGGTAGGATTGACATTTTTTAACCAACTAATAACAATCTACAAATAAAGTAGGCCAAAAATACCCTATCTCACTTATCTTTATGTTTGTGGTCTTTGCAGAAAAATGCCCCCCTGATATTCCATGATGCATTTCATGTAGTATTCTCTTAGCTTCATCCTGTTCTACACATCTTAACAATTTTCCATCAAAATTTCTTCTAAAAAGGACTTGTTCAATTAAAACAAAATGAACTCCCTGTATCCTATAATATCTCCTCTTATTTTGAGGGAGTTCTCTCAGATAAATCCCAGTTTTCATAAAATGAATCCTGCTTGTGACCCAGGATTCTTGATCAACCTCTTGTAATTTTAGCACCGTCTCTGTCTCTGAATTTGCTTTCTTAGGTAACATCTTTTCTAGTTCTTGGATTATATATTGGCACAGACCTCTGCCTCTGACTAGCTTGGTGGGTGTGACCTCTACATCATATTCAAGGATCTTAGTGATCCAATTGGCTCTTTTCTCAGTAATTTCCCCCTCCATGATGTATTCCCTGACACTTGGGTGAGCTACCAGTATCAAAATTTTGTTCCCTGATATCATATGCCTAAATTTTTTGAGGGATTTTACCATGGCATAGGCTTGTCTTTCCACAAAATTGTACCTAGTCTCATAATCCCTGCGATTTCTTGAGAAAAATGCTATTGGGTGTTCCCCCTCCAGCCTATCATTCTTTTGAGTCAGGATAGTAGCAATACTTGACTCTCCTCCATAGACATACATTACGAAAGGCTTGAAAAAAATTGGGTTTTTAAGCACTGGGGCTGCTGAGATAGCCTTTTTGACCTCTTCAAAGGCTTGCCTTCCTTCTGTAGTCCATTTGAAGACCAAGTTTTTCTTTAGCAAGAGTGTCATTGGTCTTACCAAGCCTGCAAAATCATATATGAATCTACTGACAAAATTGATCTTCCTTAAAAAGGACTGAACTACCTTTTTATTTACTGGAAGAGGTAGGTTCATTATACCCATGATTCTCTTGGGATCTATAGAAACTCATTCTTTAGATACTATATGTCCCAACAATTTTCCTTGAGGTACAGCAAAGATGCATTTCTTAAGATTCAATGATATCCCAAAATCCTGACATTTCTTGAAGACAGATTCTAAATGATCAAAATGATCATCAACATTTTTTGAAAAAATAGTGAGGTCATCCAGATAGACCAGGATGATCTTATTTATAAGCTCCCCAAAGGCTATATCCATAGATCTTTAAAAGGTGGCTCCTGCATTTGATAGGCCGAATGGCATTTTAGCGTAGGCAAATGTTCCCCATTTGGTAGTGAAAGCAGTTTTGTACTAGTCTTCCTCAGCCAACCAAATTTGATTGTATCCATAGAAACCATCTAGTAAAGAAAACTTCTCTGATCCAGCCATAGTTTGTAGAATTTGTTCCATGGAGGACAAGGGATAGTGGTCTTTTAGAGATGCTCTATTTAAATCTCTGAAATCTACACACAGTCTTACATCTTCATTCTTTTTCCTAACTAGTACTAGATTTGATACCCAGGTTGAGTGCTTGATTGGAAATATTATTTTGGAATCTAAAATTTTATTCAACTCATCTACCATTAGAGGCTCAATCCTTAGATTTATTGGCCTCTATTTCTATCTGATGGGCTTAGACCCTTCAGTCAATTCTATTGTGTGCTGGATAATGTCTCTATTGTATCAATGAAGGTCTTCATAGCTCCAAGCTATGACTCTATCATATCTCTGGTAGAATTCGATTAGTCTTTCCTTCTCTTCTTGAGTTGTAGAATTCCCAACCTGTAGCCTTTTCCCATCACTCACCTCTATTTCAGAATAGTCTACTTTGTCTACCTGGAACCTTTTGTTTTCCAAGCTTACTTCCTTTGGGTCAAACAAGTTTTCTAAGGTGATCAATCCCTTGGGGAGCTTATTAGTCCTCAATTGTATTATCTAATCACCATATGCCTCTTCAATTTTGGTTTGCAACTGATCAGCAAACTCATCTAATTGTTGTAAGAAAGAGACTACTTGGGCATCATTTTCAAATACTTGCCAATTCTCATCATTGTCTAGAATGGTTATAACTTTTACTGACTCATTATTAACCAATAGGTCAGTTGCTAGGTTAAACTGTGAGCCAATCTAGGCCATCTTATCAGCCTCAGAGTTTTGACTTCTAAGGATTATCTCAATGTTGAAAGCTTCAAAATCTTCTATCAAATCCCAAATCCTATGCCTGTAGGATCTCATTCTCACATTTTTGGTTGCTGCCTTTTCTCTAATTTGCTTTACTACTAATTCTAAATCTCCCTTTACTTTTAGATTCTTTATTCCCTTTTTCTTGGCTAACAGGAGCCCATGTAGTAAAGATTCATACTCAGCATCATTATTAGTGCAAGCAAATTGGAATCGGATAGCCCTTAAAATTTTATCACCATTTGGAGCAGTAAGACAAATTCCTGCTCTAGCACCATGTTTACTTCTAGCCCCATCAAAATTCAAGGTCTAGATCTCTAAATCTTGAGTAGTGGGTGCTTCTACCCTTATAACATTTGGGGTTACCTGGTCTTCATCAAAAATGACATACGTTCCTAGACCAGTAGAGTCATAGTTCCCATAAGGGTCATTATGCATCATAGCCAACAATTAGCTATTTTCTTCTTCTTGATCATGCTCAATCCAGTCGCCTAGCTCTTCAACAAAAATCCTTTCTTCTCTATTCAACATGGCATG
The DNA here is from genome assembly GCA_037957365.1 of Torreya grandis. Taxonomy (NCBI): domain Eukaryota; kingdom Viridiplantae; phylum Streptophyta; class Pinopsida; order Cupressales; family Taxaceae; genus Torreya; species Torreya grandis. The sequence continues at coordinate 563,760 of JARHVA010000262.1, read as the reverse complement.
ATCTGCTTCTAACTTGTTGTTGGTTTGTTGGTGATATGGTTTTTGTATAGTGGTTCAGATAGAATTTTCATCTTTGAACCGTATCTAGTTCTTAGGATGAGGTGAGACTAGTCAAGAGACATATATCCCCCTATTTTTGCTATAAAGTCTCTGGATAAACATAAACTAAAAATAGGAGGTATATCTATGACAACTATATCTTAGTTGATAATTATATTGGGACATGTGTATAACTGCAATGGGAGTTGTTTAATTTTCCCTATGGTTTGTACTATTTTGCCATCTAGCTGCATAACTCCCTTTGCAAGGGGTTCATATTTAATTTTCAAAGCATCAGCGATTTGCTTGGGTATCACAATTTTACTAGTTCCTGAATCTATTAATGCATTATGCAAGAGTTTCTTTCCAACTATCAGAGTAAAATAGAAAGGCTCTAGTTTGGATTTACTTACTTGCATTGCATCATTCACAAAGGCTATTGTTTTCAGAGGAACTGTATCTTTGAGCTTTTATTTTCTCGTAGGTCCTTCCTTGGTGGCAGTACCTTTAGGCACTGCTTGGCCTTGCAGAGATTCTTGTAGTAGTGTCTTCTATTCAGGAATAGCCAATATATCCCATATTGACACTTGTGCTGGAGTCTTCTTCAATTGGTCTACTACATTTATTGGCCCCAAAGGCTGAGTTTTCTTAACATAAGGATATCTTGTTTTCTCCTAAGTTTGGGCAGGAGTCCCTTGATCTTGCACTGGCTAGGGCACTTCTTGTCTGATAGCAGCATTTCTTTACCCTTGAGATGGAGAATTACTCATGACTTGACCACTTACAAACTCAAGCTACTCCATCATTCTCCTCTTTGATCTGGTGTAATAATTTGATTGCACCACTGGTCTTTGGGAGGTAGATGCCTCATTCAAGAAAACTGATTCTTCATCTTCAACCCATGAGAACAAAGCATGTTCCAAGGCTATTTCCTCCTCTTGTTGCAAGGACATTCCTTGCATCTAGGCCATTAGGACTAAATTTTGCATACCGAGAGACTAGTAGGCTTGACTATCACTAGTACTGGCAAACTGACCATCAATTCTTCTTTGCTCTGCCACCCTTTGTTGCAGATTTCCCCTAGGACAATCTCTAGGTGTATGAGCATTATTGCAAGGGAAACACCAGGCATTAGTATCATCCACATAATTATTTTTCCCTAGAACCATCTCCCTATTTGAGTTGGGAGGAATGGTCTATGAGGGTGTGGGAACTGCAACTACTTGATTTGCTAGCTGATGGTTAGTTTATTTTAGAGGACCCTGATATTGGTTTGGTTGGGATGAAAATCTATTTCCTTGATAGCCTTGATAAGGAGGCTTAGGGAAAGTATTCTGCTGACTCTTTATATTGATCAGCTCATTGGAAAACATCCTTAGGATATTCTTGATATCATCCATCTCAGATGGTTGAGTAGGGACAAGTTCTTTCATGGATGATTGAGGGTAAGTGTACATAGACATAGGTGGGCTTATAGCTTTAGGAAATTCTTGAGTTAAGGGCAAGGAAATTTCTAGGAACATGGGCATGGGAGTCCTTGGAGGTAACTTTCCAGCATCTATTAAATGATTCTTAGCTCTAACCACATATTCATAAGCCTCTGGCAAAGTGTGTCTTCCCAGTGACTAAATCCTAACAGATATATTTGAATTTAAAGCTTTGAGATAAAACACTATGGCCATACCTGGCAGTGGTCTAGCTATAGCAGGGATTCTATCCCAAGTCTTTTGAAATCTGGTATTGAAGTCATTCATGTCTTCTTGTGGTCCCCTCTGAATGGTGATTAACTGTTGTAACAAAGAAGACTTATCACCCTTCTCTACAAATCTTTCAAAGAATAGATCTCCTAGCTAGTCCCATGTAGATATGGTATTAGGGGTCAAAGACTGATACCATTCTAAAGTTTTCCCTTCAAAAGAAGCTGCTAATAATCTTATGGCCACATTTTGTTGTGTGATAACATGTATAGCATAGACATCTAATACATCTTGAAGATGTTCTACAGGTGTTTTAGAGTCTTGCCCACTGAACTTGGGTAGAGATTTTAGGGCATTTACTGGGATAGGATCCCAAATGGCTAGTGGTGTTGGGAGAATTAAGGGACTACCAATGTTCTAGCTTGCATAATTTCTTGGGGGTATGGGGGCTCCTATATTTGGTATTGGTACAAACTAGTTAGCTCTTCTTCTTGGACTTGTTACCAAAGGTGGCAAAAGAATACCTGGATTTGTAGCAGACTGTGATTTGGTGATTGATCCACAGCTCTGACTCCTTGTAGTTCTCTAGTTCATACGGTCTTGAAAGAAACTTCAAGACTGGTCCCACCAGGCATGCCAAAAACTGTTAATGCTTAAAATTGCGCTTGATTCTAATCAAAAACAATGGGAAGTTTCAAGCTATGGGATATTGCGGCTTGAAACAACCTCCAAATTTTGGAGAAGTTGGTCTCTTCTTTTGTATCAAGTATGGGGAAAAAGGATAAAAGATTAAATAGAAACACAAATGCAGGAAATGAAACCTAACTATGGTGATGCACCTGAGTGTAATTTGATCCTAATCCTGAGCAAAGTGAGACTATATGTAGAATTCATTTACATTTAAGAGCAAACAAGTGCATGATCAATGTAAAAGATTGAAATAATAGAAATAGAGGTCACAATAGAGACTTCTTTTGCTAAGATACAAAAAATGTCAACAAAGGCATAGGCTTCAATCTTCTTATAAGAATCTTTCAATCACATAAGAGGTGCAAAAACACGTACAGTTATGTAGAACTTTCAACTCAAGAAAATGAGACAAAAGCAAATGAAATCCCTAATCATAACTCTAGAAAATCTACAGTATAGACTACTTTTGTAAATGACATAGATAATATCAACAAAGGCATAGAGTTCAATCTTCTTAATTCTTTTAGCCACATAAAAGGCATAGAAACATGCACAGTGACATCAACTTTACAACTCAAGAAAATGATACAAAAGCAAATGATATTACTTAGTCACAAACTCTATAAAGTCTCAACTATAGAATCCTCCCCTTTTTACAATAATTCCCCCTCCTTTTATAGCCTCAGATTTTATAAATAAAATAGTGCGGCATTTAGCACATTCAATGCCTAGGATGTATCCTGGTCTTATCAAGAAGGGCCATGCTAGAGCAGGGCAGCTACCCTGACTGTGGTGTGTAGATTCATGTCTAGTACCTCCTCCCACACCTAAATTTCCTCATTCCATCACCTACTTAGCTGTGCAACTATCCATTATCCTCCACTTATATGGGACAAATAGACGACCCTTTTTAATGTTTGTAGGCCCCAAAAAATCTACCTAGTGAACTGCTCTATCTACCAAAAATAACTCCCATTGAGTTTCCCTCCATTTCACTTTGTGGCAGCAGATACACAAAACACTTTATCCTATTGAAATGAAAGAGGACACTTAGTCAATTCCCTAAAAATATTCTTATTACTTAGAAGACACCGAAGAATGACACGTGGTACTTTCCACCTGATTTATCGAAGACACGCAGCTCTCTTCACTTCTCTTTAGCTATGCTATAAAATTATTCGGGGGCACATATTAGGTTCTTACAAATGTTGACACTTGGCAGCTTCTACAGACCTTTGAAATAACACCCGAGACCCACCACAATCTTTATTTGGCAATGAAGCTTAAAGATGATCTCTCAAAAGTTGACATGTGGCGGCCTCCACTATTCTTTGGAAAATACGTGGCATCTTCTGCTTCTCCTACTAGGGGTGTGTGGTGTCTTCTGCTTCTTTTGGGAATGGAGTAGAAAAGGGCTCAGAAAGTGACACTTGGTGGCCTCCATTGCTTTTTGGCACTTAAACAAAATGCAATGACGCTTTTCTACCTTTCAAATAGGTACTTGACCCCTTTGGCTTTTGGGACACTCCCTTGAACTGCCTGATGAACCAAAATGGTTCAATGGTTCAATGGTTCAACACTATGCACCATTTACATGTTACCTAAGGTATTAAACCAAAAATGTTGAACCAAGGCATTGAACCTAGGTGTTAAACCAACTATCTCTCAGATGCCAACACGTGGTGACTTCTACTTTCCTCTGAAAAGTAGTCTAGGGCCTTTCACTACTACCACCTAGTGCTTTCCACTTCTTCCTACTACTTAGCTTATTGAAAACCTTTGTCAAAAAATAGATTGAAATGTGGGTGCTGATATGAGACACAGATGCTGACACATGATGCATCCTGCTTAGTTGTTATTGGATACGTGGCACGTTCCATGGCTCTCTTGAAAGTTAGGAAAGGTGCCTTAGATGACTCCACTTGGCCAGAACCCATGATCAGACTACACCACTTGGTAGCTTCTGCTTCCCTTCGACACTTAGATGGAAAATGAATCAAAAGAAATAAGCCCGTGCTCTGTTTCAAAACTTCTACCGCCATGACCAAGGTATGTGGGAACAAAACTATAGTGCGCGACTGAGAATCAGAATGCAACGTAGAGTAAAAATTTTACTCCACAGGTACTCCAAGTTTTGAACTATTATATAAAAAGGCTTATAGATGAGTTTGGTTCCTTAAGTATTGGTCTCAAAGGTCAAAGCCATGGGTTGAGAGAGGGGAGAGGTTACCTTTTCCTTTTCCTCAATCAAAGTCTCCAAGGTTTTAGAAGGTGATTCTTCTATGGGAGGAATAGGTAAAGTGACCTCTTCCTTATTAATGTTTTCCAAAGGAAGAGTGGATTGCTCTATGAGTCAAGAGAAAGGTGTGGTGGTAATGGTTTCCTCCTTTGGTATGTCTTCCAAAGGAGAGGTTATTAGTTTCACTATCTCAAAGTAGAGAAAGGAGAATATTTGATTCCTTTGTTTTGTCTCCCAAAAGAATATAAGGTGAATCCACTATCTCAATGAGTGGAGGGGAAGAATAAGTGGTTTGGGCTATGGTTTCCTCAACTATGAGTTTGCTACGAACCACATTGATAGTATGGACCTCACAATTGTGAGAGGATTCTGATTTGTTGTTTTCATTGTTTGTAGAAGGGGCATGGTTGGGGAATGGTTGTCTAAAAATATCAATTGACTGATTTGGGGTTATCCAACACAAGTTACCCCTTGTCAATAAACCCTTGGAAAATGCTTTTGAAGGTATTACATCTACTCACATTATGTCCAATGACACAGTGGAAGGCACACAATTCATTCTCCTTATACCAACTAGGTATAGGATGAGAGGAATTGAATTATTATGGGGGCTTAATTGGAGGAAGTTGTATGATATTTGCTTTCAACAATTTTTCTAATACCGAAGCATATGACTCCCCTAGTGGATTATATTGATTTTGGTTATTACAGTTTTAGTTTTGGGTGTTCTGGTTGGAAGAATTAGAAGAGTTCAATTGGTTAATAACTGAAGGAGGGGTGGTTTTAAGGATAACTACATTCATAGTTCCCTTGGTATTGATGTTGGTATTTGATTGGTTGGTGGTTTTTGAGGAGGAAGTTTCATTTGACTTTAAACTAGAATTCTTCTTTCTCAATTTTAGCTTTCCCTCATCAATGGCTATAATCTCCAATTTTTGTGTCATGGTGAAAGCCTCATCAAAGGTCTTGAAAGTTTGAACCTATAAAATGGAATAAATATGTTTGGCACAAACCTAAAAGAAAAACTCAATCAGCTCAAATTAGGGAAAAGAAAAAGAGAGTTGGTTTATCAAACCTCTCCAATGGCCTATGAAATCAACAATTGATTCATCCTCAAATTGTTGAATGGGGTAGAGGTCGGTGATGGAAACTTTCTTAAATATATTTATGGAAAAATGATCTAAAAAGGTTTGAGCTAATTGGTAAAAAAAAGAGGGAGTGCTTGGTACTATAACTATACCAATCTAATGTCAAATCAAATAGGGACATGATAAAAGTGTGAAGAAAGAGAGCATTATCATAAGCAATAAGATATCAAGAGTGTCTAAATGATCTAAGATGTTGTTGAGGATCTTCCTTCCTCTAAAATTTTGAAAATTTCAAAAGTTCCCATTGAGGAGGATAAGGTCAGATTGGGATGGATGGATGAATTGGTTCATTTCAAATTTAGTCATATGATAATAAGTTATAGGCATCAAAAATAGATGACTCCAAGTTGGTCATCTTGTCCATTAGCATCTAGACTAGATCAATTTACATATGTGCAATCTTATAGTTATACGGTATGTTATATTGGGGTTGGGTATGTGTAATATATGGATAGCTAGTAGAAGGTTGAGAAGATGACACATATTGGTAGGTGGGCATGGATGGTTAGGAAGATGCCATGTATGGGTAAGTGGATATAGGAGGTTGGGTAGAAGATGGATCCATATACCCTTGTGGGTTAGGAATATAGCTTGGGTTGGGTACAATGGGATTTTTTTTTGGAATTGACATGGGTTGGGCTGGAGGTATGGTTGGGTTGATAGGTTTAGGATGGGTGGTAACCTTGGTACTAATGGGTGGAAGGGTATAAGGTGTGGAAACCACCAACCTTTAGAATGGAGTGGAGGTTGGTGGGTTAGAGATAACAAGAGGAGGGGTGGAAACACTAGTAGATGGAATTCTAATGGTAATTGGAGTATAGGTTCCCAAAGGTTGGGTTGTTATTATACTAGAAGAGTCATTGGTTGGGGTGGAAGGCATTTGGGTTTTGGTTGGTTGGATGGGTTAGTTTTGGATGGTGGTATTAGAGGGGTTGTTGGTAAAAAAAGACGTTTGGGTGATTAAGGGTTGAGTGGAAATGGTGGCAATGGATGTGCTACTCATAATATGTGATGGCATACCATAGGGTGGATTAATAGATGGAACCAAAGTGGGGGTACATTGAGATATGGTGTTAAGTTAGTGTTGGAGGCATATGGGGTTGTTATCTAAAAAGGTGGAGAAATCCATATCACCTTGGGCAACCATCTGAGGGATAATAAGACTTATAAAAGGATGGGGAGAACCCTCTATATCCAATATGTACTTCATGGATGAAGAAGAAGAGGAAGATGGGTGGATAGAAGGTGGGTCTTGATTTGCTTGGTTTCTTAGTTATTATCTAGTGAGAACCATGTAAATAAGGGGAAAAGGAATACAAGAGATATCTCACAACTCAAAAGAGAAGCAATCAAAATGAAAATATCTCTAGGAAAATAATACATACACTAAAGTGTGTTAAAATTCTAAGGTACTTTTTATCTCTTTTTAAGTTTATGCCTCAATTTTAAAGAAGTTATGAAGACCAACTTGGGATTGTAGAGTGGGTACTAGAATAAGATGTCTAAGGATGGATTCAAGTAGTTAAAGGCTCTCAAAATCTGTACTATAACTTGGTGTGTGGCTTAATATTGAATCTACTCCCTCACTTCACACACCATAATGATAAGGGTGTCATGTGCTTAGCCAGAATATACCGAGTTGCTAGAGATTATTTTTAGCCAACGTACTGAGTTGGTTCTCCCCTTGGTGGTGAAATCCAAGTAGAATATTTGAGGAAAGGTGATCTCTAGATGATAAAATCCTAGTTAGGCCTTATGTCAATGTTTTGATTTTCAAATGAGTATGTGGTTTGGTATTATGTGTGTGATAAGAAGTGAGACTATGATTAATTTACTTGACTAAGTTAAGCTATGTGAGCTAATCAATACAAGAAAATAATGGATGCAAAGTTAATTTTAATCAAAAATAATATTTTGGTGTCTTTTCAAATGAATACAAACTAAGATGTACCTAGATGTGATATGATGATGCAAATATTAGGCCTAGAATGAGTACTTTTGATTTTTAGAAATGAAAGCAAAAAATGATGTTTTTAATTTTTTATCTAAGAAAGCAAAAGAAGCTAGAACTTGATTTTGAGAAAGGAAGAAAGGAAATAAATAACATTTAATTTTCATAAGAGAATGCAATGAATGACTTTTCTCTAATGCAACTAAATGTCCTATAACTGTGAACCCAAGAAAAAGCTCAAAGGTCCCATTGGGCATGCCAAAATGTTTCACTAAAATTTTGCCTATTTTCTTATTTATAAATATGTAAAACTTGAAAAAAGGGTGAGGTTATTATAATCTAGATATATTTTGCACACATGAATCCATATGATTTCTATACTCCTCTTTGTCTAGGGAGGATGGCCTGTAGATAAGAAAGCAATCTAGAAAATGGTAGATTAGTAAGATAGTAGGGTGGACTTCCTAGTGTGAGCTAGATCCAAGAAGCACAAGATTCTTTGAAATATTTCAATACACACTTTTAAAACACTTAAGTTCTAATATGATAAAAAGGGGTACTTGCATGAAATAACAGAAGGCATTGAAATCAAATACAAGAAATGCTTGAAAAGAAACAAGTGATTTTGATTAAAAATAGAAATAAATGATTGAATACTAATGCTAAATCACTCAAACCTGATTTAGAAAATAAGTTGAAGTTCTCTGATAAAATAAAAACTCACAAATTGGGATTTGGGTGCAGGTAGATACGCCAAATTAGCTTGCTATTATTAAATGACACATAGTGATATTTAGCGGTTGGGTATGACCATCGGTGGTTATAAACCATCAATGGTTAGGTAAGACCATCGATGGTGACTATTGGATTTGGTTTAAGGAGAGTTACGAAGAGATTTTATGAGTGATGTTTGGATTGAATGTTGGTTGTGAGATAGAAAATAATGCTCAAAGGTATCTAGCTCAGGGATTGGGTATTCAGGTGAGTGAGATTGGTTTGTAGGTGGTTTTGGGTAGGAGTTGAAATGTATGGAGATTTAAAACTCCAATACAAGGAAATGAGATGAAATGGAAATAAAGGGGAATGACAAGCAATGAAAAAAATATAGCTAATTACTGAATCTTGATAAAAAAAATATATAGATACTTAGATTTTAGGTGTTGTTGGTCTAAGAAATGTTTGTGTTGGCTAAAATCTAATATATATCCTAGAGCAATGTGAGTATAATAATAGTACCTTGACTCAAGATAGTGATTTTTAGAAGCACCCTAAGCCTTTGACCTAGTTCTTGATTCATTGGGAAGGTTTTGGATTTGCCTGGGAGTCAGAATTTATTTCCCTTGAATGATTGATTTCAACCTTCTCTTCATCTCTTAATATAGAGCAAAAGAGGGTTGAAATGAATAGTTTAACAAATGGTTTATCAAATAGTCTGACCAATAGTCTAATCATGCATTGATTATACAAACAATAAACTAAAATTAGGTAGTTGGTAATCAATGAGTGAGTTAAAATTGAATTGTAGTTGATTCCTTTGATCATGAAAGAGTTCAAGTAACCACCAGTAGTCTAGGTCAACCATTAGTGGTCGAGGGCTGACTATCGATGGTTAAGGGGATATAGTCAAAATTAGCTAATCCACCAATGACTAGCAATCAATTCTTTGGGAAATGGTTTGAGATTAATAATGGGAGAATTGGTAAATAATCTAACCCAAAGGGGGCTAAGGGGTGGTTTAAAGGTTAATGCAACATCTAGAGCCGTAGTGTATAGTTTTCTAGTGTCTACACTAATCCAAATAGTGATCTTATAAAATTCCTTTATATATTCTTTCACACTTAGCTCATTTTGTCATAGATTTTTCAACTTCTTCAACAAATCCAACTGATAATATCCTTAAAAAAATGGATTTTAATTTCACAGCCATACTTTTTTAATGGGTGATTTTGTCTTTACCCTTTTGAATCCTTTCAATTTGTACCTCCTTCCACCATAGAGTTGTGTGTTCCTTCAATTTTGTTTATGAAACCTTTATATTGCATTCATCTACTACTCTTCAATCTCAAATTAACTCTTTTGGGTTCAATGTGTATGCAAGCAAAAGTGAAGCTGATCTATAAATCAATCATAACTTGAAAAAGATAAGTCAACTAGCTATACCACTTATAGATACTTAGATAATTGGGGTCATGACCAATATAGATCCACTAAACCTACATATTGTCTTGAAATTTTATGTTTCATGACAACACCTCTAATTACACTCAATAGGGTGATTGGAGGTTTTTTGGAGATAAGGATGTTCAAAAAATTGAAAATAAAAAATATTGACTCTATAGCCCAATGGAAAAGTCTTAGTGGGATTAATTGAAAATTTGTAAAGACTATTTAATTAGAGTCTAACATCACAAAATGGATAGTTCCATCATATTTAGAAGGTTCCAAAACCCTAAGATTGACTATAAGCATGACCTATTTTTGTGATAGTTAATTTTTTACCATTTTGGAGGGTTTGAAGTCCTTTTTAGTGATTTCATGAAAATATGTATAGTCAAGTTCTCCAAAGAAAAATATTTTTATGTATTTTTCTAGGTTTTCTTAGGTTTTTAGAGATCCTTTGTGGGTCTTTGGTGGATTTTTCATAAGCATTCTAGATTTGAATATTTTGGATGTGGCAAGAGTTATTTATTTCCACATGTGGGAACTCCTGACTTCTCTAGCATTACAAGAACTCTGTGAACCCCCATCACTCTAAGAACTCTCAGCTTCTCTATCACTATAAGAACTCTCAAGATCTCTAACACTGTGGGAAATCTCAGCTTCCCTGACACTGTGGGAACTCTCAGTATCTTTATCACTATAGGAACTCCTATCTTTCATAACACTAAAGGAACTCTTTGAACCCCTGACACTATAATAACTCTCAGCTTATTCAGCACTACAAGAACTCTGAGCTCCCCTGGTACTATGGGATATCTCAACATCCCTATCACTATGAGAATTCTCAACTTCCTAGCACTATGAGAACTCTCAGTGCCTTTAGTACTGTGGGAACTTTGAACATCTTTAGGACTATAGAAACTCCTAAATTTCCTAGCACTCCAAGAAATCTTCAAACCCCCAACATTATGGGAAATCTCAACGTCTCTTATAGTGCATCTAGATGTCCAAACTCCCTTTATCCATAAATTTTGTATATGAACTCTATTTTATCTCTTTTTCAATGCATTAGGAAGATGTTGTGATGAAGAACATTTTATCTTCAATACTCTTGGTCTAAAATGTTCATCTCTAGCTTCAAAAATCAATAGGGAGTTTCTCAATTATAAATCAGGGTCCAAGTTCCCCTTATTCATAAATTTTGCATATGAATTCCATTTTGGCTTGTGTCTAATAAATTTAGAATATGTTTTGATGAGGAACATTTTATCTTCAAATCTTTTCTTCTAAAAATTTTATCTTGAGCTTCAAAAATCATGAGGGAGTTTGTAATTGAAAATGCAAGTCAAATTTCCCCTTGTTCATAACTTTCACATCACAACTCTATTTTTATTCTCATTTTTTTATGAATATATTGTGATGAGAAACATTTTATGTTAAGGATTCATGGTATGAAAAGTTCATCTTGAGCTTCAAAAATGAAAGCAGAATCAGAGGACCGTGTTGCAACCCTAAAGCTCCTACAACTACAAAGCAAGGTCAAAGTTTCCCTTGTTCATAACTTTCTCATCACAACTCCATTTTGACACTTTTTTGATGTTTTGGTAATATATTTTGATGGGGAACATTTTATATTAAGGAGTCATAGTATGAAATTTTCGTCTTGAACTTCAAAAATGAAAGCAGAATCAGAGCAATGTGTTGCAGCCCTAAAGTTCCTACAACTACAAAGTAGGGTCAAAATTCCCCTTGTTCATATCTTTCACATCAAAAAATTATTTTGATTCTCATTTGATGTGTTGGGAATATATTGTGATGAGTAACATTTCATGTTAAGGACTCATAGTATAATAAGTTCATCTTGAAATTTAAAAATGAAAGCAGAATCAGAGGACTGTGTTGCATCCCTAAAGTTCCTATAATTACAAAATAGGGTCAAAGTTACTCATGTTATTAAAGTTCACATCATAACTCCATTTTAAATCTTTTTTTATGAATTTAGAATATATTATGATGAAGAACAAGTGATAATGAAGACACCCCAATTTTTATCTCAATAATGATTTATATCACAACCTTCTTCATAAGGTCAAGGTTCCATTTTGGTTCAAGCTTCTCCATAGTTTTTACATGTAGTTGAACAGGACAACTTTGCACCTAAAAATGTGCAACTAGTTTCTATTCTTATAAATTCACTCCTTAAATCTAGGAAAAATACCCTCTTCTAATTATAAGTCTTTCATGCATTTCTAAAGGGTTAAGTAGTGGATAATTCTTCTTTTCCTTCTCCCTCTCTGATATTGTTCTCTTTCTCACACTCTTGGAGATAAATAGCTATAAATTTATGTGCAATTGTGTAATTTTAGTTTAGATCAATGAATACAGGCAAGCAAATGATGTTGCTTTTTGACTTTTGTGGATTTCAATAGTCTTTATGTATGAACTTTGTTCTTTTATTCATAGATAAAGTTTATATTAAAAATCTATAATTTTTTGATTATGCACAACCTATAGTTTCAAAAAAAATTATTAAAAACCCTCTTGTATGCACTCCCTTGATGTCCATGAGTTTTTTCATGCTTTATCTCAAGGAAGTTCCATACCCAGTGTGTAACCAAATTTTTAGGGAAGACTTTGGGCTTCTATGCATTCCTCCTTGTCCCCACAACCCTTTGTCAGGATCTTGCTCCACCAATTAGAGCACATATATGATTACCTCTTGTATTAGCAACTAAACATGAAATTTAACCAAAATCAATAAGTAACTAGAAATATGAAACAACACAGGAATATGAGAGACAATACACAATTGTATTAATAATCACTTAGAAGAAAATACAATAAAGAAGATGCCACTTCTTCTTCCACCTCAAAGGCTCGCCACACCTCAAGACCTTCTTTCCTCTCTCTCTCGGTCCCAACAATCAACTCCAATACAGAATTGATGTTCACCTCCACTAGTCAGAAACAACGCTGTCAGTACACCAAGCACACAACCGTACTCCAAGTAGATCTCCTGCTCTCTGCTGCTACTTGCAAATCACCAGACCTTACTCACCATTGTAGATCTCCAAAAGAGGCCATGCACACCTGCTGACCAAGATCATACAAACACGAAGAACCCTTCTGATTCTCCAATCCAACACCCACACTTAGTACTATGGCACTAGGAGGAACACACCATTGCTCTCCTCTCTTAGAAGGAGCTTATTTTGCTCTCTTACTCTCTAGCACTAGTTTACAATACAGCCCATGAGTCTATATATAGATCTCATGCTTACAATAATTAGACTATCTTAATTACAATAATTAGACATGCAACTCAAGACTATAGCTAGCCTTTAACATGCAAGCTAATAGTCCAAAAATAGACTCTCCAAAATCAACATGCAAACTGCATGTTCACGTACAGGCTGCCAACGTCGGCTCCTCCATGACCGATGTCAGCTGACTGGTAACCGATGTCGGTTGCTTCTTCACTGCTATCTGACCGATGTCAGTTGATCAGACCGATGTCGGTTACCCTGCAACTCATTCTGTAACTCTTTGCAACCTCTGTAACCTCCATAACTTCTCTTGTTTGCATCCCGGTGAAGCTTTTAGCTCCACAACCTAACACCCTTACCACTCCTATATTAATTTTTGAGTAAAGAGAATAATGCCCATTCAGGTTGTTTACTCTTGAATAACTCAAATAGTTCTTTGCATTTACTACTCTATTATGGGTTTATCCCCTTCTCTCTTATTCCATATTTTTTTACCTCCTATGTTTTTCCCCTTCTATTTCCTTTTTGTGCTTGTCAATTAAAACCACACAAAAACATAAAAAGACCCATATCTAAAGAGGGATATGCCCCTCTCAAGCACAGAGGAAAATCACCCTTTATAGGGTGATTTCTCTAGCATTTTAAGTTTATGTCATTATCCATTGGGTAAGTCACTAAAACTAATAAATAAAGTCCAGTGACAAAATATTTTTGATAGTTTTTGGTGACTTTGTTGGGGAATAACTATTGATGCATTCACATTTCAAGAACATCTTCCTCTTCCAAGTGAATATTGTGACTCTAATTGAATAAAGTAAACCATAGTAATGTCTGATATTAATGGTGATAGTGATGAAGAGGAAAGTGGTCCTTGATTTGTACCTACATTTTAATAAATTAGTTTCTTGATGATCCCAAAAAAGTGCCACTTTTGAAAGCTTTCTGCAGTAATATGTAGGTAAGGCCAAAAAATATACACCTTTCTCTACTTCAAACCCTAAAGAATATTGATAAAAAGGAGGAAGACACAGACTATATAAGTGTTTCAAATGAGCTCAAGTTAGGGGTTGATTAGTTTTATGCAAATGATGATATAATGAAGAACATTTTTTTATACATACAATCCTTCAAATAAGATACAATCTACGAAGTTGTGGATGATCATAGAAGATTTTAGTTTTTGAAAAACTTCTATGGATCTGTGTAAGTCAAAAGAAAACAAATGGCCCAATTAAAAATGAAGGTCTCTACAATAAAGGAAACAACCCTATAATCATTGAGTCTTCTGGTCTCAAACTGGAAGAACCAACAAACATAGAATGGCGTCTTGAAGAAGAATGTATTGTAAATGAAAATTCAACCTCCTTTCAAGAGCATGTGATGAGTCATAAAAGTAGTGGGCTTCATATTGGTGAAGAGAAAGTGTATGGTGATATTCAACATAATCTCATAATAGTATTTGAAGAGGAAATGTGGAGGAATTAGGAAGAAGTTTCTAGCCATGTTGAGTGTCAAGAGGTTTTAATCCCAAGCTCACTTTTGAAAGAGTCTATGGGAGATTTGATTCAGTCATTCATGGTTGAAGAATATCAAAAGCTACTAAAAGGTTAAGAGGTTAGAGTATGTTCCATGTGGTTTATGTTTCATGTCTTAAAATAAAAATTTAATCTTTACATTCATAATCAAAACGTAAGTGCCATATATCCTTGTATGAATTCAAGTAGTCTTGATATCTCAATTGCCCATGGTCAAGTGTTTGAATCAAAGATTATATTTCTTCTCATGCCTCATGTCTTTCTCATGGACATAATTATAAACTTATTACTATCCTCACTCATTTTTTTGTAAGTGATGTCCTCTTCATGCCAAATTTTGTCTCACAAAGGCTCATATTTCACCCAACCCATGAATGGTTATGTATACTCTGCCTATGTGTTAAGGTCCTTTGTAGATATTTTTTGTTTTCACTTTTTGGTTTTCTTATTTCTTGGTATTCTTTTTAGTGTGCATGTGTATTTCTAATAAATTTAGTAGCATGTTCATTTTTCTTCCCTAGAAATAATTATAATTCTTAAGGCAAGGACCTGGCCTAGTAGTGCATTCATTTCTAGGTAATTGAGATAGGTCAGCTAGGTCAAAATGAGTAAGGCATAAATCACAATAGATTTTGGAGTTCCCCTACATTCCTATAAGAAATGCAATCCCACAATTGGATCTAGTTGTTGTCATGAAATTTTATTTTTCATGATAATATCTCCAATTGCACTCATATAGGGCAATTGGAGGTTTTTCGAAGACAAGGATGTTCAAAAAATTAAAAATTAAAAATACTGACTCCATAGCCCCATGGACAAGGCTTGGTGTGATTTATTAAAAATTTGTGTAAACTATTCAACTGGAGTCTCAAATCACAAAATGAATAATTCCATCATATTTATAAGGTGCTAAAACCCTAAGATCGATAGTAAACATGACCTAGTTTTGTGATAGTCAATTTTTGGCCATTCTAGAGGGTTTCAAGGCCTTTTTCATTAATTTCATGAAAATGTGTAGTCAATTTCTCCAAATTAAAAAAATGTGAGTTTTTAGGGGTTTTTAGATATCCTTAGTGGGTCTTTGGTGGATTTTTTATAAGCATTCTAGATTTGGATATTTTAGACTTGGCAGGAGTCCATCCTTTATTTTCACCTGTAGGAACCCCTAACTTCCATAGTACTATGCAAACTCTTCAAACCCTTGGAATTGTGGGAAATATTATTTTCCTTGGCATTACAAGAACTTCCAGTATTTACATCATTATGGTAACTTTTAGCTTCCTTGGTACTATGGGAACTCTCATTATCTCCAGCACTATGGGAACTCCCAACTTCCCCAACATTGCAAGAACTTTCAACTTCTATAGCATTTAAGGAGATCTCAACTTTCCAAGCACTATGGGAAATATTCACACCCCAAATATTTTGGTAACTATCAACTTCTCCAACATTGTAATAACTCTAAGCTCCCCTAACACTATGTTAACTCTCAACATCCCTAGCACTGTGGGAACTCTCAACTTCCCTCGTGCTATGGTAATTCCTAACTTTCCCAGTACTATAGGAACTTTTCAAACCCCTATTACTATGGGAACTCTTGACTTACCCAACACTATGAGAACATTCATTACCCCCAACATTTTATAAACTCTTTGATCTGAAAACTAAAAATGAAGTGTCAGAAAATTGAACAACACACTATCACATTTAAAAGATCTACTAATTTCTTGACTTTTCTATTTAATTTTTAATAATGAAATAAAAAATAGACTTAAAACGAAGATTAGAATTATAAAATAGTAGAGAAAATTAGAAGAATTCATCAGCAAATTGATAATAGAGTTTGGCTTCAATAGCCTACGTCTCCGGGTCTATTCGAAGTGAGGACCATTTCCATTAATTTTGTGCAACAAATGGCTTACAAAATCAATACAAGTATTCAATTCCCCTTCTCTGGTCTCTACCTACCTGTAAAAATATCTCTTAGACCTAACATTAATGGCTCAAGGCCGTACAAGGCATAAATTAATCTCTAACCTTCTTATTTCTCTTACACAGTCGGTTGAATACTACCCTTCAAATGGAATTTCATTCCTTATATAACACTTCAAACCCTGTAACACACGTGGTCAAAGATTATCATTTCTGCACAAGAGGTGCAAGGTTCAAGGCATCGACCTTATCTTTGCTACTTTGGTCTTATCTATTTATCCCACATTTGTCAATGGGAAACAACATTAATTCTTTTTTAAGGTTGGCAACCTCCTTTATGAGTGTCAACATCCCTTTTGAAGGAGACTTAGGCGTTAAGCTTAGCTTAAGCCTATACTTAGGCCACTGTTGGATAATGGTTGGTTAGGACTTGGTCTTTACATGGTTTGTGTGGCATGGCAACTGATGTGTGTTGGTTGGTGGATCTACCACGTGTTGGTTCATGGCTCCTTATTACAAAGTGTAAAATAATTATCCCACATTGGTGGGGTTTCAACACAATTTATAACTTAAATACAATTTCACAAAAAATGATACATGAAGATTAGGAGGCCAAGGCACCCCTCCACAAGAGTGTGCCAACCCTCACTGGGGGCCCCTAATAAGCAAATAGCAGGGCTCACAAATCCTCATATGATCGCCTATCAAAAACTGGAGGCTATCAACAAACCAAACACCAAACCAATTTTTTTGTAAAACTTCATATTGCCACATTTCAAATGATTATTGGATCACTTGGTGTATTTGAATAATGCCACATCACTTTTTGACACTCGTTATTCCCTTGTCACAAGAAAACTTTAGCAAGCTATATCTCGAGCATCTAGACTCTATTTTGCATTCTGGAAGAAGCACCAAAAAGCTCTTGATGAATTCTTCAATTTGCAAATGGTTTGACTAGAAATTGAAGACTTTCAAAATGGAACGGTACATGGATCCTCTTAGATCACTCCTCCCCATTGGGAACTTTTGGACCTCTAAAAGTTGAAATTAATTGATAATGAGGTGAGGGTATTTCTCCCTCACCCTTTCAGATTCCATCAATTTGGCCTTGTTTAGGTGCATCCCTTTTAAACTAACACAAAAATACTCAACATCACCTCTTCATGAAGTCCACACATTCCTATCAAGAATAGTATCTTCCTACAATTCTGTTATATATTTAGGAGTAAAATCATTAACAAAAGGAATGTATACGCTTTTATCATGATCAATTATCATTGGAGGCTCATAAAATTTCAGATTTTCCACATTTATGACTAAATAAATCTGCATATAAGATGGTAAATCTACCCAGAAAGCATTTGCGCCAATTTTTTCTATAATCTAAAAAGGATCATACTAGATTGGTTTCAACTTTTTACCTTCACCTATTAGTCTTTTCTTACTGATGTGAAGCCATATCATATCACCTACAATAAATTGGTGATCAATAAGATGTTTGTCATGTTTGGCTTTATACTTGGCTTGACTTTTCTCCAATTGAGTACAAATAGTCTGATGTATGAGCTGTATTTGTTCAATGAACTTCTTAGCTCAAATGGATTCTTTTGGTTCACCAACAGTTATATCCTGTCCATAGCAAACATCTAGAGGAGATTTAGGCAAGTATCCATAACAAACATCAAATGGAGATTTCATAGTAGAAGAATGAAGTGCCCGATTATATGCATGTTGTATATAACACAATTATTCATCCCATAACTTTGGATGTTTATTGCTATAACCCCTAAGTAAATGTACCATAGTGTGGTTCAAAACCTCTATTTTCCCATCAGTTTGTGGATGAAATTCTATGCTCTTTTTTAATATAGTGTCCATTAGTCCCCACAAAGTTGACCAAAACTCTATAATAAACCAAGAATCTTGATCAAAAATAATTGAATTAGGCAACCCAAAATGAACCCATACATGTTTAAAGAATAATTGTGTAGTGTCTTCCCTAGTATTTTGCTTAGTGCAAGGAATCAAAACACACATCTTGCTAAATTTATCCACAACCACATATAAATAGTCATGTTTTCCTTGTGTCATAGGCAAACCCCCCACAAAATACATGGAGATACTTTCCCATGGGTGAGTAGGAATAGGTAGAGGAGTGTAAAGTCCCAGTTTCCTATTACTAGGTTTACTTGTGGCACAAAGAGTGCATCCCTTAATATATTTGGCAACATGTTCCTACATACAGGGCCAGTAACAATACATTTTCAAATGTGTAACCATTTTAGCAACTCCAAAATGACCAAAAATAAGAGAAGTATATGCTTCTATAATCATTTTCACCCTCTCATTTTGAGGAATACAAAGTTTACCTAAAGGATACAAAAGATCATTATGTACATGATAGTCCAATTCTTTTACTTGTCTACTACTCATCAAGTCTTTATAGACATCCTAAAAATCAAGATCATTAACATACTATTCTTTATATCTTTCATGAGACAAATAACCATGTTGTAGAAGAATAGATGCAACAACCATAGGAGGCCTAGATAACATATCTGCAACCTTATTTTGAATACCTTTTTTATACTTAATCACAAGATGAAATTGTTGTAAGAAACCCATCCAACGAAAATGTCTAGACTGATGTAGCTTGGTTTGTGATTGGAGATATTGTAAGGGCTGATGATTTGTATGTATTATTGTTTCTTTGCCCATTAAACAATGTTTCCATTTTTTAACACTTTAAACCAATGCATACAATTCCTTATCATAAGTTGGATATTTTCTTACTACACTTGTGAAGGTTTCAGAATGATAACAAACTAGTTTCTTACCTTGCATTAAAATAACTCCCATAGCATATTCACTTGCATCCATCTCGATCTCAAATGGTTTTTGTATATCAGGAAGTGCCAAGACCGGAGTAGTACTTATCTTTTATTTCAAAGTGTCGAAGGCCTTTTGATGCTTGCCTCCCACTGAAAGACCTATTTTACACTTGACAAAGAATGAAAAGGTGATGTAATATATGAAAATTAAGTAATAAACTTTCTCCAAAACTGTAATGCACCAATAAAACTTCTAACCTCAGTGTTATTAGTGGGTGTAGCTAGTTAACAATGACTACCACTTTTTCAAGATCAATTTTCAATTTACCATGTCCTACAATGTAACCCAAGTATATCAAAAAAGATTTGCCAAACTCACATTTTGACATTTTTAAATAAAGGTTTTCCCTTCGTAATGCATCCATGACTTTCTTAATTTGGATCACATGCTCTTCCCAAGACTTGTTGAAAATCAATATATCATCTAATTAAACTCTGAAAAAATCATCAAGGAATTGTCTAAGAACATCATTCATTAATCTCATGAATGTAGTCGGGGCATTACACAACCCAAAAGGCATAACAAGACATTCAAACAATCCCTATTTTATTTTGAAGGTTGTTTTCCACACATCACCTTCATTAATTCTTACTTGATGATATCCACTTCTCAAATCTAGCTTAGTGAAATAAACAACATGTTTTAATTGATCCAACAAATCATCAATTTGAGGAAGAGGGTAATGATTCTTAATAGTAATTTTGTTTAAAGCACAAAAATAAACACACATTCACCAAGTGTCATCTTTCTTTGGCACCAAAATGGTTGGCAAACCAACAAGAGATGAACTTGGATGAATAATACCTCTATCCAATAGATCCATTACCTATTTTTTTATTTCCTCGTTTTCCACCATTGATAACCTGTACATGCTAATATTAGGGAGAGGAGACTCCTACAATAGCTGAATTTCATGTTGAACTCCCCTTTTAGGTGGCAAACCCTTAGGATCCTAAAATACATCATCATAAGTAGAATTTATTTCAACCAATTCATTCTTGTGTTTAGGATCACAATTTTCCAAAGCCTAAGAATATTCTTTTTCCTTAGAATTAATCAACCTGAGACAAAAATTCTTGCTTGAATTAACTAGTCTTTTCATTTGCCCTATTGTAACCAAGGAAAGACTTGTTTCAATGTGATGTGTGCTGACTATATATTCAATGCCATCTTTAATAAGAAAGTACTTATTCTCTTCTCTATAAAAGATTGCTTTTCTGTCATAAAAATATGGGCTTCCAAAAACAATCTTGCATATGTCTAAAGGGACAACATCCAACTCAACCTCATTTACAAACTTGGATGTGATGGCAAACCTCAGTTTACAAGTTTGTGAGACTTGTAGGTTCACATTGTCACACACCCAACCTAGTGGATAAGGCTTCAGATGGAGATTCATTTATAAGCCTAACTTCTTAACAACCTCTTCAGAAATTAAATTTTCTAGAGAATCACTATCAAATACAGTGTCAATCTTATTATGTTTTGAAACAACTCTAATGTGGAACAATTCATTTCTTTTCTTATCAACATGCACAAAATTCTATTTAGAATAAGATGCATCATTTGATGACTTAGTGATATAAACTGAAAGAGAAGAATCATTATGTAATCCCATGGCTATGATTTTAGTTTCATCACCTGAATCTGAACCTAAATCCTGAACCATAGCATTAGTCTTCTTTTCCTTGTTTTGAAACCTTTTAGGCCTTAACTCAGGGTGTAGTTTCCAACACTTAACTCATCATGATTTTTCTTACAATGATTACAAAATGGTTTTCCTTCTTCTTTTTTAACAGTAAAAGTTTATTTTTGTTTACCCTTTCTTGATGAACTTTCCCCTTTGGATTGCTTAACATTAGATTGCTTACTTTTAACTCTAGGAAGAGATTCTTTTGATTGTCTTCCTCTAGCCTCTAAATGAGTGGCTTGAACACATACTACATCTAAATTAGTGGGATTGAACATAAGAATCATATGTCTTAAGTAATTATGTATCCCACCTATATATTTTAGTAGTGTTTCTTGTGTGTAAAGAGGAACATTCAAAAGTAAAGCTTTTCTCCTAAATTCTTGTGTGTAATCTTGAACATTTTGGCCTTTACCTTGTTTGAAACTTTGCTAATTCATTATGGCTTGTTGCATATAGCCTAAAGGATAAAATTGATTTTTGAGTTCTTCAACAAATTCATTCCAAGTAGAAATCAAGTTACCTTTTTGAAGCTCATCTTCCTTTAACTTAATCTCCCACCAGATGAGATTTGTGCCTCCCATACGAAGAGTAGCCAAATGAATTTTTGACTCATCCTCTACAATCTTTTGGACCCTAAAATAAAATTCAATGTAATTGATCTAATTATCCAACTTTTTGGCATTAACTTCTCCATTAAACATTGGTAATTCAAACTTAATATCCAATTTTAGTGAAGGGAGAGATTCCACAGTTTTTTTACCATCATCCAATGAAGAAGGTTTTTTAGTTTCTTTACCTTTTGATTCTTGTGAATCACCTTCATTTTCATTCTTGGATTTCCTTTGTTTATCATGGTAAAGTTCCTCAACCATGCTTCTCATCTCCATGAAGGGTCGACAGAAAGCTTGTTTGTATTTAATCTCTTCTTCGGCCATCCCTGAAGCATGCCTTGAGCCAATCTCTAGATTATACTTAGTGAGTTTTCCTTCACCATTTTTAGATTTAGACCTTGTCAACATACACTAGAAATCATTATTAAATAACAACCACTTTGATACCAAAAATTTGATCTAAAAATTGAAAATGTAAGTGTCATAAAATCAATTAACACACTATCACATTTAAAAGATCTACTAATTTCTTAACTTTTCTATTTAATTTTTAATAATAAAATAAAAACTAGAATTAAAATGAAGATCAGAATTATAAAATAGTAGAGAAAATTAGAAGAATTCACCAGTGAATTGATAATGGAGTTTAGTTTCAATAGCCTACATCTTTGGGTCTGTTCGAAGTGAGGACTGTTTCCATTAATTTTGTGCAACAAATGGCTTAAAAAATCAATAAAAGTCTTCAATTCCCCTTCTCTGATCTTTGCCTTCCTGTAAAAATATCTCTAAGACCTGACATTAATGGTCCAAGGCCATATAAGGCATAAATTGATCTCTAACCTTCTTATTTCTCTTATATAGTTGGCTGAATACTACCCTTCAAATGGAATTTTGTTCCTTATATAACACTTCGAACCCTATAGCACAAGTGATCAAAGATTATCCTTTTTACACAAGAGGTGCAAGGTTCAAGGCATCAGCCTTCTTTTTGGCACTTTGGTCTTATCTATTTATCCCACATTTGTCAATGGGAAACAACATCAATTCTTTTTTAAGGTTGGCAGCGTCCTTTATGAGTGTCGACATCCCTTTTGAAGGAGACCTAGGTGGTAAGCTTAGGTTAAGATTATACTTGGGCCACTTTTAGAGAATGGTTGGTTAAGACTTGGTTTTTACATGGTTTGTGTGGCATGGTAGTTGATGTGTGTTGGTTGGTGGCTCTACCACGTGTTGGTTCATGGCTCCTTATTACAAAGTGTAAAACAATTATCCCACATTGGTGGGGTTTCAACAAAATTTATAACTTAAATACAATTTCACAAATAATGATACATCAAGATTAAGAGGCCAAGGCACCCCTCCATAAGAGTGTATCGACCCTCGTTGAGGGCCCCCAGTGAGTAAATAGTGGGGCCCATGGATCCTCATATGGCCGCCTGTCAAAAATTGGAGGCTATCAATAAACCAAACACCAAACCAATTTTTTTATACAACTTCATATTTCCACGTGCCAAATTATTATTGGACCACTTGGTGTATTTGAACAATACCACATCAATTTTTGACACTCATTATTTGCCTATCGCAAGAAAACTTTAGTAAGCTATATCTCGAGCATCCAGACTCTGTTTTGTGTTCCAAAAGAAGCATCAGAAAGATCTCAATGAATTATTCAATGTGCAAAAATATTGACCAAAAATTAAAGACTTTCAAAATGTAATGGTATATGGATCTTCCTAGATCACTCTTAGCATCCCTAGCACTATAGGAACTCTTTACTTTCATGGCATTATAGGAATTTTTTGAACCCCCAATATTGTGAGAACTCTTAGCATCCCCAACAGTGTGTCTAGACCTTAAAACTCCACTTATCCATAGATTTTGCATATAAACTATATTTTATATCTTGTTTGATGCATTAGGAATGTGTTGTGATAAATAACTTTTTATCTTTAGGACTCTTGGTCTAAAACATTTATCTCAAGCTTCAAAAATCAAGAGGGAGTTTCTTAGTTATAGAAAAGGGTCCAAGTTCCCCTTGTTCATGAATTTTGCATGTGAATTTCATTTTGTCTCTTGTTTAATAAATTTGGAATATGTTGTGATGAGGAAAATTTTGTATTCAGGGCTTTTATCTAAAAATTTCATCTTGAGCTTAAAAAATCATGAGGGAGTTTGTAATTGAAAATGCAAGGCAAAGTTTTGACAACTAAAAAGTAGGGTAAAAATTCCCCTTGTTCATAGATTTCACATCACAACTCAATTTTGTCTCTCATTTAATGTGTTGGTAATATATTGTAATGAGTAACATTTTATGTTGAGGCATGGTATGAAAAGTTCATCTTGAACTTTAAAAATGAAAATGGAATCAGAGGATTGCATTGCAACCCTAAAGTTCCTATAACTACAAAGTAGGGTTAAAATTCCCCTTGTTCATAAATTTCATATCATAACTCCATTTTGACTCTCATTTGATGTGCTAGGAATATATTTTGATAAGGAACATTTCATGTTAAGGAGTTATAGTATGAAAAAATCATCTTTCACTTCAAAACTAAAAATAGAATTAGAGGAATGTGTTACAGCCCTAAAGTTCCTATAACTACAAAGTAGGGTCAAAGTTCCCCTTATTCATTAATTCACATCAAAAATACATTTGATTCTCATTTTATGGATTGGGAATATATTGTAATGAGGAAAATTTTATGTTAAGGACTCATAGAATAAAATTTCATCTTTAAATTCAAAAAATGAAAACAAAATTAGAGGACTACGTTGTAGCCCTAAAGTTCCCATAATTGTAAAACAAGGTCAAATTTCCCCTTATTCATGAATCTCACATAATAAATATATTTTTATTCTCATTTGATGCATTGGTAATATATTGTGATGAGGAACAAGTAATGGTAAAGACACCCCAATCTGTAGATCAACAATGATTTCTAGCACAACCTTCTTCATAAGGTCAAGGTTGCATTTTGGTTCAAGCTTCTCTGCAATTTTTGAATGCAATTAATTGGGTCAATTTTTCACCTAAAAATTTACAACAAATTTATATTATTATAAATTCACTCCCTAAATATAGTAAAAATACTATCTTATGAGTAGATGGATTACATGCCTTTTTAAAGGGTCAAGTAATGGATAATTCTTATTCCTTCTCTCATCATTCTTTCTCCCTCTCTAAGATTCTTCTCTTTTTCATGATCTTGGAGATAACTAGCTATAAATTTGTGTGCAACTATATAATTTTAGTTTAGAACAATGAATACACAATCAAGTAAATAATGTTATTTTTTGATTTTTATGGATATCAATTGTCTTTGTTTATGAACTTTGTTCTTCTATTTGTAGATAAAGTTTCTATTAAAATTATATAATTTATTGATTATACATAACCTATCATTTCCATAATTTTTATTAAAAATCCTTTTGTATGTGCTCCATTAATGTCTATGATTTTTTTTCATGTTTGATCTCAAGGAAGCTCCATACCCGATGTGTAACTAGATTTTTGGGGAAGACTTGGGCTTCCAGGCATTCCTCCTTGTCCCCAAAACCCCTATTGCTCCTATATTCATTTTCAAGTTAAGAGAGGTATATCCATTCAAGTTTAATCTTGAGTAACTCAAATAGTTATCTGCATGTACTACTCTATTTTGGGTTTCTTCCCTTCTTCTCTCTTCTTCCATATTTTTTCTACCTCCTTCCATCATTTTTCTCCTATCTCATTTTCATGTTTTTTAGTTAAAATCACACAAAAATATTAAAAAAATCCATATCCAAAGAGGGAACTACCCCTCTCAAATGCAAAATAAAATCACCCTTTACATGGTGATTTCTCTAATGTTTCAAGTTTATGTCATTATCCATTGGCAAGATTTTATGTCGCTTCACTTTATTTGTTAGTTTTAGTGACTCGCCCAACAGGGAGTGGCATAAACTTGAAACATTGGATAAATCACCATGTAAAGGGTGATTTTCCTTTACATTTGTAAGGGTCAAATCCCTCTTTAGATATAGGCCCTTTTGTGTTTTTGGGTGCTTTTAACTAGAAGGCATGAAAATAAAATAAAAGGGAAAAAATGATGGAAGGAGATAGAAAAAATATGTAAGAATAGACAAGCGGAGAAACCCACAATAGAGGAGTAAATGAGTATAACTATTTGAGTTACTCATGAGTAAACAACCTAAATGGAAATATTTCTCTTTACTCAAAAATGAATATAGGAGCATCAGGGGTTTTGGGGATGAGGAGGAATGCCTAGAAGCCCAAAATTTTCCCAAAAAAATATGGTTACACATTGGGTATGGAACTTCTTTGAGATAAAACGTGAAAAAACTCATGGACATCAAGGGAGTGCATATAAAAGGATTTTCAATACAAAGTTTGGAAACCATAGGTTGTGCATAATCTCATAGTTTTAATATAAAATTTATTTATGAATAGAAGAACAGATTTCATAAATAAAGACTATTGAAATCCATAAAATCTAAAAAAATATCACTTGCTTGCTTGTATTCATTTATCTAAATGGAAATTACATAGTTGCATAGTAAAATATAGTTATCTCTCTCCAAGATCATGAGAAAGAGAAGAACCTTAGAGAGGGAGAAGGAATGATGAGAGAAGGAAGAATAATTATCCACTACTTAACCCCTTAGAAAGGCATGCAAGCATTATATTTATAGGAGGGTATTTTTCCTAGATTTAGGGAGTGAATTTATAAGAAGAGAAAGAGGTTGCACATTTTGAGGTGCAAAGTTGACCAAGTCAACTACATGTAAAAACTGTCGAGAAACCTAAATTAAAATGCATCCTTGACCTTATGAAGAAGGTTGTGCTATAAATCATTATTGAACTACAAATTGGGATGTCTTCACCATCACTTATTCATCATCACAATAAATTCACAATGCATCAAATGAGATTCAAAATAGAGTTATGATATGAAATTTATGAATAAGGGTAACTTTGATTTATAGTTATAGGAAATTTAGCACTAGAATGCAGTCCTTTGATTTTGATTTCATTTTTGAAGTTTAAGATGAACTTTTTATACCATAAGTCCTTAACATAAACTGTTCCTCATCATAATATATTCCTAATGCATTGAACAAAAGCTAAAATGGATTTTTCTAGTCAAAAAACAAAACACAATAACCCTAGTTAGGTATATAATTCAATAATAAGTAAATATAATCTAGTGTTCACTAAAACTTGTGGCACAAATAAGGGATAAACATAAATAATAAACATGCAAAGTAAAACTCTAATAAATTCAAGTAAAGGTGATCCTGAGTAAGGAGAGACAATATATTCATTAACTAGTACTTGTGTAAATCTATCTACCAAAATAGAGGAGTAAGAGTTAGGAATGCTTACCTTGAAGATGAATGTGTCGAGCCTCAACCTCTCCCTTGGCCAATGGTGCTTTACAGGAGGTTGTTGTGTATTATTGAATAAGCTATGTAAAATGGACTATAGTATATCCAAGGACCTCTTAATGAATATCAATATTTCATAAGACAAAATTTATCCACCAAACAAAAAACCCTGAGTAATAACTCCTCAAGTAGAATGGTAGAAATGTATATTGTAAAGAAGTGCAAATGAATTTTTCACTCTTGGAAATGAAGTGGAAGGAGGTATGTATAGCTCTAAATTGACCCTAAGCTCTCCTAAAATTTTAGTTGATGTAGTTGGCCCAATTGAACTTGTTAAGTGGGAAATAAATTTGTTAGGTCTTGAACTAAGTCATCTTAGGTTGACTCAATCCTGTAATGTGCACTACTCTCAAAATGAGGTTGACCCAATCGACTACATTTGGTGGAAGGTAAATAAGGGTTTTACTTACGTAGGGACTATTTGAGATGGTGAATTTCTTAGAGAAGAGTATGAGTGAGGTGTTAAATCTTAGGGAAATATATAAGAGGGACTTGTAATGGTTTTAGATGGTAGTAAAGGGGACAACAATATTGTAAAGCACCAAAGATTTACCCACCCCTTTCTTGATGCACCCTTTAAGGCATGCATTCAGAGAGATTGAGACTCGATGGTTTCTTGTAAGAGACAAAGTATCATTAATTGATAAAGTTTAATAATATTATGTATATACATATGCCCCACTCAAATCTCATCACATGTCATGTAGTTATAACATAGGATGGAGCTTTGAAAAAAGAACATGGTAACAAACAACACTAATCTAAATAAATTACAATATAAAGCAATAAGATAAATGAAAGGAAAGAATTAAAAAATACATACCTTTACTTACCTTAGTTTTGTAGAGTAAAAATTATGTGAGATAAATAAAGAGGCATCTAATGTAGGGAACATGTGACAAACCTAAAAAATAAGATACAATTCAAAAAATTTACAAAAATACATGTGGTATGTATAAAAATTCTCTATGATGTCAAGATTTTAAAACATCTTTAGGTTTGGAAAAAGAATTATTAAAAACATATTTGGGAACAAAATTTAGAATATGGTTGAAAATAATTGATAATAAAAGAGTTTTAATTTTTAAAATATAAATAGGGTTAAAAACTATTCATTTGTAATTTTGTTATTCTAGAAAAATAGAGCTCTAAGAAACCTAGACTAGTGCAGAAAGAAATGATGGTGAAGAGATGATAGGTGAAAATCAGGGGACACCTAGTAACAACAACTGGTGTAGTTTAGATAAGTGATGCATTAAATTCAATTTTTTGGTAATTTTTATTGAAAATTAATATAGTTGTGAAAAATTAGATATTAAGGGGAAATCACGAAGTGAAATTTTCCCTAGGAAATTTTTAGGTAGAGTAGGAATTATACAAGTCAAAGGGTAGGAAGTGGTAGGTGACATAAATACATAAGGCATTAATGATAAGTGAAAAAATGTCATCAAAATTGAATGGGGTTGACCATGTCAACCTAATTCAAAATTTGATAGCATAATATTATGTTAACTACGTAGAAAATGGCCAACATAGTTATTTAGTAGATGGCATATTATGTAGGTAAGGTTGACCTAGTTAGGTGGTAGGGCCAATTTTGTATGAAATGGCTGACATAATTCTATAGTATGGATGATTTAGTATAAGGTGGTAAACTTATTAGTTTATTAGGGCCAACTTCATATGAGGTGGCCAATTTAGTTAAGTGACAGGGCCAACTTCATAAGAAGTGGCTGACTTAGTTAGGTGACAGGGCCAATTTGTAGGAAGTGGTCGATATAGTTAGGTGATAGAACTGAATTCATATAAAGTGGTCAATTTCATTATATGATAGGGCTAAATTCATAGTAAATGGCTAACTATGTAATAAAGGGGTATAAAATAACAAAAATGGGTTAATAAAGTAGTTAATTTTTAAATTGAATAATTTTAGAATGTGTTTTCATGATTTTTATATCAATGTATAATACATTCTATGTTTTTTGGAATTTTATAGAGGCGACAGAGATTCTAGAATTTGGTAGATGTAACATGTCTACCTATATGCTAGAGAGACTATTAATTAATGATCGTACATGGTTAGTCTCCTTAGGATTTTGAGTTATTATGGAGATGTGCAGGATTCCCCCTAAGTGTTGACTTAGTTGGAATGTTCCTAACAACATGGGAGTGACTAACCAACACTTTATGATGGGAGGTAGATGGGGATATGATAGATGTAGTGATCACATTAGAGGATGTTCATGCTTTACCTAGATTTCCCATTATAGTTACTCATGTGATATGTGATGCCCTAGAGTCTAAGGTTAAGAGGCAAGCCTTATCCCTATGGGTGACTGGCTCAGACTGATTTTTCTTGGGTTACATGCATGTTTATTTGATGTGTATATATCAACCATTTTAGATATCCATAAGTCTATTAAAGGGCTTGTAACACCATGTGTGCTTTATCACAAGTCATATGGGAAGGTTTTTTTGTATGCATTTACCTTATGTTAGTTTATTTTAGAGCAAAGTACAATTTATGACTTGAAATTAGTTATTTGGGTGTAGTTAGTGCATGTTATATATGGTATGATATCCCAAGGGTAGATGACTATGGGCCTTATTATTTTACTCAACAATTAAATATATGAGAGGTTCCCCATGTATCAACCAACTGGGTTACCCCATGTGTTGGATGGTAGTCTACCTCATGTAGTTAGGTGGTAGAAGGAACATGTGGTACATGATGTGCCACATACCTTATCATTATAGATAATTTCCTTGTGGTGAGATTATATGGTAGAAATATATATATATTATATATATTTGACCATATTAGGCTATTGATGATGTTTGATTGGGTCACATTCATATTATTGGTCACTATACATGGTGGGTGGAGCCACACCCTTTTTCTCATGTTCCTAGATAGTTGGTTTTACCACATCTAGAAGCTCCTATAGTAGTGCCTAATTATTGGTCATGGCATGTTAGGGAGCTAAGGGATAGAGGTGGTGTGTGAGTACTAGTGGAGATACCTATGATTAAACCATGTCAAGTGAGACCTTAGACTAGTCAGCCTTGGCAGAAGAGGGAAACTAGGCTTGAGGATAATGAGGTAACTAAGAAAGATGTATAGATGGTTAATACAAAGGGTGAGGATGTGGGTGTGTCTATTGTTGATCCATAGTAGGGATTACAATTTCTAATATAAGCATTGAGTAGATAGAGACACTATCAATTGGTGGTGGATACACATGAGGGATCAGTTGCATGTGGAGATCCAAAATCTCAGGCCACATAGAGTTGGTCTATAAAGTGATAGATTCATAGAGGACCACGGTGTATATGAGTTATTGCTCCAAGTTTTGTAATTACTTAGAGATAGGATACATTGGAGGTGCTTGGTGGTAATGATGATAAGGAGACTGTTATTGATGATACTATTGTTGGTAATTAATGGTTTGTGTTTTGAGTATTTGATATATGAATAGTTGTATAGTTATATATATACTTTGTGTAGATAGATCTTGAAGATTTGGATATATATATATATATATGAGATATAATGTACATTTGGTTTTTATTTTTCATAAACTACTAAAGAGGATCTTAGATGGGGTGCAGTAGTCTGGGTTGCACACCATGATATTTTGGATGGGATGTCATTACATCATGATACTACCACCATGGTGGATCATGTTTTACCATATTCCCTAGCTTATGCTAGTTGGTTTTGATTGGTTTAAGAGCCATAACACAAGCTACATACATGAGGATATGGTTTACTACTATCCCTTAGAGTTGAATATGGAGAGGAATGATCTTGATAGGCATTCGCCTAGGTACGAGCTACTCATATGGCCACTAATAAATATTTGGGATGTATGCAGGCCCTAATGACCAATATATAGGGATAAATTGATGTTCTTGAATCTCATACAACCTCATTATAATGGATTGATTAGAAGGGACAACCGCAAGCATCCATGGGTAGTGTGGCTCATCCACCAAATAGACATTATGGAACATAACCTTAGAGTTGTTGATATTATTCTACTTTGTATTATATTTTGTGTTATTAAACTCTTGATATATATAGATATGGATATTTCTTTTTTTATGATTTGTATTTGTATCATAGATTTATGGATATATGTATTTTAATTTTAGCACATTTTTTAATTTTGATGTATATGCTCTGGGAAAATATATGATGTATGATTTCTTTTTTATTATTATCCAAGACACATGCATGGTTAAACAAAAGCATAGAATTTGGAAAAGGATATAATAATAATTAAAAAATAATACACACTAAATCATGATGGTAAATTTATAAAATAAAAATATGAATAAATATAGTAAAGCAAAATGGTTTAATGAAGTAAAAATAGCAAATGTTTGTAATAGTGTAAAGAAAATGTGCCAATTCAAAACAAGATAAAGCATGCTAAATTAGGATGTGAAGTATGATAAATTTGTAATAATATGGAAAATATGTTATATAAAATGTTTGAAAAGTATGAAAAACAAACTAACAATCAAATTTTGATAGGTATTTGTGTGACTAATGGTATAGAAGTTTTTAGGAAGATTTTGTGAGGAAAACCTGGTTCCATCTATAGTCTTATACTAAAAATCATAAAGGGAACACCACTGAGATGAATAAAAATATGGGATGTGATTACATGGAGTAAGGATAAATTTGTGATGAAAGCTTGGTCCTATCTAAGGTCTTATACTACAATTCATAAAAGCAATAACTCTAGGAGTATGATCAATTAACAAAGCATATTCATCAAGATCATAAAAAAAGATATAGATATATGAGACCAAATTAAAATAAGAATCAACATATCCAATGTAAAAATAATTATAAATCAAGGCAAAATCATGTAATAATGTGATAAAACACTATGATGTGTTCACAAATACTGATAAATCTCACTACAAATATCATTCATAAAATCTGAAACATCCTTATGTAGTTGAATTATGACATTAATTAGAGTCACATCAATCTTCACATAAAGTCATGAAAATACTTCCTTTCATATCATCTCTACATAAAAGCATATCATATCTACATAAAAGTATGTGTGGTATAAGAATGATAATGTTCATGAGGCACCTACTATGTAGGAAAATCAATGCAAGGAAAGGATGTTAGAATGTGAATAGTGTCCTAAAATCAATGAGGAAATGTAAGATGTGGGGAAGGAGAAGACTTTGGCCATGGATGACTGAGAAAGGGAAGCTAAACCAATGAAGGCATATACCATGGAAAATCTTGATCATGCTACTAAAGTACTTGAAATATATCAGTAGGTGTGTAGTAAATTGATGCTAAAGATAATATACTTCCCCATATTTAGGGATGTACTCCAGAAGTATCTTAGGAGGTGGTATAGTCTTATCTTTAGAATATTCTATGACTAGATGCAATGTATCAATGTATTACCTGAGTGTCAACATGAGTAGAGGAATGGTTATGTGTATCATGAAAGCAATAAAAACATACACTAGAAAATGGTGAAGATCTACTAGCTGAAGTAGTAGAGGAAGATGCTTGTTGTTGCTAATGTGTACTATAATCTTTGGTCCTATGACCAACAACTCTATGTATACCATAATAAAGATCATCTACCCATTGTGTCAAGAGAGGATCAAGATTAGCTAATGGTAGGCACCCATCATCAATAAGGGAAAAAGTTAGAGTGGGATATAGACTAGGATTAGATGGGGAGAGGGTTGATCTTGCAGTGGGTCAAAGTAGAGTGGCTGACATATCAAGAGGAAGAAACCTAGAAGGATCATGGAATCTATCAAAATGGTAAGTTCCTATCATGGCATAGTCCATAAGCATACTCTAAAGAGGTTTAGTAGTGATTGGAGGTGTAGTGAGTGTGTTCTCCATCTCTGACCTTTGAACATCAGAGGAAAAAATAATATCAGGTACTATAGCATAAGAAGGAACTATAGTAATAGAACTAAGAGACTATTGTAAATAAAAATGATATCTAAGTACCTCTACATTTTTAGGTTGAGCAAATAGAAATAAAAAGAAGTCATCTAAAGAATATCCATCATCATTATTAGGTGTATATAAGTCAATATTAAATGCATCAACTATTTTATCAGTTGAAGAAGCATGGTGAATAGAATGTTTAGTTTTTGTTAGAGTAATTGATATTTCATCCATGTGTTTTTTACAGGATCAAGGTCTTAGAGAAGGAGGTAATTAAGCAATTATGTTAGGATAGATATCAAAAGTTTTGATATTTAAACTTATCTCATATGGTTCATCATCATGTGAGTCTAAAAGGTTAGGTGGAATGTTTCCTGTTAATTCAAGATGATCATTATAACCTCTAATAGAGTTGATGGGATAATTAAAACATTGTGATTCTCAAATGGAATGATAGGTAAGGGTTCAAGGGTAGGTATTTTAAAAATACCTTTTTCTTGGAATTGTTTAAAATTCAAGGATTCATATTGCCTAGAATCTTGTATATAGCACCATTATAGGTAAATTTAGCACATTAGCATGTAGATGAGGAAACTACTTGCATGTAATGTGTCTAAGGTTGATCAAGTAAGATATTATAATAAAGTGGAAAGTCAAATATCATGAATTTCACATGAACAGTGATGAGAAGAATGGTAATATGAATCCAAACACAACCTAAAAGAGAAATTTTTCTTCTATTATATCCTTGACATGTAATTTACGTGGATGTAAGATTACATTCAGAATATCTAAGTGTTTTAATAAAATCAAGGTAAGCAACACAACTACATGATCCTTCATTGATTAAAGCATGTTTGAATTGGATATCTCCTATTTGTACGCTAATTAATAAAGGGAGGTCATTTGCATGAATCAATATCTCATCAAGAATCATATAAGAGATAATAAATTTGAGTGAAAGATAAGTGTCTACTATTTTGTCAATGTGGATGGACATTTATTCACACTGTTGGAGAATGCTATTGTCAAATAATGATAAAGTGGATTATTGACCCATAGGTGGAGGATGAAGGATGTTCATTTTGATTAGTAATTGCATCAATCAATTATGATACAAGGAAAAGTTATCATAAGTTCTAAGAAAATAATTTGGGATGGAAAATGGGAAAGTTCTACTATGGGATCCCATTCATCATAACCCGTTAGAGTATTATAAGATAAAGGCATGTAATGTTGTAATAATTCCATTGAAGGAGGGGTGGAAAAGTATTTAAATTTGTGTTGATAATTAATATGTGGTTTAGGTTTGGTTTAAGTGGGTTGATATATCTTAGGTGATGTGGTTGTTTCTTTATGTGTTTCTTGTGTTTAAATGGAAGAAAAAGGAAGTGAAGTTTGAGGGATATCTATTGGAGGTATCTTAGTTGGAGGAGGAGTAGAGATTATATCAATTTTATGAGAGGTATGGTTGATTTGTATTGTTGGAGCTGATACTTGTGTGTTTGTTGGCTCCACATGCCCAAATTATGTGAGATGTAATGGGTAAGTGTATTGAATAATGCATAACTTCAAAAAATTATGATGGTTAGAGGTTGGATATTGATCAATATAATAAACTATTATCCTCATATTATTCATGTCAACCACATTTTCATCATTGATATTAAGATCTATAATACTTTTGATGTTATTATTAGTAGGGTTAGGTTGATTAATGTTACCTTTATGTTTAGGAAGAGGGTCTTTATAGATAGCTAAATAAGCATTGACTTGATTTAAAGCTTCATTTTTAGTTTTGGTTTCATGATCTTTAAGTTTTAATTCATTAGATTGTTGAAATTTATGTATAAGTGATTCATGGTGAAATCTGGGTCCAATAATATATCCCATAGCAATATTTCACAATTGGAAACAAGTTTCATTGGAATGACCCCAACTTGCATGAAACCAACAAAAAATTTGGGGGTCATACCATTGTTTCATAAGACATGTACGATCAATATATTATGGTGAAGGTTGTGGAATATGCTTTTGAATTTTTGCTAAGGAAAGAGATTTATGTACATCCATATTATGTCCTTGAAAAAATGTGGAACTAGGATGAGAATTATTATTTTGTGTAAGTGGAGGAACATGCTCCATTGTAGTGTTTGGAGCAATGGCTTGGATGGTGTGTATGGAATCATATGTATAAGTAATACCATCATTTGTTGCATGTCAAGTTTTATATTTTAAAATCATGTGAGTTCCCGTTGGAGGGTGGGAAGGATAAAATTGACATATAAGAAAATCTTGATGTTTATCATGGTCAAGTGCCTTTTCCAAACAATTTAGGGAAAGAGTCCTAACGCGATATTGTAATTTAGGATGAAGAGCGATAGTGAATAAGTGTAATAGGTTCTCATCCACCATATTATGCTTAGATTTATTAAATAAGGATTTATATATTTTAATGAAAACTTGTGTCTTTTTAGATTCTAATTTTTTAAAATTGATAAAATAGGCTAAGTTGTTTTCAAGATCACTAGTTTGGAATTTTTGAACCAATGCATTGACCAAGTCTTTTAAACTAGTGATGGACTGGGTGTTAAGTTGATTATACCAATCTAAATCATCTCTTGAGATAGTTTTAGTTAAGATTTTAGTAGCTACGAATGTTTAAGTTTAACCCAATCTTTGTATATATTTACAAATGTTTTCAGCTTCAAAGAGGATTTG
This sequence comes from Torreya grandis, assembly GCA_037957365.1. Lineage (NCBI taxonomy): Eukaryota > Viridiplantae > Streptophyta > Pinopsida > Cupressales > Taxaceae > Torreya > Torreya grandis. Next base: position 527,779 of record JARHVA010000262.1, on the reverse strand, counting down.
TAGATCCGTTATAAGTGATAGTTGGAACAATAACCCCTATGTCAATATTTTTAATTTGAGGTACAATAGGTTCATTTATTAAGTGTTTAATAGTTTTTTTAATCAGTGGGGGTTTTGGTATAAGGTTACGATGTGCATCCCTTGGGGGGGAGGCAGTGATGGGGTGCATTAGGATTTTACACTCCCTATTCCATATGTTAAGGTTGATTTTAGAGATGCAATAATTGGTTTTCATATGCATCATTTGGTTTGCATTATTAGTTTGAAAATTATCCATTTGGTTAAGAGTTTACAATATTAGTTGATTAGTTTGAACACTATTTTGACTAGTAAAAGCAATGTTGGATGCATTATTATGTTGTGAGGTGTTAAGAATTTGCAATGCACTAGTATCATGAGATGAAATAGTGGCATGATAATATATAGTATCATGAGAAGTACTAGTTATAGTAGATCTATTATGAGTTGAATAAAATTGGGTATTAGTGTGGGTGTTTTGTGGAGGCCCACTGAAAGATACACTAGTTATGTTGGTAGAAATACTTGGCATGGAGGTGAAATAAGCCATGGAGGATGATTTCATAGTGTTATAAGGAGATATTATAAAGGGTAAACATTTTGAATTAATCATTAATTAAACTACCCCAATTCTTGTGGAAAAGATAGGTAAAGGTGAATTCTCCAAGATGAGGTCTCATCATGATGTTATAAATGACTGTAGGATCTTTAACTATATGTTGAGGATTTTCATTGATGAAAAAATCCATCTCAACCATGTATTCAAGGTCATTTTCATATTTTATCATTTTCATAAATAAAGGATTAAGTGTCATGGAATAGGGAGGATTTACATAGTTGGTAGTTATGGTGTTAACATAGATGTTACTTAGATCTATTTAGTTACCACAAAATGTGTTTTAGTAAGTTTATTAGGATTAGTGAAATTCATCATATTGGTTTGATTTTATTTTATGGCATCATCAAAAAAATGTTCCATGACAAAAAAGGTAAATTAAACACTTCCTAAAAATTAAGACAATTTGTTAGTATACTAGGTCTAACAGGTCGATTGTGTTCTGTAAGAAGATAAATAGAATAGTCTATAAGAAACACATTCAAATTCATCAATTATGTTATATGGGAGGATGAATATAAAAAATTATATAAGGGACTAAGTTGAATAGTTTGATTGTGTTCTATAGGTAGGAAATTTTTGAAACATTATAAATATACATGATTGAGTGTTGATTTGTAGAGAAGTTAATTGAACACACATGCAAATGAGTCAATTATGTTAATCTACTTGTAGCACACATCAGAAACCTTGTACCAACACTAGATAATATAAGTTTTATAATATAAAATATAATTTACAAATAATAATAAAAAATACTAAAATGTAGATGTTAATCTAATAATTGAATGTTCCTAATGTATTTTGAATTATGACTTTAAATGTGATAGGGAATTTGGATTTGTAAAGGGCTTAAGAATAGGTATACTAAAGTTGGTTTCACAATTGTTATGGATGAAATGGATCTATTTTGGTGATGGTATGGGATTGGTATTGGGGCCTACCCCCTCACTTCATAATCCTGTAGCGATAAGGGTGTTAGGTGATTTGCTAATATACCATCAACCAATTTTTTATACTCAAAGAAAACACTGAGTCAGATTCTCCCTTGATGATTAAATCTAAATAGGTAGACCTGGGTAGAATTTTTAAATTCTTTATTTGATATTTTCATGATTTGGTAGTGTGTGAGGGAGAAATGTGACTAAGCTGGTTAATTAACCTTCTTAGTTATATTATGTGCACTACTTAAGCAAGCAAGCAAATAAATGCAAAAATAAAAGTAAAGTGAATTAATTACTATCAATGTGGGTTAATTTCCTTTACTAAAATGAATAAAATATAATAAAGTCAATTAGGTCAACTAAGTTATGCAAACATAATAGAATAAGGTCGATCAAATTGGCATAGTTTGTTGGAAGATAGGCCCACAAAAATGAAATTAATCAAGTTGACTGAGTGTCTAGGCACCAAAAAAATACATAACTAATTCAATCAAATTTACTTAGTTTACTATAAGAAAACAATTTTTATATAACTAAAAATCTAGGAAATACGGTGCTGAAAATTAAATTTTCAAAAAGAGTAGGAAAATAAATTTGAGAAATTGAGAAAAATAAATAAATAATATAGTTATATGAACTTGATAATTAAGATGAAGTTTGATTGCATCTATTTAGTAATGTGTTAAAGATGTTTAATTGTTATTTTTAAGATATGTTGTCCAAATGAGGGTTTGAACCTAAAAACAAATCCGAATAGAGTCGATCAGGTCAACAAAGTTGAAAGACCTACGTAGAGTGTATTAAACTGGGTCGATGGGACCAATCTAGTTATCTATAGATGAAGATGACTTGCATACATATCCAAACTAAATCCATTGTGTTGACATAGTATTAAAACTTATACATAGAGTGTTAGATTGAGTTGAAAAAATTGATCTAGTAGTTTGAAAATAAAAATTAAAAAAATCTACAAGGGTTAGTTTATATCAGGTTCACTAGAATGTATACATGTTAAAGTGAATTTTAACTACAAATCAATATTAAATCGAAGAATATAAATCAAATATATATATCACTTAAGGTTACTTAGATAATCAAGGTCATGACCAATATGGATCTACTAAATGTACCTAAGGGATCTCTTATCACATGATATGGTTAGAGAGGGTTCCAGAGCCTCTAGTCAAGAAACACCACATAATAATCCTAATTAAGTTTATAATGTAATAATAAGTAAATCTAATCTAGTTCTTACTAACTCTTATGGCACAAATAGGCGATAAACATAAACAATAAACATGTAAAGTAAATCTATACTCAAGTCAATGTAGATGTAATCCTAAGTAAGGAGATAATATATTCATTAACCATTACTTGTGTAAATCTATCTACTAAAATAGAGGAGTAAGAGTTAGGAATATTTACCTTGAATATGACCCTGTCAAGCCTCAACATCTCCCTTAGCCAATGGTGCTATGCAAGAGGTTATAATGTATTATTTAAGAAGTTAAGGATAGACAATGGACTATAGTCTATCCAAGGACCTCCTAGTGAATCTCAATCTTTCACAAGACAAAATTTCTCTAAGCATAAAACCCTAAGCAATTACACCTCAATTAGAATGGCTAAAATATAGATCATAAAAAAGTGAAAATAATTTTTTCTCTCTTATAAATGAAGTGGAAGGGGTATTTATAGCTCTAAATTGACCATATGCTCTCTTAGAAGGTTAACTAATGCAATCAACCCAGTCAACCTTGTTATATAGGAAATAAAACTATTAGGTCTTGAAATAAGTCAACTTAGGCTAACTCAATCCCATAACATGTGCTACTTCTAGAATGAGGTTGACCCAATCAACTGCATTTGATGGATGGTAGAAGGTATTTTTATTAGGTAGGGTCTATTTGAGGTGATGATTTTCTTAGAGAAGAGTGTGAGCAAGGTGTTAATATTAGATAAATTTATAGAATGGATTTGTATTGGTTTTAGGTGGTGGTAAAGGGGAAAACAATCTTACGAAGCACCAAAAGTATTCCCACCCCTTTTTTGGTGCACCCTTTAAGACATGCACTCAAATAAATTGAGACTCAATAGGTTCTTGTAAGAGAGAAATCATCAAAAATTGAGTGTGTATACACAATGCTCCATTGAAACATTAAACCTTCATTCACATTCTTCTCCCAATATTAAATATGGATTTAATAAGCCTCTTTTTTCCCTCATCCAATTGATCTCTCATTGGATCTCCTTCTTCATCTTCATATTACAATTCAACTTTACATCACTCACATCATCCCTTAGGACAAATCCTCTTCTTCTATCCTCTTCTACTACAGTCAACCTTGTCTACATAGTTCATAACATTTCTATGATATCATCTAGTCTTCCATTCATTTTCACAACTACTATACCCACTTTCTTTTTGGTGACATCTTTATTTTTTCAAAACCTTCAAATCTAATGTTACGCCACTTTCAATCTTATGTATATATATTTTACACAAATCTTGGTTCTCTATCCTATCAATAATATAGAGAACATAATACTCTAGATTTATTGGTGCACCACTTGCAAACTATATAGATCTCTCTTGCACACTCCTCTTATTATCTACCCACCTTCTTAAAGATTAGATAACGCCAACCTCAATCTCTCAATCGCATAGTTATGTTCCTTACTTTGATACCAAATGATGTATTCGTGATTATAAGTCTTAATTAAGAGATGTTTTCTACCTTGCAATGCACAATTACACAATAGAAATACAACAATAACAAAATTTTATTGTTTCAAAGAGAGGTTACACAACATTGCACTGATTATCAATAATACAATACTTCACACAATAAAATCCCACCAATGAATACAGACTTAAAAATAACATATTAACAATTTAATGTTAGTTAAGTGACTCAAGTCCAATAGCCCCTCCTAGATCCACACATACATCTCTACTATAGTACTCCTTGCATCCACTCTTGAACTATCTCCCAATCTAGAATTAGATGTCTTTTCCATTGAAGAGGATGTGTTTATATAGATACACAATACACCTATTTACATTATTCTTTTTTAATAAACCACTAAGGCCACAAATATTAAGTGTTATTGACACATTAAGAAGCACTACAGTCATTCATGCACACAAGTCCTTATAGTTAATAAATGAACACAAATCCCAATAATGTATGGCATAGTCAATAAACCATAACACATCATGGATACCTATTCCTAATTTCATCATAAGCCTCATCACAATGTGTTACCATGTATCTATGCAAGGTGTCCAAATGACTAGTATTAAGCTTGAAGAAATTCACATGAGATTGTAATACTTCACAGCCACCATTTACAATGAAAACCTTTGTATTGTAATTCTCATATCATTTCAAGAATGATACCACTTTTTATTGAAATATATTAACATAATTTGTGATTCATTGCATGGTATGTGCAATCAAGAACCAAAACTTGTTGTAACTCAAATAAGAATCTCGATACTTAAAAATATGTTGTATAATATCAAAATATCAAAATACTTCATCACAATTTATTATTAACTACTCATGTTTTTTATTGATGTAAGATTACATGTGGACCCAGATGTTCCTACATCACTTTATTTACTACAATATTAATCTATTTTCTAAAGTATCCAATTATCCAAACCATCAATCTTGTGATAATTTCTCTAATCACTAAAATATTTAATTTGGTATAATCCTTAACTCACATTCAATGAGGAGATCACTTTCATTACTTGTGCTTGTGTTTAACTCTGTAAGTATTCATCTTAATTTTTTAATATTTATTTCACTAAATTGCAAATATACACTCATGTAGATGCTTGAATCTAGATGTATATGTTAAACTAGTCTTGTAAACTTGACAAATACGTCTCAGGGTTTTACCCTTAAGTTTAACCTTCCTTGCAATCAAAAGGATCGTCTTTGCCACCTCACTAGGTCTAATAACATATTTCTTAGCCCAACCTTGATTATTGTAATTTTTGAGATCACCTATAATAAACCATGATATATATTCTTCATCGTCAATTACATAACCTTAATAAATTTATTCTTACTTGAAAATTTGTGTTCAAGATAGGATAGTAGAGTCAATGCTAATGTCCCTATTAGAATGCAAGTGTCCTTACCCTAAAAATGCTCAAATTTACAAATATTTTTATATGTATAGTTCTACCTAAGAATGTCATTAGCCTTTTTGTGAGGATTATTTCAAAAGAGATAGTATAAATACAAGAGTTTACTCATTATTCATCTAGAAATTATCTAGCAATGACCAAGAATCACCTCCCAAGCTTAGACATATTACTGAATTTCAAAGTGTACACCTATGTTCTTCTACCCTTTCCATTCCTATTTGAATATCAATCATAGCAGCACTCAAAATAAATCCCATGAGTCATATTTATCAAGTTTCAAACTAGATCACTACATACAGCTTCATATAGTATATTGCACCTTTGTGCACACACATTCCCACACATAGGGCAGAACTAAGTCTAAATCTCTCCTTAGAGTATTAACTATGTAAGCAATGCTCATTGATAGAGGGGTATTTGAATTCAGCTTGACACTGTGAGCCCACTAATCCACTTTTTGGCAAGGTAACCTAACTTAAGGTGGAGAGCTAGGGTTTGAGGTACAAATAGTTATATAGATCATGTGCACACAATATAACTATGTCATACAAAAAATGACAAAAACCCCATAAAGACCTAGGTGGTCACATCTTGATATAATGAACATTTTTAAATGATAATTGCATCGAGATTCAGACAATAGTGTTGACACAAGAGTTCACAAGTTGATGCAAGTGTCTAGGTAGTTAGAAATAATATTTCTAAAATATAATGATTGTTTCCTAAAAATTAGAAAACCTAGTTATACAAATGTACATCTCAAATTTGGTTTCACATTATTTCATAAGTATTATTTCTTCTTTTTGATTACACAATCAAAATACTATTTTTATAGTATACTTTATATATTTAATATTCTTCATAATTCAACACTGAAATTGAATATCATAAACTAAATTATTTAATTAGATTGCTTTTAAGGAATAAATTATCTTACTCTTGAAACCTTATTCCTCTGAAAACTTTAATAAATTTTCCAAAATAGGTTAGACATTTGGTAAACCTAAGCTTTTGAGTCTTCCTAGCTAATGCTTATTTTGCTCCTTATGCTAGTTTTTGAAATTTTATCTTGGCCAACAATGAATGATATGTTGGGAGGGGGGTGGAAGATAAATCCAAGAACAAACACACCTGTTCTAATTCCACCTGTTAGGATCTTACTCCTCAGAAAGAGCACAGTATGATTACCAAATATAAGCAATTGAATATGCGGAAATAACCAGAAACACAAGTAACTAGAATTCACCAATAGCACAGAATATGAGAGACAATACACTATCTTGTATTAACACTATACAGAAAAGAATACAACAAAGAGCCGCCACACTCTTTCACCTTACAGAGATTCGCCACACCTCAAGTGTTTAGTAATTCTTCTCACACACACTCTCCTACACAAAAAATGGTCCCAACAACCAACTCACACACAGAATTGGTGTTCACCTCACCAACCAGTCAGTAATAACCCTGCCGGTACATCAAGCACTCTATAGCACTTCAAGCTGATCTCTCATGAACCTGCAACCTGCAATTCAAAGACCAAACTTACATGTAGATCCCCAATGAGCTTGCAACAACCTGCAACTCACAAATCTTACAACTAGAAGGAACTCTTCCTTTCTATCTCATGCTTATACAATACATGCCAATGGGTCTATAAATAGATCCCTAACTCAAATAATAACTTAGACTCTTAATTTAGACAATTTTCCTCGCAGCCCAAGACTCTAACTGGTCTCAACATGCAAACTCTTCGTTCACTTAACTAACTATCCGTGAAACGAGTAGTTCTGGAACACACAGGCGATCGATGTCGGTCCCAGCTTGTCTGGTTCTGCCGACGTCAGCCGACTTCCTGCCGTCGCCGGTGGCCTTCTGCACTGGTCTCTGCCGACGTCGGTCCTGCTGCCGACGCCGGTTCTCCTGGATCTCAGCAACCATTGTTCCACAGTTTGCAAAGGGTTGAAGCTTTTAGCTCCACAACCTAACAATCTCCCACTTGGAGATAAACAGTTGCAACCTGTACATGTACCTGTACACCGTCTAGTTTGTTCCCTTGGCTATGTATCCATCTTCAAAATCATCCTTGAAGACCAACCACCACAAAATCTGTGGTGCAAAACCTATCATCCAAATTACCTGCCACATCCGCATCTACAACCATGTAGAAAAAGAACTTGACCCTGCATAGCATGTGCACCTGCTGCTGGTCCCACTGAACTGCCCTTCAGTATTACTTTCCCGAATTGACTCCAAACTTGTGATAACTCCCACTGCTTGGGAAAACTCAGGTTTAGTACATACCATGCACTCAACCTCATTATGTGAATCAAGACACCTGTTCATAGAACTATCCAACCATCGGCGTGCTAACCGGTTTCACACAATCATCCTGAAACAAAGTCAACATATGACCTACCATGTCTCTAGAACACACTCATGCCAAAGAATCTTGCTGCTCCCAGATTCTCCATGACAAACCCCTGAACTAGCTTTACCTTTAGTTCAGCAATACCTGTATATGTAACCCTACAACAAGCACATCATACAGAAATAGGATAGTGTAGCTAATACTATCCAACCTGGTAAAGAGAAACACAATGAACAAACCTCCATTGCCCTACAGCTAATACAAGATCAAATACCCTGATCTTCCATCTCACATATCCATTTCTGCTCTTTTTTATCCTTATCATCCATTCGTCTCTCAGTGCTTACTTCCAGCTGGCAACACTACCCAAAACACCTGTTTGGTTCTCCTCCAAGGAATCACATCCTCATCCATGCCTAGCTCCCACTGTTTCCTGGATCTACCTGTTCTGCTTCTTCAATAACTTCCTGGTCCTATGCCATAAGTGAGCAACAAGTAGTGTAAAGAAGGGAAATGATGAATTTAACAACTTACTTACACCTTCAGTCCTCCACATGGGCGCTTGAGACTCCATGACAACTTGTTGTCCACCCAAAATTCATCTCAGTGACCGATGCCGGTCAAATCTCAGTCTACAGCCGATCGATGTCGGTTCCCTGCGACTGCCTACCTGCGACGTCAGTTTCCCCTGGCTGATGCCGGTCTCTGTCTGCCCCGAGTCACCGACGTTGGGTTGCACATAGCCGACGTCGGTCCCTGTCTGGACACTGACGCCGGTTTTCCTGCCGACGTCGGTCTCTGTGTTTTTCTTATGAGACCTGACTTTTTCCCGCGAGCTCCTTTTGGATCAAACCCTTGTCCAAATCACCCTTGCTCTGCTCAGAATTCCTCTGCACCTTGTGCTGAACTCTGTCCGTCACTTTCTCCTTGAAAACCAAGGCTTTCTTATTCTTGTCACTAACATCAGATTCCTCAAGAAACCTCACCTTCTTCTTCTGCATATAGAAACCACGATCCATGCCTTCCAAATCTGAAAGCATATCCTTTGACTCAAGAACCAGCATCTCCTTCTTATCTATGTGACCAAGCCTATTAAGCCACATCTCTGAATCTACAACTGAAGTAGATAACCCAAAAGAAGAATCAGTAAAATAAGTAGATAGATAAAGTGTACCTACTTTCTTACCTCTAGCTACAACAAGTGTACCCTTGGTAACCTTCCAAGAGTCCGCTGTGAGAGTTACTGTGCAACCCTCTTCACCCAAACTTCTAACAGAAATTAGATTCCGCTTCAGAACTGGGACGTGCATGACCTCCTTTAACACCCGTGTTACCTGTCTGTAGTTTCAGCTTCACTTTGCCTTTGCCAACAATCTGACAAGGCTTACCATCCCCTACACAAATTTCTCCAAAATCTCCCTGGACATACTCATGAAAAAATTCCCTATGTGGGGATGCATGAAAAGAGGCACCAGAATCTAATACCCAAGATTCTACTTTATCCAAAGAACATACCAGAGCATCTTGTGCAATGTAACCCGCAACATCTACTTCTTCCTCATGTTCTTCATTCTGATCTTCACCCGATCTGCAATCTCTCTTTAAGTGCCCTTGCTTTCCACATTTCCAGCAGGTTATTCTGCCATACCTGGATTTGGATCTCTTGCCCATCTTCGACCTTGATCTCCCACGCTCTATCTTCTCTCTTGGCCTTCCTCTTCCTTCAACACTCAAAGCATCTCCAGATGATTCCCCTGTGCTTTTCCTGCGTATCTCTTCGTTCAAGATTACACTCACAATATCATCCACTTTTAAGACTTTTGAAGGAGACACAGTATTAGAAACTGCCATTACCAAACCTTCCCAACTTTCAGGTAATGAACACAAGATTAAGAGAGCTCTTATTTCATCATCAAATACAATATTGACGAAACTTAACTGGTTTACCAAACCATAGAAATCACTAAGATGGCTATGAACAGATCCACCTTCCAACATTTGCAAATTAAATAAACACTTCATAAGAAATACCTTATTCGAAGCTAAGGGTTTTTCATATAAATTTGCCAAAGATTCCATCAACTCCACCGTTGTCTTACACTGTGATAAGCTGGAAATCACAGATGATGCAAGACTCAATCTAACAGATCCCAGAGCCTTCCGATCAAGAACCTCCCATTCTTCATCTTTCATATCCAAGGGTTTGCTAGCAACCCCACCCAACGGTAAGTACAAATCTTTCTGATACAGATAGTCCTCAATCTGCATCCTCCATAATTGGTAGTTCTTGCCATTGAACTTTTCCATTCGTAGTTGACTGCTTTCTACCATTGCTCAACTCCCACTCAAACAGAAACCCTGTGAGTAACCTGTAATCAAAACACACTACCCAGATCTACACCAATCTGTTAGTATCCCAACCAAAAGCTCTGATACCACTTGTTGGGAGGGGGTGGAAGATAAATCCAAGAACAAACACACCTATTCTAATTCCACCTGTTAGGATCTTGCTCCTCAGAAAGAGCACAGTATGATTACCAAATATAAGCAATTGAATATGCAGAAATAACCAGAAACACAAGTAACTAGAATTCACCAATAGCACAGAATATGAGAGACAATACACTATCTTGTATTAACACTATACAGAAAAGAATACAACAAAGAGCCGCCACACTCTTTCACCTTACAGAGATTCGCCACACCTCAAGTGTTCAGTAATTCTTCTCACACACACTCTCCTACACAAAAAACGGTCCCAACAACCAACTCACACACAGAATTGGTGTTCACCTCACCAACCAGTCAGTAATAACCCTGTCGGTACATCAAGCACTCTATAGCACTTCAAGCTAATCTCTCATGAACCTGCAACCTGCAATTCAAAGACCAAACTTACATGTAGATCCCCAATGAGCTTGCAACAACCTACAACTCACAGATCTTACAACTAGAAGGAACTCTTCCTTTCTATCTCATGCTTATACAATACATGCTAATGGGTCTATAAATAGATCCCTAACTCAAACAATAACTTAGACTCTTAATTTAGACAATTTTCCTCGCAGCCCAAGACTCTAACTGGTCTCAACATGCAAACTCTTCGTTCACTTAACTAACTGTCCGTGAAACGAGCAGTTTTAGAACACACAGGCGACCGACGTCGGTCCCTGCTTGTCTGGTTCTGCCGACGTCGGCCGACTTCCTGCCGTCACCGGTGGCCTTCTGCACTGGTCTCTGCCGATGTCGGTCCTGCTGCCGATGCCGGTTCTCCTGGATCTCAGCAACCATTGTTCCACAGTTTGCAAAGGGTTGAAGCTTTTAGCTCCACAACATAACATGATATAGATGGTTTTGATGAATATGATTTGGAAATTATTCACCTTATTAACAAATCTTCCTTAATGAAAAAATTTCTCTAATCCAATCAAATAATAGAACAAGAGCAATCCTCTCTATAAGATTCTATAAGGCCTCCCCTCGTTTCTCTAGATGGGGATAGCTACCATCCCTCTAATTACATTCATGCTCCCACCATTAAAAAGTATGAGTTAAGCACACTTATAGCTTTAAATAAGGATAATAAATCAGTTTCTCCTATACCAACCATAAAATAATTGATCCTAATCTTCCATAATTTGATCGTGTTACCTTCCACAATATTCATTAAAAAATCATGGCTTTTTTACAAATAGACAATGATGTACCATTACGATAGGGTTCAAAGTTTCAAATGAGATACCATTACAAAATATTCTAAATTTTTCAAATGAGATACCATTACCAAAGGTTCCAAAGTTTTCAAATGAGATACCATTACAAAATATTTCTTCCAATGAGATAGCATTACCCAAGATTCCAAAGTGTTCAAATGAGGTACCATTACCAAATATTCCAAAGTTTTCAAATGAGATACCATTACCATAGGTTCAAAATTTCTTAATTGAGATACCGTTACAAAAGGTTCCAAAGTTTTTAAATGATATACCGTTACCAATGGTTCCACAACATCAAAATTAGGAGTAAATCTCTATTATGCCTATGTTTCAAATCAATGATACATTGCAACCAATGACTAAACCTTTACAAACTATAACGCTTCCTACTATTCATATTATTTATATGATGAATGCTATAGGAAATATTCAAAGGCAATTTTTGATTCTAAATTTAAAACTATTGACATACAAGGCTAATATCCATGATAAGGTAATCACAAATCAACCCCTTACAAAAAATGTCATTGAAATATTCTCATCCACAAGATTTCATTATGCCCCTATTACCTTTGTTATTTGGACATGAAGACAATACCAACCATATAATTCAATATGGACATTCTTTTGGCCATCCAACTAAAGATGAGTGTTTATTTTATTTTTAAAATCATAAAAGCCTCACAAGTGTATCTTAGGATTGGTTATGTGTTTTGCCTAATGGTTACTTAATGACTTTTACATAATTGGAAGTTTTTTTATTCCTATCTTTCACTACACATAATGTGCCTAAATTTACATTGTAATACTTGAAAAGTTTCAAACAACATGATAATGAATCTATTTAAGACTATGCTCCATAAATCAAAAATGTTTCAACATCCTTAGCATATCAACCTTCTGATTTAGGATTAAAATTCATATTTATTCAAAGTCTTTCCTCTCCACTCAAAAATAAATTATTTCATAAGTTTTATACCTCATTTTATCACTTATATATGGATATACATGCATATACTTCTTTTTTACTTGACAATGCCAAAATGTTAAATATCGTAAAATGTGAAAGCTTTGTTCATAATACATACTCTAACATGAGATTTCCAAAATTGATCATATACAAATATGTGGCATACCAAATCTTTATTTGACACTATTTCAACAATTATTCAACACTTGACCAATATCCAATCTACCTCACAAGAATACACCTACCATTATTTTAGGCAAAAAGCACCCTCGCCAAAAGGACTTGACAATCACATTATTCATGATTGGAGCTTAATTTATACATAATCATAATGAATCTACAACCAAAGAAACTTATTATAGTGTAAGACATTTATCATAACTTGGAAATAATATACAAGATTTACATAAAATAAGAGCTTGGAAAGATTCTTTGGGGTACTTAATATTACCAATAATTTGCAATTTGTCTAAACAAAAATATGGGTCATGCATCATACATCTCAACACTCATTTACATTAGGGATATTTTGACTATATCTAATGGGAGCCACAATCAGTCCAAATCAACAAGGCATTTCATTTTCCCACAAGGGACAATTGGTTCACAAACCACACGATGGTGATAATAATCCTAATCATGGAGTAATGAGAGAGGAAGAACATGGCATGCATCTATTTCACTCTCAATGCACAAATAATGATAAATTATGTTTCATTTTCCAAAAATAATGAATAATAATAATAATAAATTCAAAAAAATCAAATATTCAAGAAAATTAAAAAAAAAAATCAAATAATCAAAAATATAAAAAATATTTAGAATTTCAAGTGTTTATTAGTTTTTGCGTATGTTTTTTACTTTATGTTAGTAGATAACATATCATTTATATACACATATAATTTTCACGAGTACTTGAGTGTGATGTATACATTAGACCCATGATACTCTAGCATGCAGATATTGGGCCTTTCCTCTTCTAGCATGATACACTTTGTTAAACGCATATTGATTTTATATGATCATGATTGACATGGGTTCTATTGTTTTATAATCATTTTTCATTAGCCTATTGAGCTTATATATCTTACGCATGCCTATACTCATGTTGTTATCTTACATAGTGTATTCAATGTGTTATTATACATGACATTTTGCTAACACATGTATACAGGGATTAGTATGGCATGCTTATGCTAGTTGTTTATTATCTCATTACTCCATCTATTTACATTAGATTACTTGAATTTACTTATTGTTTGCTTATTTGTATTGCTTGTGGACCATTTGAACATGTTTCTTTGCTTGTTGGCCACAGTGACTTAAGTGTTGCTTTTTTATTTTTATGTGTTGACGTTTTCATGTCCTTCACTTGCGTGTGTGACATTTAAACATGACCCTTATTTTTGGTCTCCTATGACCCTTGTTTGTGTCACATTTGAGTACTCTTTTATGTGTGCTTGTATTTTTTTTTAAGTTTTTCATCTTCTAGATGTTCCTGTGATTCATATCATGCACCTTAGGGATTGTATGTATCCATACTACGAGATTCAATAATATGTCTACTTCAACATGACACTATTATTGCTTATTTTACTACATGATTCACATAAATATAGAAAAATTATCTTATCTTTTTTATATAAGTTGATTATCACTTTTGCAATCCCCTGACCTCAAAAAGGGGGGCATGTCATAGAATACATGACTCCACATACATACAATTAATAAAATACATAGAATTTGATTCAGTTTATGTGATTTATTATACATTTGGGATATAATTCTATGTATTGGGCACATATTTGAGACAAATATTTTTATATTTGTGATGCATATTATACACATGTTATGTAGCATGGGTTACATTTTGATAGATACTTCAACCTGAGACTTTTTCTAGGTATACATGCACCAAATTTAAAAATACACTTTCAGATTATATATGCATTTATGCACCAACCTTACCAAGATGCATTGTTTGGGATTTTATCTACTATAGAAGTTGGTTCTTTTTTATTATTATGATCGATATTTTTTGTCCTTAGTGTGCTTAGCACTATTATTTAATAGTTGTGGGCTGATATGGTTATACCATTAGACTTGGGTGAGATTGGCTAAATTGACCAGATTGGTTGTATGAGATATTGATACATTATAAGTTGTGTGATTGAGATTTTGTGCTCTCAAAGGGCTTGTCATAATTCATCCTTATAATAGACTAGGGGCATGATTAGCCTCCAATTCCCCTCTTCACATCTCCAAGGTTCAGTTGTGAACCTCTCTCCAATGCTTCATCAAGGAAGCATCTTTACCAAGATAAACTACCAAGGGGGAACATGGTTGGATCGACACATGTGTACTCATTCCTTACTCTTTTTCTTTCGAGTATTTTAAAATCATTCAATTTCATATTATATGCATTAATTACACATGTAACATGTTCTTGGTTGTAGGTCATTCACATAAATCAAATTTTATGTGGGCTAAATAAAATATAAGGTGTGTTGTACACACCATGGTATACTTTCTTTACTTTAACCTAGTAATTTCATCCTTATGCATTACCAGATTAAGGGGAAATGTAGATCTTTAAATATGGACTTATATGTTAAACTAGTCTTTTACGCTTGACAAATACATATCAGGTTTTTACCCTTTAATTTGACCTTCCTTACAGTCAAAAGGCTCGTGTTCACCACTTCACTAGGTCTAATAATGTATTCTTTTAGTCCAACCTTGATTATTATGATTTTCTTTATCACATTTAACCACATGATGCCTAAAATCTAATATGTATTCTTCATTGTTAGTTACAAAAGCTCAACAACATTTCTCCTACCTGGATGGTTACATTTAGGACAAGATAGTAGCATCAACACTAATGTCTTCAGTCTAATACAAGTGTCTTTACCTTATAAACACTCAAATTTACAAATATTTCAATATGTATGGGTTAATATAAGAATGTCATTAACCCTTCCGTGAGGATTATTTTAAAATAGATAGTATAAATACAAGAGCTTACTCATTATTCATCTAGTAATTATCTAGCAATGACCAAGAATCATCTCTCAAGCTTAGATATACTACTAAATTTCAAAGCGTACAACTAAGTTATTATGCCATATTCATGATATATGCATATCAATCATAGGAGTAGTCATAATATAGGTCTAAAACACTCAAAATACAACCCATGATCCATATTTGTCAATTTTCAAGCTATATCACTACATTCATCTTCATATAGTATATTACACCCTTTTGCACACACATTTCCACACATAGGGAATAACTACATAATTCTGAGGCCCTCCTTGGAGTATTGGCTATGTAGGTAGTGCTTATTGACATAGGTTTATTTGAGATCATCTCCACATCATGAACCCACTAACTCATTTTTTGGCAAGGTAACCTAACATAAGGTGGAGAGCTAGAGTCTAAGCTATAAATAGTGATACAAATCATATGTGCATAATACAAATACATCAGATGAAAGGTGACAAAAAACTTAGAAAGACCCAGGTGGACACATCTTGATATAGTGAACATTTCATTAAGTATAATTGCTCAAGATTCAGATAAATTGTAATAATTTGTACATTTGTTTGAAAGAAGAGAATATATGTAGAGCATGAGTACTCAAGACAAATCTCATGACATATTTTGGATGAAATCTAATCCCATACAGCCCAACTAGAATGAGAACCAATGTTTTTTGTATCAAAATGGAGTTTTTAGGGCTTTTTGAAAGCATACAATTGATTTCAACATAAAAAAACTCAAAAACTGACATTTATCCTCTAGAATCAATGTTATCAACACTAAAACATTACGAAACAAATCTACAACAAGGTTGAAAACTCCTCCGTGATATTACAATTGTTGAAAATTGATTTCAGGTATTTTGTCAAATAGTTATGTTGAAATTCATAGCTGGATTTCTTCTTCCATACTTAAAGAACCACAAAAAATTCATATGCCCACTATTAATGATAAAAACCCATCATAAATCCATATTCAGGTCTACCTAAAAGTATCCCAGTCTCCCAACCTTCACATGTAAAAAATGCCCTTTTATTAAATTTTTTTTGTTTTAACTACGTTTTCTTTGTTATTTTCATAAAACTCTTTACTTTGTGCATTTTCTTGTTTTTCTCACCATCACTTAGCCTCTCCTAGATATTAAATAGGAACATTCATCATTAAAAAAAATCTCATTATAAACATTTTTGGGTCAATTTTCATGTGTTTGAATCTCTCATCTTGGCTCTGTCTTTTGCCAAACACCTTTGCTAAACACCATGTACAAGCCAAACGTACAAAATCTACATAATTAAATTTCATTGAGATGACCCAATGACTTCCAACAACAATGCTCAAAAATGCCCCTAACAAGGCATGATTGTGGTTGTGATAGAATGGTGGGTTCTTTTGATGGTTTCTTAGTTTCAAGAGGTATCTGGTATTCCCTTTAGCTTAAAGGAATGCACTTTTTGAATTGAAACACCCTTCAAACTTCCTGCTTGAATTTTTATATGTTTCTTATAGGCACAAAAATAGATCCAATTAGATACATGATTGTGAGATCACAAGGTTTTGTATATGGTTACATTATCTCAAAGAAAAAATAGCTTCAAAATAGTCTTTAGATACTCTTGACGTGGTCCCAATTATTAAAATTGAATTTGCTAATATAGCCCATGAAGAAGGAAACTATGGTAGTGATTCATAGTATCTCATTTCACCATGCTCAATATTATTAGGATGGTTTTATGAAGATGTCATGACCTTGAAAACTCAGTAAGATAACTTGTCAAAACATTTCTCTTAATGCCAACACAAGGTTCATTGTTTTAGAGTTTTTAAGGAGTAAAATTGTGTTGACCCCCTACAACATGAAATATGATCTAAAAACTAAGATTGAAAGCACAAAACCATTTTGGTTGATGCAAGATAGAACTACCATGTGGATGCTCTTGCATCAAAAACTCTTTTAAGTGAAGCAAGTGGATTTGACATACATCAACATACCTGCTAGCGGTAGCTTCTAGATTTCACCAATCCAAATGTGTAACATAATGTGATGCAATAAGAGTTGAGATTTTCTCCACTTGGGAATATGGGAGGTGCACCAAAATATAGCCATTGTGACTAAAGTGAAAAATAATAATTATATGGTTTTTTTATCAAGGTTTATATTCTTTTAGAACAATGATCATTTACCATTTTATATTCATACCTATTATTTTCTTCTAGCCATTTTGTCCTACAATAAATCAAGGTATTTGTTTATTTCATAGTTTTGATTTGCAATACATAAGTAGAAATAATCTAGGTAATTTAGGGAAAACTAGGGGATGTATCTTTCCTTCATAGTTTACACATGCCCTAAATTTTTGCATTCAATTAATGGAATAGGAGTTTTGCATAGTAGTTGACATTTGTGACCCATTAATCTATGTCAAACAAACAATGCCTTATTAGTACATAAATTTCAAAATATCAAAGTTTCATGATGCCATATGTTACATCTCAAGGAAATCACCCACTTCTCTTAAATATTTGGAGATCCTGGAAGTAGCTTTGATGATAACTAATGAGAAAAAATGATACTCTACTATGTTGCAGATGAAGATATACTACAATTTCATCACCCCTTATCAGTAGTCTTCATGCATTCCCCATAAAAAAAATAGTATGTTTTTAATATTCCAATAGCACCAGTTCATTGCATGGCTTGCCATTCATTAAGCAAGAGTTGTTTAGATAAACTTTTTAATCAAAATGGTATACCAGTATAAACTATGTCAGATGTGTTTTGAGTTAATCTAAAAAATGGTTCTAAATATATTTAATATTTTTGTAAATAAGTTCTCTATATACACACAATATTTTTAAAATTTTATCGATTACTGATATTTTTTCTCTTACAAGAACCTATCGAAACTCGTTCTCTTTGAGTACATAAGGGGTGTACCGAGAAAGGGGTTAGCAGACTTTTGGTGCTTTGAAAGATTTTTGGCCCATATACCACCACTTAAAACCAATATAAATTGCTCCTATACATTTCCCTAAGCTTTAAAACCCCATTTATATACTTTCCTAAGCAACTTGCCACCCATAATGGCCCATAACTAAGTAAAAACCCCTTTTTACCATGTATCCTACTAGGTTGACTAGGTCAACCCCATTTTTGGATTTATCACATGTTACAAAACCATGTCAACTGAAGCTAACATAGTTTGAGACCTAGCGACTCTATTTCTTGCCTAACAAGGTCAATCGAACTGATTTCTATAGACTTAATTTCTAGGAAGATTTAGGGTTAATTCGTGGCTATATATGCCCCATTCCACTTCATTCCTTAAAGAGGATCAATCAATTATGCAACATTACTACTTGACCTCTTTATACAATCAATAAGAGGTTTCATTGCTTAGGTTTTTGCCCTTGAAAGAGTAGCACTTATTTTTTGAAAGTTTTGGATACATAGGAGAAGTCTTGTATCCTAGAGAAGATTTATCCTTCTGATCCTTAGAAGCTCACAAAAGCCTCTTACAAGCACCATTGGTCAAGGGAGAGATTGAGATATGATAGGTTCACTTTAACAAATGTAAGTATATTCCTAAGCCCTTCATATTTTGGTAAGTATATATTGTAGAGTTAATTATATGTTGGATTGTATTTCTCCTTGCTTAGATCTTCTCTATGTTATAGATAGATTTATTTTTCCAAGTTATTATCTTCCCCATTTATGCCACAAGCTTTGGTGAGCACTAGATTAGCTTGCATATGTATTTACTAGATTAACTTATATAGTTGTTTACTAGATTAACTTGTTTTGATATTATTACAAACATAAAGACCTAGATAAGGTTATCACAAGATGGCATTTGCCTAGAGACCTTGGAAACCTCTTCTTTGCCACAGTGTGATAAGAGATCCCTTAGTGTAGGTTTAGCGGACCCAATATTAGTCATGACCCCAATTTTAACGCATCCCCAAGTGTACTTTTTAGTTCATTACCTTCTCCTAACTTGAATATTATTAAGTAAGAAAAGTTATATAATTATCTGGTTTCACTTGCATACATTCTATGGAACCTGATGCAAATTTAATCCTTGTAAATTTTTACTTTTTATTTTTTATTTATAGTCAATTATATTTAACTTGTCAACCCAGTTTAACATTTTGTGTACAATTTTTCAAACTTCGTCGAGCCTATCAAACTATTTCAACACTATATTTATAGGTTTTCAAATTTCGATGAGCCTATCGACCTAATTCAACATTTTGTTTGCATGTTTTTCAACTGTGTCAATCCTATTACCTAGTTTGGCTAGTTGATTTAGTTCTATTTTTTGGGTTCAGGTTTTCAATTAAGTTAAGTTGGTTGACTTAGTTTTATTTTTTTTTGTATAAGCGATTCAACATTTTTATGAAAAACTACTAAATCGACCTGGCCAATTTTGTTTTATCTTCCAAGTTCACTCTTACCAACTTAGTAATTTAATTTTTTCAATTATCTAAGTTTTTCATTTTTGTTTCTTAGTAAAATCAATCAATACTTCAAAATTTTATTTTATTTTTGCAAGTTTTTCAATTTTTTTTAATTATATACATAATCAACTAGGTCAAGTTGGTTGACCTAGTTTATTTTGGATTTTTCCAAAATAAAACTAAGTCAAACTGGTCGACGTAGTATGTTCTAATTTTTTTTTTCAAACTATTAATTTTCTTTTCATAATTAAACTAGATTGACCTGGCTGATTTCATAGGACTTCATCGACCTAGTATAATTTATTCTTATTATTTTATTCCCAAAAATCAATTAGATTGACTTGTTCGACTCTGTAGGTCCTGACTGACATGGTTCAGTAGGTGGTTGACTTAGTTTTGTAGATGGCCAATCTAGTTTGTTTTTCCTCTATTTTTTTACACCATCTAGTAGGTGGCTGACCTAGTTCAGTAAGTGGCCAACCTAGTTCATTATACTAATAAATTCATAATTATGTCTTCTTTTTAGCTTCTAATTAGTCAAAAACACTACATAATTAAATATTTAGATCAAAACCTCACTTTTATTATTATTTCAAATGAAATTATTGAATTTCTTCCTTCATTTCTTCCTAATCCCAAACCAATTCTATCCAATGTAATATAGTTGAGTTCATTTAGTCTAGTCCTCATCCTACTACCAATATTGGTAATCCTCCATCCAATAATCCATCCCCTACTACCAATATAGGGAATGTTCCTCCTACCAACCCCAACATTACACCTCTTACCACTAACAATCAAAATCCTTCCATTGATACAACTCAAATTCATGTCTAAATTATTCAGCAAATGAATGTTATGTAAACAACTAATAATTCATAAATGATGCAAATGCAATCTCATATATTACAAATGACTAGTCAACCACCTCAACTCAACATGACTCAACCAAATCATAATTTTATCCCTTCTCCTCTTAGAGATGCCAATGGGAATATCATCCCTCAACCTCTTTTTCATAACAAAATTATTCAACATATTCAAAATGAACCTTTAGCTCTTTTAATTATATCCACAGATATTGGAAACACCTCTCCAACTATTACATATGATGGAACTAAGGACCCCGCTATCTTTCTTAAATATTTCGATAATCTATATGAGGAATGGGTCCAAACTAACACCTTTGATACCACCAAGATCCTAGCCAAAACCTTTGTTACTGATGCACTTGAATGGTACAATAAACTTCCTAGACATTCTATCTCACAACTAGAGGATTTAGTCAATGCTTTAGTGAAGGAATTCTAACATAATGACCTTCTTGAAAATTATATTATCCATTTCATGAATGCCAAACAACTTCCTAATGAATCTACTCATACTTTCATCAAATGGTATAAATCTCACAAAGTGGACCATAACATGAATGTTGATACTCTCTTAAAACTAATTGTTACCATTCTTAAATCTCCTCTTCAATACAAAGTTCAGATATTTTCCCCTAAAACTTTAGAAGAAGCCTTAAACCAAGCAAAAAGGAAAGACTTTTTTATGACTCAATTTGAATCACCTCAAGCAACTACTAAGGAAACTTTCTAATCATTTTCTCATAACATTGATTCTTATAAACCTCCCCAACCTTAAAAGGGAGCATCCAATTTTTACCCAACCTGCCCTCCCTTGAGTCTAGAACTTAAGAAAAAAATGCCACCCTCTAAACCCATGATCTTTGATCCTTCCATCCTCCTCCAAAATAGTACAACCCTAATACATTTTGTTGATGGCATGTTACAATAGGTCACTCTCATCAGAATTGTCATGATCTTCACTAATTTTTTCTTACTTCCTTGCTTGGTCCACATTTCAATCCTGATACTCTTACTCAACAACATTATCAACACTAAATTTAAGATTCTCATATATAATCTAAAGAACCACAATCATATCAACATCACCTACCTAATTATCAACAACAATTACCCCATACCTCCACCATCCACTAATTTTGTCCAAATCGTAGTTGAACTTTCCTCATACACCAATAAGTAAAGGATAGATAACATTGACAACTTCA
Organism: Torreya grandis; assembly: GCA_037957365.1. Taxonomy (NCBI): domain Eukaryota; kingdom Viridiplantae; phylum Streptophyta; class Pinopsida; order Cupressales; family Taxaceae; genus Torreya; species Torreya grandis. The sequence continues at coordinate 505,393 of JARHVA010000262.1, read as the reverse complement.
AACGAGTGGTCACATCTGGCAAATGTTAAAATCTTAGGTCACACAAATCAAAGGAGCACTTAGTTAAAATGCCCACTCCAAATCATATCATAAATGGTCCTCCTTTACCTTATAGACCTTTTCATACCCCTCCTACACATCCTATTTTAATTTTAACATCCTCGAAATCAAACATACCAACACATTTATCTCCCTAAATGCACCTACCAACCCAATGTAGTTCATTGTAACAACTTAGCTTCATCTCATTCCATATCATATGTTGGGGTATCTTGCGATGCCCATCTACATATCACTTCAAAATTTATGGCATCTTGTGATGCCCATCCCTACATCAAATTACCTTTTGGGGCATCCTACAATGCCAAATATTATTCTATATTACATAATAAAAAACAAATTCAACTTCAAAAAACATTCCAAGACACATGGGCTTGTATTTCACATGCTCATCTTTGATATAGACAGTAGCATATATTTTGCTTGTTATTTTTGTCTCATTTTCCTTTATTTTTGAGAACTTCACTTCATTTAGTTCATTTTACTAACACCATTGTTTCGTCTTTGGTTCTTGGGTTTCATTTCATTTCACTTTCAACATTTGTTTTCATTTTGGTTCTTAGATATATCTTTCATTATTATCATTTATTATCACAATCATGTCATTAATTTCCTTAATCTCTTTATGATTATTTGACCCTTATTTACTTTCCCCCTTTATTGGGATGATTATGTACTTTTTCATTTTATTGGGATGATAATTTAATTTCCCCTTCTTTTTGGGATGAGTATTACTTTCTTTAGTGCTTGTGTTATATCCCTTGTAGGTTAGTATGGCTTCTCTAGTGACATGACTATCATATTGTAGCCCCTTTCCCCTTCTTTTTGGGATGAGTATTACTTTCGTTAGTGATTGTGTTATATCCCTTGTAGGTTAGTATGGCTTCTCTAGTGACATGACTATCATATTGTAGCCCCATCCCTCTCATAGCACTATTTTACTTCCTTATGATTAGTTACAAGCATATTTATCATTATATCACTAATTACATGGATTTATCTCTCATGATCCCCATCTTTCCATTATTTCCTTTAATTTGAGGCACACGTAGGTAAGTTTTGAGATTGCACACTTACTTGTGGGAAAGTCTAGGAGTCCTTAGACACCTTGGTCTTTAGGCACTTTTCTATAGTGACCAAGTTTAAACTCTCTTGTGTTCGTCACCTTTTTTACTCGTGATTGCTTCTCTGAATCTATATGGAGGAATAAAACAGCTAAACGAGTTGAAACACAAATCATAAAAGAAATAAAAATCAAAAATCAAAATGTAAATACAATCTTAAAATCCAGATCACACCAAAAAATATGATCTATATTTGGCACATCTCCTATCTTAGTCAAAATTCAAACTCCACAATTGGTCTCATGATATAACAGAGGTCCATTAGAGTGTGGTAGGCTAGTAAGTTGGGGTAGGAGGTCTCATTATATCATATACTATCTAGTGCCACCTACATTATCACGTAAATACCCAATCTTTGTAGTACACTGATGACTTTGTAAGGAATTATGAGGAACAGAGAAAATATTGTGAGAAGGTAGGTCCATTTTAATTTTCATGCATATAGCCTTCGTGGAATAATTTATGTACTTCACTTGTTATCCCAAACTTTGTGTTCATTATTTATATTGTCCTAAGTCATTGATGTCGATAGTTCTTAGTCTTTCCCTTGTTTAGTGTGTCTCATTCTTGCTAAGGATGTTCACATCACCTATGTAGTGCCTCACATTCCTTATTTATTTGCATCATTATTCCTATGATCAAGAAATCTAAGAAGGGAGGTTAGTATGATGTTAATTTAAGCAATAAAAACTCAAAAAAAAACACTAACACTTACACTCCTAGCCTAGACACTAAGGAGAGCTTTATAACAAATACTAAATGAAAGCACAACAAAAACTAAAAGACAATAACTCTTTTACCTTCCTTGGGAGCTCCAAATGACTTTTTTTAATGGATTTCTCAACTTGTGCATCAAGAAGTCTTTGACAATGGAGGTTGGTTGGCTCCTTCTCTCCTTGGCTTTTGATGTGGCTTGGCTTAAGATTTGGACATGGTAACACTACTTGTATGTGTTATATGGAGCAAATCCTACATAATAACTCTACAATATCCAATATTTTTGAAGATATTTGTGCATAATAACTTTGCACCAAAATAACTTAAAAATAAATAGGCATGGCCTTGTATTTATAGCTTTGAGAATTAACTCTCACCCAAGATGAGTTAGGGTTGATTTTAGGCTTGGAATGGGTTCAAGTTAAACCTAGGTGAGTTAAAACTAACTCCAAAAGAGTTAATAGTTGTCAAGTAATTATGTTTTGCAATTACATAGCATGGCTCTCAAATTAGATATTTTAAGATATTTTCAAAGATATTGACAACTCATAAAGGCAATGATGAAAGGCTAGGATATTTTGAATTTTAAATTTTTTATTTTTAGATATTCATTAAATGCAAATGGATAATTCAACTAAACATTTAATCTTATTTAATTTGTTAATTAATTTTGATTAACCTTTTATCTCTTTCAATATTTAATCAAATGTGTAAGTGGCCCACTTAATAGGTCCACACGTCAAATTGATAGTTGTGATGTTACAAGGTGATTAGGGATGAATTTGTGAGAGGTTATTATTGCATATAATAGAATACTGCAAATAGGGATGTCTCAACATGATTTTGAGTTTTGATGAATGATGCGCAAATAAATTTGAGACGTTTAATGATTATTAGACTTAATTTACAATGATTGAGAGGAATCAATCTGAAGTTTGATCAGGAAGCCAGTTGTGACTAATTTTAGGTGTCTACAATTTATCCCTATTTAGGAAGGCGTTATAAGCTATAAGCAATGTAATATATTTTTAAATAATGAAATAGGTCATTAAAAATGAAAGAGGATAATGATTGAATAATAAACTCCAAATAATGTTTGAGAAGCCTATAATGATGCCACCTTGAAAGAGTGGCTGACACATACAATTGATGGACTGTCCCTAAAAAATAAGCAAGAAAAAGAATGAAATAAACCCATGGGTGAGATTAATCTAATCAAGACAATGCTTGCATGCATTGATTTAAAAAGTACTAATTTGCCCAAAGGTATTTATAATCAATAATAAAGGTTGAAACACTAATTTTACCAAAGGCAGTTATAATCAGTGGCATAGGTATATGCCCCAATAGGGTGAATGAGTTGAAATAATTATTTACCCACAGGCAGTTATAATCATTAAGATGACCTAAATTAAATAATGATGTTTGGTTGTACCTTAGTAAGGTAGATTGGCAAGCATAACTCAAGGATATAATCTATCATACAAATTAAATATGAGTAGGTGCAAACGTAGATGCGATGGTCTAATGACTGCAAAAGCCACAAACAATCAAGCTCATGAGGATGCATAAAGTGATAAAATAGATGAATACAAGAATAAAAATTGATCAATTTGAATGATTTGGTTGAACCTAAAAATGTAGAGATACTCATCCTTATTAGCATTGATACAACTAGAATGGTCAAGGGGTTGATTGGATCAAGGAGGGTGGGAGAATTTACCAAGGTTACCAAGGAAAATTTTTTGTGTCTCCATTGCTTGTAAGACTTCCCCAATTGATTTTTGTTTTAGCACGTGATGGTAGACACCATGATATAAAATATCATGATAAATTAGTTGAAATATGCATAAGGATTGACCCTCGATCTAATAAATAATTGAAAGCAATGCCTTAATGATAAAAACTATGATGACAATGTTGATGTATGAATATGGATAGACTCAAGAATAAGGCACAAGAAATCACATAATGAATGAATAAGTACTGAGTCAAGGCACAACAACTAAAGCAAACAAACAAACATACAAAAAACTTGAAATTAAAATCAACAGAAAGCTGTCAACCAAGTCAATATCGATATGTGAAGGCTCAATGGAAGGATAAATAGATAGTTCCCCCAAGAAAGGATACATGCAAAGGGAAGGTCACACCCCCAATGATAGTGGAATGGATTAGAATTAACAATGGATTTTCCCCTAAAGAGCAGATCTAGGATGACTAAATAGGTTTAAGTAGGACACATGTTTTTATATTTTGAAAATTTTGAATGTTTTTGGAAATTTGAGGTATCTTAACTCATTAGAGATTGACAAGATACCACTCAAAAAATAATGAGAGTGTTGGCTTAGGTTACTCATAAAATGGTGAGAGCATATGGAAAAGGGAGACTGAGCTAACCTCAATGTGAATCAAGTATCGTCTACATAGTCCCATTAAGACCTTAAGTCACAGTAGTTATGCCCACACAAAAGGTGGGGAGATCCAACTAGGTAAAAACAAATTCACAAATTGAGGCAAATGAGAATAGTAATGGCAAGGTGATGCGATAATGCATGGCAAAGGTGTTGTTCCTAATTTGCCCATATGTGGTTATAATTAGAAAACAACGACATCGGTTTATATTACTAATTTGACCATAGGTGATTATAATTAGTAACACAAGGTGGGATATTGATTTGTCCATAGACGGTTATAATCAGTGGCACCAGTCAAACTAAATCAAAGATAACTTAGCAGATCCACTGGTATACTACTTTCATATACTGTCATTTAAACACAAAATTATAAAATTGTTGAAACTAGATCAAAATCCCCTCATAAAAGGTACGATAAGAAACAAAGGAACCAAGATCAAAAAGGTTGGGTAGGGCAACTAAAAACAAGCTTTAGTCAATAGTAGAAGCATGATAGGACTATATAGTGCACGACATAGAGAAAATGACAGGATGGCAATTAGATATAATGGTAATGGGGTTACCCCCAAGTGGTAAGGTAAGATAAATGGTAGGGTATGAAACAATGGCAAATGAAAATGACAAGGTATATGATTTTGTTGTTCTTTTTGATGTGGAGATGCACATCTTGATTAGCATATGATACAACTAGAATAGTCAAATGTTTAAATTACTAGCCCACACCTCTTCTGAATAATTGCTCTATCAAGAACCTGCTGTAGATTTGGACTCTAATAATGTTGTTGTGATCTTCATTGTTCTTTGATTTTGTTTCCTTCAAACATTGAGATAAGGTATCTTTGTAGCCTCTGCAAAGGAAAGTGTGGCCAGGGATGATAAATACGGATAAATATTCGTTGTTAGGTATGATTTGGCAATGTAAGGGTGGATGATAATAGAATGTATAATGGTTAGGCAACAAATGAAGATTGGGATTTTCAAGCACACACAATGTTGTTGATTTCATATTTGACATAATTTTGTTTGTGGTGGGATAGAACAATTCTCAATATACTCTCAATAGGACCATCAGATTTTTATCTTGTTTGGGCCTGAGAATAGCTACCATATGATTATGTTCTAGATTAGAAGCTATACTGATTTCATCTTTGATAATGTTTTCATCAAGTAGTGAAGAATTGTTGTGCTCAGCTATTTTCACCTCGAAGAGGTTTTCACCATTGAAATTGTCTTGATTATCCCCTAGCACCTTCGAAAAGGTTTCACTCAGGAACGTTGACTTTTGCCTTTGATTGTCTTCTAGCTCTTGTGAAAAGGTTTCACTAGAAGATGTTGAGTTTGAACTTTGATTGTCCCCTAGCACCTCCAAAAAAGTTTCACTAGGAGATTGTTCTTCTTCTACATGAATGTGGCCCTGGTCTCCCTGATATTCTATAACTTATATATCATCATGGATGTAGTTCAATAAGGTGTGATTTTGTCAATCACAATCGGCACTTATGGGAGTTGAAATGTTAATATAATGGCTAGGTTGGTTGGTGTTAATGGCATGTGGAATGATAATGGAATGGAAATAGGCAGCATAATCCTCGTAAAAGATACTAGAAGAACTTGTGTCAATGGTGAAGTAATCATCCTTAAAAATTGTATAAGGATCACAGATATATTCAAATTGATCTACAAGATATGTGTAACCAATATTGTAACAACCATGAACGTATTCTAATTTTAAAACTGAGTCTGACTCAAGGGACTCTGAATCCAATGTTGAGATTGACGTTAATTTTGATTTTGATGCTAAATATGATATTAATTCAATAATACAACCTAACTCTAATTATGATTCTTCATCTAGTGTGGATGCTACTACAATGATGTCTTGTTGACTTTATGGTATTGGACAAGTAACGACTTGTGATGGCATAATGGGCTCCATAGAGATTGGTTTGTCAAAGTGAGACTCCTAAATAAGGGGGAAAAGGTCAAGAGACATCTCCATGGGGACTAGCTTGTAAAAAATAGGCTCTTTAAAAATAGGACAATAATCGAGATAATAATTTACTCAAAGACAGTTATAATCATTAAGAAGTGACTTGGTAAAGACTGGCTTGTCAAAGTGAGACTCCTCGACAATAAGGATAATATCAAAAAAGGATGATATCAAAAAGTTTTTTTATCACAAGTTAACTCATCACAAATAGGTGTTTCAACAAAAACATCACGAATTGGTTGGTTTTCTTAGCCTTGGTTTACAAGTATTTGTAAAATACTAGTTTTTAACACATCTTGGTCTTCGAATGGTTGGCTCTATTGGAGAGGTGTTGATTGGCTCGATTGTGGCTAAACGATTGGCATGGGTTTTCTAAAATGGGGGAAGGTTGGAAATAGATAAATAATGGCCGACAGTTAGATAATGATAGGCTTATCTACGATGAGCTTAACAAAGGTTGGTTGTTGGCCTAGGACAGTAACTGTGACCCATCTAGTTGTATTTGCACAACTTTGTTGGGATAATGAGCTACCATACTTGGATGGGCCTAAAATGGTAATGTTAGAGCATTGTGAAGCTTGGTTGCTTGCACAAGCCAAAGGATGAGGTCTTGGAATAGAAATAGTAGGGCATTGTGAAGCTTGGTTAATATCATAAGCCAAAGGATGAGGTCCTGGTATAGAGATGGTAGGGCATTGTGAAGCTTGGTTGCTTGCACATGCCAAAGAATATGGTCCTAGAATGGTAATCCTTGGATGTTATGGAGCTTGGTGGCTCACACAGTCCGAAGGAGGGTTAATGGTATAGGTGGGATATTAGGTACCATGAGTGGTGAGAGGACCAACTTGGTATGTTATTCGGCCCAAAAATGATATTATCGCATAAAACTCTTGAGGATCCAAATTGAGTGTTGTAAGGAGGATAAGGATCTATCTCACAAACCACCTCTTCACCATAGGGGTCTTGATCAAAGTCAATTTGTGTGACCACGTTATCATAATTTGGATTGTACATGGCTTGACTACGAGTGTAATGAGACATATCTAAATCAGTGATGAACGTTTCGCAAAGAGGCCTAGAGTTCTACAAACTCTGAAAAATAATGTCCAAAGGATAAATGGCCCAAACATAGTCTAACTTGGTCTAAGGAATGGAGTTGTATCTCCAAAGGGTTTGTGCTAAAACTTGGTCTAAAACAGTCTAACGTCAAATGTCTTAAACAAATGGTCAAGTGGATGAATAAAAACTAGCATGCCAAACTCTTGGTGTAAAGTGTTCAAACAAGTCTAATCTAAGAAAACAAAAGTTGCTAGGTCTTCTAGAGAAGGCACGAAAACTAGGATCAAAATAGGCATGTGCTAGGTCTTTTGGAAAAGGCACAAAAGCTAGACTTTAAACAAAATGAGGTAAGATATTTAATCTAACAAATTTGAAACACTTTGGTATAAACTAGGCATTCATATTTAAACATGAACTTGGTCAATTGGTATAAGGCATGGATCAAAAGGCATATGGAAGTAAGCTATTTCCCTCAAATCTAGGAACAAACAATAGTTTTCAAATTGAATAAATAATTAACCTAAATTACACAACCCAAAAGAGAAAGATCGATGTCTAGGCCAAAATTATGCAAGGCATATGTAGAAATCAATCAATGTTTGGATTTGAACTTGTCAAGGTTAATTAAACTCAACTTAGAAAACTAGGCTTCTTTAAACAAACAAGCTAGACAAGAATGGACAATATAATGGTACTAGGCAAAGATATAAATGGCACACATGGCTTTGGTTTCAAAATTGGAATTTAGACACAAGGCAAACAAGTCTATGAAACAATTCGAGAAGTGTAACGAAATTATCACGCTCTAAAGATATGATCGATGGTTTATTTCAAGACTTAAAGGCACAAGATTTGAAATGAATTGGGCAGCATAACGACACCCTTTTCAATCAAATGACACACATAAACAAGATTTGATAAAAAGACTAAGGCAATGTACGATGTCAAATGGACAACGTAACGCCTCCTCAAACAAATGAGTGATGTATGAGTAAGACTTGTTTTGACGTGGTAAGGTAAACAAATAGTTTAGACTCAAGACCATGCAAGAAAAGGATAAAATAACAAAATCACCTAAGTGTAATGTCCTAAACCCTAAAACCGACAAGGCTACATAGTATTGTCAAATTATATCAATATACTTGCTCTTGAGAAGATTTTTAATTGTTAATCCAAAAAGTAAAATACATGAAAAGAAGGTTTTTAGGCCTCCTCTTCTCTCAAGAGTTTGTACTGCGACGTGAAAATTTGGACTACTCACCTTGCATCAACAGTATATCCATGGCAAATAGGGTTATTCTAAACTATCAATTTCTGTGCATTTCTAGATGGTCCCAAGTGTAGATAACACGAGATGCTCACGTCAATTGCATCCATGTCAACCAGTTTGTTATGAAAAGGTCTTGTCCTTTTCACCACCAATACATCTATCATTTGCTTAGTGTAGTGCAATGTTCGAGTTGATCATATGATTCGAGGGCAACAGTCATTAACGGAGGTAGTTTAACTGCGCAAACTACTATCTCAATGATTCATCAACTCAATTTGTATACCCCACCATGGAGTGGGGTTGAAACGATGTCCGGAGATGAATTCTTAGGTCAATGCTTCCCTAGAGAACCCATGAGAAGGTGATGAACTCCCGCCCATAAGCCAAAATGCTTGAAAAATTAAGACAAGTGAAAAGACTTTAGGGTCATTTTAGCGTCACCCAAACCATACAGATTTGGGGAGGGCCTTAGCGACTTTCTTTTCACACTTTTAGACTAAAGCAACCAATAAAAATAATGAGCACTTTTGGTCACCTGAGTTCCGTAAAGGGAATGGGGAAGAGCATACACACATCACTCGATTTGCTCAAACAAACAACTTTCGACAAACAAGTATGAAATGAACAACTCGTGGGAGTACGTAACTAAGTGTGAAATTTTATTTTAGTGCACCAAAATAAGATGTGTTGTGAAATTTTGAGCCCCTTAGCATTAGTTTGTTTGAAGGATTTGCAAACAAAACTTAAAAGAAAACTAAGGCATAAAAATAACTAGGTTCATTTTTAAACACCAAAGACAAATTGTGTAAGATTTAATCATGTTCAAATTTGGATTTTTCCACCTTACGACCTGAAATTTGTTAGAGGGTTTGTCTGCTTATAATCCCAAAATCAAGTGAGAAAACAATATTTTGAAATGAACTCTTGAGTTTTTTTGTTTTTCTGTCTCAGAAAGATTGATGTCGATCCACACAGGAATCGATGTCAGTTCACAGAGATTGATGTCAATCGATCCACGCAGGGATCAACATCGATTGATAGAGATCAACATTGGTTCTTGTAAAAAAACAAAAAAACACTATGCTTTTCTCAAAAAAATTGTTAGTAAAATGAGCTTAAAACCCACAAATTCTCATTGGATCTTGCAAGAAAATAGTTAAACAATATTCAGGTTCTTAGACATAGCATAAAAACCAAAAATAATCAAGAAAACTTGTGTTTAATCACATTTTTGTCGTGCTTTGCTTTGCACATAGGGATCGATGTTGGTTATGGGAGAATCGACATCAGTCTGGAAAAAATTGACGTCAATCTCTGTGTAACCTATGTTGCTAAAAAATAGAATTATGTGAAAATGAAGTTAAAACTTGAATTTTGAATATTCTTAAGCATCCATTAGAAAAACTAAGAGCAGCATATTAATCTCCTTGCTTATATGGAATGTTCAATTGGTCCCATCGGGCGTGCCACTATGTGATCAAGGAATCCAAGAAGGGAGGTTAGTATGATGTTAGTTCAAGCAATAAAAACTCAAAGAAACACATTAACGCTTACACTCCTAGCCTAGACACTAGGGAGAGCTTAATAGCAAACACTAAATGAAAGCATAACGAAAACATAAAAAATAATAACTCTTTTACCTTCCTTGGGAGCTCCAAATGGTTTTGTTGAATGGATTGCTCGACTTGTGCATCAAGAAGTCTTTGACAATGGAGGTTGATTGGCTCCTTCTCTCCTTGGCACCTTGGTTTTTAATGTGACTTGGCTTAAGATTTGGGCATAGTAACACTGCTTGCATGAGTTATATGGAGCAAATCTTGCATAATAACTCTACAATATCCAAGCTTGTTGAAGATATTTGTGCATAATAACTTTGTATCAAAATAGCTTAAAAACCAATAGGCATGGTCTTGTATTTATAGCCTTGGGAGTTAACTCTCACCCAAAGTAAGGTTTGAGTTTAGGCTTGGAATGAGTTCAAACTAAACCTAGGTGAATTAAAATAACTCTAGTAGAGTTGATAATTATCAAATAATTATGATTTGCAATTATTAAGCATGGCTCTCAAATTAGATATTTTATTATATTTTCAAAGAACTTAACAACTCATAAAGGCAATAATAATGAAAGGCTAGAATATTTTGAATTTTGAAATTTTCATTTTTAAATATTCATTAATTGCAAATGGATAATTTAACTAGGCATTTAATCTCGTTTAATTTATTAATTGATTTTGATTAGCCTTTTAGCTATTTCAATATTTAATCAAGTGTGCAAGTGTGCCACTTAATATGTCTATAGGCCAAATTGACAATTGTGATGCCGCAAGGTGATTAAATATGAATATGTGAGAAGTTATTGTTGCATATGATAGAATACCCCGAATAAGGATGTCTCAATATGATTTTAAGCTTTGATGATTGATGCACAAATAAATTTGAAACATTTAGTGATTTTTAAGCTTAATTTATAATGGTTGGTAGGAATCGATTTGAAATCTGATTAAGAACCCAATTGTGACCAATTTTAGATGTCTACAATTCCCACTATCCCTTGTTGGATATTGTTTAAAGTTAATCACATCTACCTTCTTACACCTCTTAGTTTATAGTTTGTGAGTTGCATTGTAATACCTCGAATAGAACTAGGTTTTCCTCACAAACAACACTTACACCATTTGCTTAATGAACCATCTCATTGTCATACTAGTCATGTCATTAATTAGTTGTGATTTCATACATTGTATCTTAAAACAAGCACTAAGTTTGAGTTGTCATCCTTTAGAACTTTGGATTTATTTATCTTATTCTTGTTTGATTTTTGCGGACTTCACTCATTTTACATAAGACATTTTACATACATATTTTTCTTTATGTATGACTTGACATGCTTGTCTTATATTTTGATTTACATTTTGATTTTCAGTTATTTATACTTTCTTAATATTCATTTGGCATTCTTGTATTACATTTTGACTTACATTTCATTTTCAGTCATTTATGTTTTATGTTTGATTCGACATACTTATCTTACATGGGTTACCTTCCACTTGCTTACCTATCTCTGTTATAGTTTTCTAGAATGTTTTACATGCTTCCCAACGTGATTCAATATGTTCTACATTCTTTTTGATTTTTACATGCTTCCCAACGTGATTTAGTATGTTCTACATTCTTTTTTATCATTTTATGTTTTACATGCTTCCCAATGTGATTTAGTATATTCTACATTTCTTTTTATCATTTAAGTTTTACATGCTTCTAAATGTGATTTAGTGTGTCCCACATTCATTTGTCATTATTTTATCATTTACATCCTTGATATTTTGGTTCTAACCTAGCATTAACAATCCTAGCTTGCGAATTTTTCTATGTAATTTAATTAGTTTTGAGAATTATTAAATTTTTTTTTTATCATCTTATGTATGCACGCATTGATTCTATTATTGATTTTGTATCCCTAGGGTTTCTCATATGTAGGTACTGCACCTTCCATGATCAAGACTATGATATTTGCATGCAATCATTCAACAAAAAGATAAATCAAAGTATGTATATAGTACTTTCAATTACTTTCATTTAATTTCAACATTAATTTTAATATTTCATTTTTAGTTAGCTCAATTTTGTGTGTTGTTATATTCGTTCTCAAAACACCATCCCATATTACACACATGTAAAATGTGATAAGTTTCAAGTAGGAGATATGTATACACAATATTTTTACAACTTTATAGATTAATGATGTTTTCTCTCTTGCAAGAACTCGTCGAATCTCAATCTCTCTAAATGCACGCTTTAAGAGGTGCACCGAGAAAGAGGTTGACAAACATTTGGTGTTTCACATGATTGTTGGCCCCTATACAACCACGTAAAACCAATACAAACTGCTCTTATACATTACCCTGAACTTTAAAACCCTGTTTATACACTTTCCTAAGCAACTTGCCGCCCAAAATAGCCCCTAAGCAAAAACCTTTTTTATCATGTTTCTTACTAAGTCGACCGAGTCGACCTCACTTTAGTATTTACCGCACGTTACGAAACCATGTCGATCGAAGTCGACATAATTCGAGACCTAACAACTCTATTTCCCACCTAATGAGGTCGACCAGGCTGACTCTGTCAACTTAATTTTCAAGAAGATTTAAGGTCAATTTGTGACTATATATATACCCCATTTCACTTCATTTCTAAAAGAGGATCAATAGTGCATCATTACTACTCACAAATTTGTTTATACAAACAATAGGAGGTTTCATTGCCTAGGTTTTTTCCATTGACGGAGTAGCACTTGTCTTGTCAAAGTCTTGGATGGATAAGAGAAGTCATGTGGCCTAACACTGATTTATTCTTGTTATCCTTACAAGCCCACAACCACCTCTTGCAGAGAACCATTGCTCAAAGGAGAGACTGAAGCATTACGGGTTCACTTCAACAAAAGTAAGTATATTCCTAGGGCCTTCATATTTCAGTAAGTAGATATTCTAGAGTTGATATATGTTGGATTGTGTTTATCCTTGCTTAGATCTTCTCTATGTTATAGATAGATTTATTTGTGCATGTTATTATCTTTCCCATTTGTGCCACAAGCTATGGCGAGCATTAGATTAGTTTGCATATGTATTTACTAGATTAACTTGCATAGTTGTTTAGTATATTAATTTGTTTTGATATTATTACAAACATAAAGGCCTAGCTAGAGTTATCACAAAATGGCATTGTTTAGAGGCCTTGGAAACCTCTCTTTTGTCATAGTGTGATAAGAGATCCATTAGTGTAAGTTTAACGGATCCAATATTGGTCATGACCCCGATTTAAATGTTTCCACAAGCATACTTGTTAATTGATTACTTTCTCCGAGCTTGAATATTATTAAGTAGGATAAGTTATAAAATTGTCTAGTTTCGCTTGCATACATTCTCTATGTCATATACGTTCACATAAAACAATGTTGTTTCCTTGTCTTTGTGATTTCTAAAGTCTCATCATCCTAAATAGCAATCATGGAAGCATAAAAACTTCTTAACCATAAAAAAGGCTTCTAATGATCATTTGCCATGTAAATTTAAACCATGAATATTATAGCGCATGTAAACATAATGAATCACACGTTTTTAGAGCCAATAAAGTGCGCTTCTCAATTTTCCAACATGATATAAATAATTATTTTCTCATTGACTCTCATGTTTCAAAAGAATATAACAAAACTAATAAGTGGAAATCATGTTCCACCAATAATCTACAATTGTATAACAAACATTTACCATGTAAATTTAAACCATGAACATTATAGCACATATAAACATAATGAATCACAAAGTTTTTAGAGCCAATAAAATGTGTTTCTCAATTTTCAAACATGACATAAATAATTATTTTCTCATTGAATGTCATGTTTCAAAGGAATATAACAAAAACTAATAAGTGGAAATCATGTTCCACTAATAATCTACAATTGTACCCTGCATGCGATCCTGCTTTAGAAAAAATAATCTTAATCTGCTGTAATTTCTGCCTTATTTTCAGCTAGAGACAAACTTTTCTTGACAACTTTCGGAGAAATGGACGAAACCTTGAGCTATGACTTTCTCGTGTCTGGATTCTGCTATGGTGCGAAGCATTCACTGGTATGATCCTCAAAATAATCGAAACCCCAACTTAAAGGACAGCTATGGAAGTGAAAAATAATCATATCCTTAAAAGAACGTTAAATAATACAAATAGCTGTTGAAATTTAATCCATCCACTACTGACCTTTACTTTCTACCTTGTTACTTAAGATCTGTCATCTCCACAAGGGTAAAAGACATGTTTCGATATTTTTTAAAAATTGAATCAGGTCCCAAATACATGTCAAAAAGCGCATGGCATAAAATCGGTGAAGAAATAACTGCACGTGTGCTGGTCACAACATCAAGGATTTATTAGCTTTTCATAAAACTCATCCCTCAAAATTCTACTTACGTAATTTTTAGAAATGACATATTTACTGTTTAACACTTTAATCTAACATATACTTGAACAATATGCACAAGAAATCAGACAAGAATGTGCCATTATCATAAGAAGGGCAAAACCACCCAAGAGCAACATAATAAAAGCATAGCACATTGCACTGAAGATTCTTAAGAGCAACAATGAGATCATGGTCGTCAAAGCTGATAAAGGTAATGCAGTTGCAGTCTTGAACACAAAATACTATGTTATGAAGATGAAAGAGCATCTTAACTGTGGCAGCAGCAGAAAATTGAAGCAGCACCCGAAGTTAAAATTTACTACTATGAATGGTCATGAGGCCAAAACCCATAAGTACAAAACTTACAATATATAAGCTAAATCGTAAACAATCCCCTTATGGGCTTCAACAAGTGGAGATATACACCAAATTGTTGTCTTGCTTTGCCATGACCAAAAAAATTACCATTACCTTTTTTTTAATTAAATTTTAAAGACAGTAAGAAAAGCAATCAAAGACTCATCCCTTGATGTCAAACCTAGAAAAAACTTATCCCTAATAAGGAAATGATTCCCAGAATTTACGGACAACATAAGGGCGCCAATGAGACCAACAGTAATACATCAAACTCATCAACTTATGAACATGTGCCCTTCTAGCGAAAAAACTAAAACCATTAGTTGGAAACACTGATTCCTACATCAAGGACTCCACCGATTTCAGTGTATGAGGCACTCGAAATCATAGTCACAATCATAAAATATTGTGCTTCCTCAAAATTGTCACACTCAAAAAACACCGAGTTTTAACATGTAAATCAATAGTCATTTTTCTTTCAAGTGTACAAAGATGTCCAAAAAACACCACAAAACATTTGCAAGTTAATAGTAGAAGTAAACAATCTTTACATTCTTTTGATATGTAAAGTTGAAACCACTACTACCAATGAATAAATTACCTTGAATTGATTGAAATAATTAGCGAGTCATCAGGCCTCCACACCTGCAATAAGAAATGTTAGCTGCAGGATTTTCAAAAACTGTAAAGTATCGTCATTTGGTGAAGGGCTTTTAATCACATGTTACAAAGAAATCCAGGTATTTCTCAGACAAAAGTGTTTTAGGAGTCATACAAGCAATAAGGCATTTTCTTTTGATTTATTTGGGATTTTACCAAGAGCAAGTCAATTTACTGGCAATAGAATTCAACAAAACGAAGTATCATGTGCAGTAGATAAGCCGGTAATTCTTTATACCACTTTCTCTTATTAACTGATCTCACAAACATAAAATGCACGCAGAAACCTATGTTCAAATCCTTCCTCAAGATGGCTATTTATTTAGTGGAAGCATAGTATGTATTAAAGAGTTTATGGCTGTCAACATAATGTATAACTGGTCTTTTGTTAAAAAAATATAGAAAATCAAATGATCCAATCAATAAACCATTGACCCATTACAAAAATGACAATCTGGTAATTGTTATTTTGTGATAGCAAGATCTAACTTGTTAATTCCAAAGGCTAATGATCGGTAAAGTAATGGTCATAGCCTCCATGAATTCATCAATGCGCAGGAAAAAACAGTTTAAAAACTCCCTATATACAAGAGGCAACTCAAGATCCTAGGCAACTTAGTTTAGCAGGTTACCTTTATTTGTTTTTGTACCAATAAAGACGCCTTAAATTTTTAATAAATAGCTTATGTCGATTTCTTGATGGAAAAAGCAAGAAAGATATTATAAATATGTCTGAGTAACCGAACCCAATCATTGGGAATGAAAAGCATATACATGTCCAATATTACCAAGGTAAAGCAATTACCCTCTCAACCAAAACAGCATGCATAAAAAGTTAAGAACGCATCACATCAAGAATCATTTTTTTGAAAACATTCAACTTGTATTAAAAAGTAAAAATGATACAGCTTACATTAGATCAGCAAAGACAAAATGCTGACTGTCATTACAACATAGGGAAGAGAGATATAACATTGATGCATCGCAGTCCCATGTTCCAACAACCACTGATCCTAATCCTGAAGTAACATATGAACATTCAACATGACAAAAACACCATAAAGGTTAAATCTCTCTAAGACCATTATATACAAGCATCTAATACTGCTGACTATATCTCCACTTTTATCTTTGGATCCATATCCAAACATTGCAGAAAAGGTGGGGCATTGAAGAGTAGTCTTCCTGGCACGTCCCATTCATTTGATTGCACACTTTTAGAGAGCGGGGTGCATGGGACCCTTTTGCTTCGGATTTCCAGCTTGATTCACATGAAATGTCTTTTCAGAGGCCCAAAGATCAGGATTGGCTTGCATAGCTGTTGGCTCAAACATGGGCAGTCCAGTCAGTGTTCTGAGCATAGGTAATGCTGCTGCTGCCCGCTTGTGTAGCTTGTCTTTTTGCTGGATGGTAGCCATTTTCTCTTGCATAGCTTGTAACACCCATTCAAAACACAGCCCAAACGGGCTAAAACAAGTTCTAGGCTTTTTTGTCATTTTTTTTTTTAAAATTAAAAGTTACAAGGATTAAACACAATGTCATGAGAAAGGCATGTACGGCTTGACATGACATGGTGGCCACAGAAACTAGTTAGTGGCCAACAGATAAAGCTTAACGCTCATGAATGGATTTAACAGTTGGAGTTTCATTCCCAATTTCACCTAGCACATCAAAGTAAATTAATAAGGGTGCTATAACTCTGTAGCTCACTAGGTAATTAATTTATTAGAACTGGACCAAAAAGGATTTAATGCATTGTCTAATAAAAAATTATGCATTTAAATTCTAATTTTAATTTAATAAGTGCACTTTTAAAAAGCCACTTAAGTCACCTAATTTAAATGGGCTAAAGTGTTATAGTTTTAAAATAATTAATTAAAAGCATTGAGAAGCATTTAATACAATACAAACACGATAGTTTTAAAGCTTCTAATTGAATGATAATACAAAAATCTTAAAAGGCTAAATTGGGAGGGTTTGATCTTATCTGTTGGATCAATCTCATCGATGCTCTAATCTTATCCTTAAAACCCCAGGTTAGCCTATATAGCCTAGTAAAACCCTAGCTCTCTCATTTTTGCAAACTACTTTTATCCTTCTGCATTACTGTGAAAAGTCTCTGTGGTCATTTTTTTTAATAGAAGAGAGAGAGAAGATGGAGGCCAAACCATGCATCCATTCTTCCATACTTTTCTTTGCACATGCTTCCCCTGCCATGGGAGCCCATTGTATTTTACTTGCAAGCTATGTTTTCAGTATATCATTCTTTTGCATTCTCATTTGCAAGTTTAGATCTGAGAGCCAAAATGGAATTTGTATCTACCCATATACATATGTTTTTAAGGGTTGCAATTAAGACAACACTCTGTTGGTTATACACAATAAAAACATTATATATGCATATAGTTTATTTGTTTTATATTAATATTTTTTGCATCTAGATCTTGTAGCAAGCCGAATTGGCCTGCAGACCTGTGCTTGACACTAAGGGCCGAGCCTTTTATTCATTGGCAGTCTCAAAGAAATGGTGGCGAGAGAAAGGGTTGTGCCCTTGTTGATAATGGCAGCAGGTCTATTGAATAGGTGGAATCCAACCTTTGGTTAAGGGACAGCAATGTCTTCCCCAATATGGCTGCGCTTAAAGTTGGTGTGGAGGCAGTGCCTCCCTGTTTTTACTTGGTAGTTAGTATAGGGTCGGGGATAGCCCAGCCCCTCTCCTTTTTAATTATTTCTTCATATATATATATATATATATATATTGCTTAACTCACGATAAAAATAATATATTTTATTTTTATTTATTTTTTGGTTAACAAGTTTGTATGAGGACATATAAACACCTGCCTTTCAATGTAATGACATTTTTTTTATATATATCATCTAGATTGTAGGTTTTAATATCTGATTCGCTTTTCTGATATTGTACAAAGTGAATCTCAGAGCAAGGAAATTACATTTTCATTATTTGTATTGTCTAAATCTTTATTTTTTTGGTATACAATAGGTGAGATATTTTAAGTCCCACCTATGGGCAACTAAATCTCAAACAAAGTTTGTCTCTGAAAATTATTTGTTTTCTAATAAAGAGGTATCCACATTTCTTATAAGCATTTTGTTTCTTTATGTATAATAAGCTTCCATGTTGTAGAATACACACAGCAATAGTAATTAAGGCAACTAATCAATTTAGGAGTTTCAAGAAGAAACTAAGATAACTCATACTTACACAAGGATCTAATCACGTAAACTTATTCCACAACACATTTAATTCAAATAAACATTTATCAGTCTAAGTTTCCTTTGAAAGCACTCTGGTTACATCACAACTTAGGAATTTTCAGAATAACAACTCAGGATAGTAACTCTTAAATATGGAATCAACCATACATACAATAACAATATGTTTATGTTAAATAATTCAGGAACATATAGAAATGCAAGAACCCAATCCATACTTAAAAATAAAATGAATTGTTCAGCGTTAATAGCAAGTACAAAATACAATCTTTTCCAAAGACAAAATAAGCATGCTATAAACAAATCTTTTTCCTTTTTTAAAAAAATATTTAAAACACAACAACACAGAACCCTTTTCCTTTTACAATGTTTACAGCACCACAACACAAAAGTATGTAGTCTTTTATATAGTCCTGAAACTCTGCTTCTGCTCCAAGTCTACAACTTTGCAGATAGAAAAGGGAGGTGTTCACTTCCCAGCCATTTGATGTCATTGGGAATCTATAGCCTTCATCTATCCCCAAGCCCAAGTAGTTTCCCAAAGACCCAAAACAAATATAAATGGTTATAAATCGTGCACCTTATTCCAATGGGCTGCAAGATTCTCAAATTCAGGATGTTTATCCTTTAATCAAAAAAAAAAAGTTGTGAGGCCACCAAGCGAATCTTGCGGCAAATTCTTGGTTGAAAAGATGAATGTTTTGTATGTTTATCCCACCTTGTGACTTTGACTTATTGATAGTTTTCCATGCTATTAGAGTATGCTTACGCTGAAAATCCATTCCTTGCCATAAAAATCTTCTTTGTAAAGCCTGTATCTCAGCGTCAAACATAGCTAGTAGGCAAAGGAGTGCAAGTAGATGAGCAGGGGCCGCTTATAGGACAACTTTCACAAGTTAGGTTCGTCCAGCTAGTGTGAACTACTTGTTAGTCCAGTGCAGTGTTACATGGGAGCGTGTCCCTAGATTTTGGTGACATTCCAAAGGCTTGGGGACTTGGAGGGGGCATCCACAATTTTATTTATTTATTTTTAATTCTTTTAACATTTTTGCTTTAAAATAGAATTCCCCCTGCCCCCTTCTCCCCTCCCCAACAAAAAGAACTGTTATTTTTACCAAAACATTGAACCCTAAGCCAAAAAGTACCTTGAAAAACATTAAATAAGGTTTACAACCCTAAATTTCATTAAATAAAGTTAAAATATTTGAATATTATTTTAATAGTCATCCCCAAAATCTGGAAAAACATATTGCCATCCCGGGAATCCCATCCTCTTGTTCCCCTATCCCCCGGTCCTCGAGATTTAGTTAACTATGGTCCAATGTGAAAGTTTGATCTCCAGCATTTTTTTTAATTCTTTCCCAAGGAACTATTAGCTTTTAAGTTTTCCATTGAGTGTGAAGGCTAGACAGCCCATAGGAAGCATGCTTTCCTTATATTTGATAATTCATTGGAAGTCTAGATTTTTTCTTTGAGGAAAATTTATATAAATGACAGTCGATTTGCTGTCATTAATCCTCTGGCCCGAGACAGCCTGATACTTGAGAAGTGCAGTTTTTACGTTTGAGAAGTGCAGATTTTACATTTGAGAAGTGCAGATTTTATGTTTATGATTTCCTTTTTCTAACTACAGAGAAAAGTATAGTGTCATCTACAGCTTGGTAACCAGGAGTCTGTCCTCCTTCAACTGTCGGCAGGCCATAAATATTGGTTTTACTTTGCTGCTTTTTTTTATGTATCTGAGAAGATTTTTCACTCATAAGAATGAACGAGGGCAAGCTTAGTGGGTCTCCTTGCTGTAACCTCTAGGTGAAGTGAGCCATTTCCCTTTGGTACCATTTATATAAACTGCGTAAGGAGGAGTGGAGTAACAACTCTCAGTCCACATCATAAATCCCTCGTTGAGTCTAGAGACTTTTAAGGTTGCTGATATTAAGTTCCAATTGCAGCAGTCGAAAGCCTTGGACATGCACAGTTTTAAAACTAATCCCGGTCTGTGTTAATATTTTGTAGAGTGCACAATTTCTTGAACAGCAATTATGTTATCATTAATCTGTCTTCCCAAGACAAAGGCTGATTGTGTATCACGTATCAGCTATGACATTAGAGGATTTAATCTGCTGGCAATGATCTTATATATGATTTTATAGATCATATTACAAAGAGCTATTGCTCTAAATTTGTCAATTGAGCTGGTCTGTGCTTCCTTTGGGATTTAAACCAGTTTAGTTGCATTGATTTGCATCGGCATTTTTTAATTCTTTCTGGATTCTTCGACTACATGCAGAAGGTCTTTCTGAACGACTTACTAAAAATTTTGGCAGAAGAGGGCATAAATCCATCCACCCCGGGAGCTTTTTCTTGGTCAAACGATAACACTGTTTGTTTGAGATCCTCTTCCTTTATAGGTTGTATCAACTGCACATTTCCGTACTCTTCAATCAGCCTTGGAATACTACAAAGGAAGGACTCCTCAACTTCATTGACTCGTTGACCAGATTTTTGAAATAGGCAGTTGCATATTCAGATATGTCTATTGGATCCCTTGAGACTTGCTTGTTCTCCTTTGTAATAGATAAAGAATAATTAATATTTTGCCTATTTAACACAGGTTTATGGAAGTAGGAGTTCTGGTCTCCCAATTTAATCCACGACTCTTTGGATCTTTGTCTCCAGTAGTGTGCTTCCCTTGTAGTTTTGTGAGCTCCTCAATCAAGACTTGTTCTTGATTTTCCAGGGATGTAGCATGACCAGCCTCCCTTATATCCTTTTGAACTTGTCCTAATTTTTCTGTGGCAGTTTTCAGTTGTGAAAATATATGGCCAAATACATTCTTGATCCACTTAAAGATTTTCGCTTTTAACTTGGAAAGTTTTTGTGAGCATTGGTACATATAGTGTTCTTTGATGTACATGTTCTCTTCCCACCATTACTGTACTTTCCTGTAGAAGTTAGCCCCATACTCTCAAACCTGAATTGAGTAGCTCTCTGTCTATGCTATATGTCGATTTCTAGAGTTATTGGCCAATGGTCTTTTAAAGTAGTATCTCCTACCCTAGCATCTGTATTCAATTGCTCGTTCATCCAGCTGCTTGATATAACAATTCTATATAGTTTTTCTGTGATCCATCTGTCCCCTTTCCTACGATTTCACCATGTGTAAAGGTCTTGTGCAAAGGACATGTCCATTAGTCTATTAGTTCTGATAAGGCTGATTAGAACCTCAGCTGTTCTGGAATTGAATCCTCTACTTCCTTTCTTTTCATCAGTAGATTTTATGGAGTTGAAATCTCCTATTATTATTAGATTTTCATGATTTCTGTTTGCAGGCCATTCACTTAGCAGATTCAAGTAATGTATTCGGTTATTGCCATTGGAGGGAATATAGATATTGACCAGGAAAAAAAAAAAATTGCAGTTCGTAAGAAAACACTTTTGAGGTTCATGGGTACACATAGCATCATACCTTGCTGGATCCCACTAGATGGTAGTCATTTTTTTGCACAATACAGACTCTTTGTTCCCCAAAATCCATTTTATATGCTTTTGGCCAAATCCGTTGCTTTGGTTATCCTTTGTAACAGGATCCTATCCATCTGATTTATTTGAAGTGGAAGGGTCCCATATCTGAATACGGGAGGGGATTGAGTCCTTTTGACTAGCCTGGCTGGCTTTCATTCTTCTGTTTTTTCTTGTTTGGCTGGGATTTTCTATTGTGGATTGGAAGACCAATTCTTTTTGTCCTTCCTTATAATGGGAATCTAATATTTCTACCTGCGCCTGATCAAAGAACTTCTCATTTTTTTTGGTAGGGATTAGATTTGTAGCAACAGAGTCCATTTCATCCACATTTTGCTCAGTGAGTATTTGAAAGGGATTGGAAAGCTTTATTGACTATACCTGGTCTTTCTTTCGCTTAACTTTCCTTGTGTAAGCTGTCTAAAATTTGTCTTCTTAATTTGTTGGCTTTCTCCCAATTTGATCTGAATTTTGTTGGTTCTCTTCCTTCTCTCCATCATTGTTTGCAGGTTGGCATGTTTGCCTTGGTTTCTAGCTTTCATGATGAATGTCGCACTGATGTAGTGGGCAGACTCTTGCTAGGTGGTCATGTTCATGGCAGTATCTACATCTAAAAGGAAAGTTTTCATAGTCTATGGGCTGTCCCTATTCCGTTCTTTCCAAATCTAATAATATTCTATCCGGGAGAGGTTGTTCAAGATCTATGTTGACACAGATTCTTGCATAGTTAAAAACTCCAGGATTTTTGTGAACTCAGATGCTGTAATGTATTCCCTTATTGCCTCCCCTATTGTCTTTCGTGCATGTTCCTACCAGTGCTCACTTGATAAAAGTGGGAGTCTTACCCAAACTGGGACTGTGCTAGGCTGATCTTATGTTAAGTTGAATGTTGGCGACCAATGTTTCATAAATAATCCAGCTTTTATCATGAACCAAAGTCCTCCTTGGAAAACTCTCTTTCTGACTTGGTGAAGAAAATGGTCATGAAGTATCCTTTTGGCATCATCAGTACTTCAATCAATCCACTGGGTTTCCGTGTTTCTTGGATCTACATCTGCGAGGTCTTGGGTCCTGAGTATGATCCTATAAATCTATAGATGAGTGCTCTTTCTTTGAGATACCATAATCTATTCCCCATTTCATCCATGGGGAATGATTATTTAGGGGGATTTGTCATCCTCGTGTAGCATCTTTTCTTTTTTGAGCCAGGAATGAGGCTCTTTACTGATTTCTTTGCACGAATCTTTGCAGTTCTTCTTTGCTTGGGTTAGATCGTTCTTGAACTGTAGCAGATTTAAAAGATGGGTTACAATCTACCTTTCTATCCCCATAAATAGGGTGGATGGGAGCCATTGTGGCATCGGTTGGGGTTGAGGAGGCCAAGGCCTCCTCAAGTAATAAGTAGTGCCTTGGCCCACTCATATATTTGCTTGAGTATGTCTGGAATTTCTGGTTTTAGTAATGGAGGATTGCTGCCGGTAGTGGGGAGCATAAAATCATGAGGTGATTTGTTGATGGTAACTGGCTTTAATTTGTATAGGCCATGGCTGAATAGAAAATGACTCTTCAAATGAAAGCATTGATATTTCCTTTGTTATTAACTTATTAGCTATGTTAGCAGATTTCTTCGTAAACCCAATGTTGATCATTGGAGGGCAGCAAAGATGATATTGGGGTACTGTTATCACTTTGGAGTGCACCCTATTTGAAGATGTGCAAAGCACAACCTCACTCTAGCTGATATAATTGGAACTTCTCTGAGCGTGGGTGACTCTTTGATGAGAAGAACCTCCAGAGAGGGCTGGTTCCCTTTAGATTTTTCAATAAACTTGACTACTGTGATTTTTGTGATTTTTGGGGTGAAAAGGGAGAAGGAAACTGAAAAGGGAAATATAATTAAAAGGGGGTGATACTCCTGAATTGTCAAAACCCTTTGAATCAAATGAAATCTATAATTCTGTCCTTAAGCATAAATATTTCAGATGAAGGGTTGGAAACCTCTTCAAATGACCTGCAAAAGGGTGAGAAAGGAAGAGATAGGTGAGGAAAGATCCTGCAAAAGGAGATAAATATCACTTATACGCTAATGCACAGTCAGATTACACACTATCTCTTGTCAAAATTCAGATTCAAAATAATTTCTTTATTGATAATTGGTCTAGCTTACAATTTCTTCTTTCAAACTTCAAAGATCCCTTTCAATCGCTTGACTAAGCCAATAAATAGCCTTTTTCAAAACCTGAAATAGCCTAAAGTGTAATTCTAAAAGACGAAAGGGTTAGTCTTGGTTAATTAACCAAGACTTAACACCTTTTTACAATATAGAATATTTAATAAAATCTTTCTTTTACAAAAATGCATGCCTTTTCAAACATTGGCGTAGAAGTATCACAGTGAGGCCAAGTTTGAAAGGTTAACTCTTAAAATAAACAAGACACTCTCCAAGAAAACTCCAAACATGCATGAATCCAAGGTGGTGTAGAAGAATGGACGGTGGAATTATGAATGTCAAACTTTTGTACCACTGAAGCGTTTTTCCTTTAAAAGAAGTTGCCAACAACTTCATTGCCACATTCTCCTGTGTCACATGATGCACTAAACAAAGATTAACAATATCTGCAATATGTTCAATAGGAGTTGTTCAATTTTCTCTTGTATAATAAGGAAGAACCTTCAGAGCTGAAACTAGAATATCATCCCATTGAGTGATATTTAAAAGACTTCCACCATTGAATGCAACAAAACCTGTCTTCTGGGAATAGCCATTTGAGGAATAGGATTTATAACAATATTTGGCTAAACAATGTTGGCTTGAACAGGAGGATTTTGTGCAATAGCAGGGATAACAGAGGGTGTAGGATTTGGATTTGACTGAGAAGGTTTCTTCTTCTTTGGCTGATAAGACAACTCAAAAAAATCTACTTTTTTCCCTTTTACAGATGATCTTGTCACAACTTTTAGGGGCATAAAAAATATATAGATCTGAACATGAAAATCTGAAAATGAATATAATACTCAAATACACAAATAACAATTCCAAAATGTGAATAAATGGGTCCCATCGGACGTGTCAGAAATTGTCACTCTGGAGTGCACCCTGTTTGAAGATATGCAAAGCACACCCTCACTCCAGCTGATACAATCGGAACTTCTCTGAGAGTGGGTGACTCTTTGATGAGAACCTCCAAAGTAGTACAGAAAAGCATAATTGGGTGTAGGCTTGATCACTGCTGGAATTCTGTTCCAAGTCTTCTGGAATCTGTAATTGAAATCCACCATGAACTCATGGTTGAATCTCTTAATTGTTGTAAGTTGTTCCACAAGTGAAAGATAATCACTTTTATCTTCAAAATGTTTACACATAAGATCTCCAAATTCATCCCAGTTGTTGATTGATGCAGGAGCCAAAGAATGATCAAAGGGTCATAAGCATTGATAAAGGTGTTTGTAGATCTTCAAGGGCATCAAACACAGTCAAGTGAACACCTACAACAATGTTATAACAGTTAGGTTTTTTGTTATGATGTTGCGATAAAGATAAGGACGATGAGAGATACCTGAAGACCTATACGCAACAAGTCACCTTGTTTCATTTCAAGAGAACTAGGGTTGATCAAGGGGCAACATGAATATGAGAGAAAGAGTTTGCAGGCCTTGGGTAACATGATACAGTCAAGAAAGTCAATAAATCCAACGAATTTATAAGGTTTCAAGAATAATGGTCTCCATATATATGATCAGTGCAAATAATCTCATCAAGCAATCAGAGGAAGAATGAAGATCAAATCTGCTTTGGAACCTCCTTTGGGGTCATTAACGAGCTACAGTCCATTCAAGAACGTGACACCTACAGCAGGTTTGAAAAAGCACATCTCCTTCAAAGCGTCACATACAGTTTTATCATTAGCCTATAGGCTTGGAAGTTCACTCACGATGAAAGCAACACCAAGCAGAATACAGGTTTATAACTTTCGGACCTTATTTCATCAAGTGTTTCTCCCAAGAAGATTTTTTTCCTTAGTATTTTCTTCCCCAAAGTGTTGTCCTTTCATGTCTCAAATGGCTAAGTGTCAGAACAATTTCCTCGGACTTTTTGTCCAAGGGAAAAAGTCCAAGGAAAAGGAGATTTCGAGGACTTTACAATAAGCCCGATGGAATTACAAAGGGACAATTCTTTGACGAAGGAAAATAATTCCCGCAAACCTTTTGTCTACAGGAAAATGACAAAGGACTCTTTCAAAAAGCCCGAAGGGTATGTGCCCTTCGGGAGGGATCATTTCAAAAATCCCGAAGGGTATGTACCCTTCAAGAAAACTCAAAATAGAAATTTGAAGGGACAATTTCAAGCAAAGGAGACCATTTTCCTGAAGGTTAGGTACCCTTCGGAAAAGTTCAAAGAACAAGTCTGGAGGGTCACTTCGAAGGTTCAAAGGACACTTCCATTTTTTCTGAAAGACAGAAAGGATAAGTTCAAAAATCTGAGTGACTTCTTTTCAAAAGAACGGTCCGTTTCATTTTTTTCGAAGGGTATGTGCCCTTCGGAAAAGTACCCTTTCAAGAAATCCGAAGGGCATGTACCCTTCGAAAGGATCATTGACAAGTTTCCCAAAGGGCACCTACCCTTCGAGAAGGCTCACTTCAAGGTTGGAAGGGATGTTTGCAAGAAACCCGAAGGGCACATCAGGAAGGTTCATCTCATGAGTCTAGGGACTTTTTACAAAAGCCCGAAGGGCATGTGCCCTTCGAGAAAGACATTTTCAAAATTCCCGAAGGGTATGTACCCTTCGAGAAAACTACTTTACAATGCGGTTGAAGGAACAAGTGAACAAGCAAATAGACTCGGACAATTTGTCTGAAGGAATTCCTTTGGAAAAGAAAGACAAGTACATCTTCAAGAAAAGTCTCAGACATTTTGTCCAAAAGACAAAAATCCGAAAGAAATGGGACATGACAGTAAGTCCGACGGGAAATAGAAAGGAACAGGGAAAGCCTTAGATAATTCCCGCGAACTTTTTGTCTGCGGGAAGTTGAAAGCAATAAGCCCAAAAGGAGGAGAAAGATAAAGTCTTAAACAATTCCCGCAGACTTTTTGTCTGCGGGAAATTTGACTGTGCAAAAAGAAAAAAGAAGGGGCAAGCAGGATAATCCGAGGATGAAAAGAACAAATCCGAAAGAATAAAACCCAAATCAAATACAAGCAAGGGTATGGACCAAGAGTTAGACAGAGATAGTCTAGAGGATAGACCAAGGGAAAAGCAAAATAATCCGAAAGAATAAACAAGCCAAGGGGAAATAATCCCTGGAAAATTGCCAAAGAGATACATAGGAAAAGTCCACAGGAAAAAATCCGAGGGAATGGACACAGAAAGTCACAGAATTTTTGTCCAAGTAAATCAAGGAACAAATACAACCAAAAGCCATAAGCAGATAAGCCCGAGGAAATACATGCAAACGACGGAGTCAACGTGGAATTCCATACAAAGCAGAGGCTATTTACGGTTGACTAGTCAAATCTTCAATTGACTGGTTGTTAAAGTCATGCTTCTCCATGGTTTGACTAGTCACTCTCATGCATCCAAACATTCCATCTCAGCTCAGGCTTGACTTCTAATTTGGCGTTCTTCTCACTTTGCAAGGCTCTCAACGTTCTAGCAGTCCAAGTGGAGTTGATTGGACAAATTCGTTGTGCATCTTCCTTGGTTTTCATGCAAACGAGAATATCTCTTCCTCCAACTCAGCTTGCAAATGAATCAAATGGAGTTCCTTATTTAGATATTGGCATAGTATACCATGCAAAGAGAAGTTTGACTTTCATAATTCCACTGTCCATTCTTCTACGCCACCTTGGATTCATGCATGTTTGGAGTTTTCTTGGAGAGTGTCTTGTTTATTTTATGAGTTAACCTTTCAAACTTGGCCTCACTGTGATACTTCTACGCCAATGTTTGAAAAAGCATGCATTTTTGTAAAAGAAAGATTTTATTGAATATTCTATATTGTAAAAAGGTGTTTCTTGGTTAATTAACCAAGACTAACCCTTTCCTCTTTTAGAACTGCACTTTAGGCTATTTCAGGTTTTGAAAAAGGCTATTTATTGGCTTAGTCAAGCGATTGAAAGGGATCCCTGAAGTTTGAAAGAATAAATTGTATGCTGAACTAGTCATCAATAAAGTTATTATTTTGAATCTGAGTTTTGTTTGACAGGGGATAGTGTGTATTCTGATTGTGCATCGGCGTATAAGTGAGATTTATCTCCTTTTGCAGGTCCCTTCCTCACCTATCTCTTCCTTTCTCACCCTTTTGTAGGTCATTTGAAGAGGTTTCCAACCCTTCCTCTGAAATATTTATGCTTAAGGACAAAATTATAGATTTCATTTGATTATATGTGTGCATTGATTTCAGTATCTTCAGAGGGTTTTGACAATTCAAGTGTATCACCCCCTTTTAATTATATTTCTCTTTTCAGTTTCCTTTTCCCTTTTCACCCCAAAAATCACAAAAATCACAGTACTCCAATTTATTGAAAAATCTAAAGGGAACCAGCCCTCTCTGGAGGTTTTTCTCATCAAAGAGTCACCCATGCTCAAAGAAGTTCCAATTGTATCAGCTGGAGTGAGGGTGTGCTTTGCACATCTTCAAACAAGGTGCACTCTAGAGTGATAACAGGTACATCAAAGGCAAATTAGATTTTAGAATTTGGTATGGTGTTTTTGATGATTTTTCGCTGGTTGGTTCTACAAATTCAGATTGAGTCAAATCAATTGCTAACAAGAAGTCAACAACTGGATATATTTGCGGTCTCGGAACAAGTTCAATATCATGGGTAAGAAAGAAACAAAAGATAGTTGCTTTGTCCTCAACAGAAGCAAAGTGTAAGGCAGTTATTTTGGCTACATGTGAGGTAGTTTGGTTGTGATGGATATTGGCTGATTTGCAATTACATCAAGAGCAGCCTACGTGTATATTTTTTGATAATCAGGGTGTGCTCAAACTAGTCAACTAACCAGTTTTCCATGCATGCACCAAACACAGAGGTTCATTTCCATTTTATGCGTTTGCTGGTCAAGAAAGGAGTTATTGAGTTGATATATTTTCCAACTCGGGCAAACGGCATATACATTCACAAAACCTATGTGTATAATTTCTTGAGTCTCTTGACAGATTTACTTCAATAAAGTCTTTTGTAAGCCCAAGTAACTTAATGAGTCAAGTTTTTTCTGTCTTGAGGCAATATGATTGTTGTCTTCTATAAAATCTGAGTTCCATTGAAAAGTGTGAAGTTACATGCAATTCTAACTAGATGCGTACACAAATAACTAGGCGTCCAGTTCTAAATAGTATGTAAAATGTATACTATATGTGGAAATTCAAGTAAAAATATTACACAGTCCATTGCACTTTTAAAGTCCAACGGTTCCCTTGCAAAAACCCTTGGCTCATGCCATTTCATAATATTTATGATAACGACTAGAAAGCTTTTTCTTTTACTAACCATCCATTCCATCCAAATCATTGCCTACATCTATACCCCTAATAGAAAATTATGCATCCTTCTTGATTCTAATTAATTCAATATTTTGGAGGTGGTGTGGTATCTTCCCATGGTGCCAGAAGGTCCATTTGTTCAGTTATTTCTATGTGTTGTACTGGCTCCGTTGACTGCAATTGAATCACTTGATAGAATTGTACATCAAGTAACTCAGTAATCACTGTAATATTGGAATCCCACCAAATTCTAATTAATTCAATATTTTTGGAGGTGGTGTAGTAACTTCCCGTGATGCTGCGAAGTTCAGTCATTTCTATGTGTTGCACTGGCTTTGCTAACGACAACTGGATCATTTGCTAGAGTTGTACATCAAGAAACTCAGGAATCACTGAAATATTAGATAACTTCAGGTTGTAACTTTTCATCCTTAGTTTTGAACCAAACAAGTGATACAGAAACTGAATCAGAAGAAACACTGGTAGCTCTTGATTGGCCGTTGCATCCAATACATCCAGATTGATATAATGTGATCTCAGAGCAGCAGTCATCTGGTTATTTCTTTCTTGACCTTTTTGTATATGATCTTCATCTGATTCATTGCCTGCTTCTATGATTGAACCATGCAGCTGCCTTTGCCAGTTCCTCCGTTTGGGTCTGAGCAGTTGATTGAGCATCTTCTTAATTTTTACTCGACCGTCATGAATTTAACTGTGTGTCATTTTTGTAAGGATTCAAACTATTCTTTCACATAAGTCTATGAGGAATATAATTTCTCTAGGCCTAAGATTCAGATTTGTCAACTTATTTTAAAAATTCTAGTCTTCTTGTGGCAAAATTTAAACCATTCCCAATTGTCTGATAACAAAGAAGTTAACGCTCTGCAACTTGACTGTATACAACTGCCATTATTTATCTCAACTCTCTCTCTCCATTGGTTCCTGTAATTTTACAACTACATTTTCTGTATTTTTACAATACTCTAATTGAAATCATGACATTTCTTGATCCACTGCATCCATCACGTCTTCCTCCATCTCCTCTATGACAGGCTTCTCTGCAGCCTTCAAAATGTTTACTTGCATTTGAAGTTTCTTAACCCTTTTCGTCATGGTAGGTTCCAGCATACTGTGTCTACAGAGTAGCTATTCTGAATGTAGAATGAGTAGAATATCAAAGGGGTTTCAAAGGAAGTGGCATCAAGATTGCAGTTCACTGTTAATTTTTTCTAATCTCTCAATTTTAGGTCCCTCCACCTACTCACCAGTATCCTGAACCTCATAGCTTCCAACTTCTTCCTTGGCACAATGAGCTGTTATTATTAAGATATTTCAGTGTCTTTGGCGCGTACTATTGTTATTATCCAAGGATCAGAATACTTATAATTCAAAATTTCTGCCCAAGAAGTGCCTAGTTATAATGTTTCTTTTCACATTTGCTAGTATCCTCTCAAAGCTAGTAAGCTTTAATGAATGTGTTATCATACCAGCAATCAATATGATGAAGCATTCTAAGAATCAATAAAGAGAGTTGAAAGACTATAGGATATGCTTTTTATAAATATTTTTTATGTTGATTCAAGAGATAGATTGAACAAAATTATTATTTACAAAATTCAATCCACTCATTAACAACAGAAGAAAGAAAAGGCAGGCCAGACCCTTGATGTCAATAGGAAAACAAAAAAATGGCAATCAAGGCAATTTGGAAGAAAGCGGAAAAGAAGTCAAATATGTGTGTACCTCATATTACAAAATAGTCACTGGAAAAACAATCATGCAGAATGTAAGATTAAAGCCTTGTGCTTACCAGTGAAACCTCTGTACCCTTGCGTAGCATCTTTTCTTGATTAAAGCAGCGTGTAAACTCTCGTAACTGCAGTGGAAATATATTCAAATAAGTCCTCTAAACCATAAATATGGTTTTGATATCATAGTTTCTAAATGTCTAACCAAGTAAGTTACTGAAACAACAGAATATTCTTCATAATAACAGTTCAAACTCAGAATTCTGACAAGATGCATAAGCATTAGTTCCAGGTTATTCTTACAGCCTCTTTGCCTGGACCAGTCTTCTGACCACCCTGAGCCTTGCGAACACGTGGCAACAATGACCGGTCGAAACCCTAATTTCCCAAGGGTCAGTTCAAAACCTAATCAAATGTTTGTAATGCAACATACTTTGCAATATCACAAATAAAAAACAGTCTAACCAACAGTTTTTTGTTGAAATGGGCCACAGAAATTAATCAAATGTTACCTTAAATAGAGAAGGTAACTAGTCTCATTAAAATATCCAATGCCAATGATTCAATTGCATAGAGACAGGATACCATGGTTCAAAGACTTGAGCAGGACTGTGCAACGATAAATATATTTTTTATTATTGCAAGTAATATTTTCTCGAAGTTTATGCAATCAAGAAACCACAATGACAACCATAAAGTAGAATTTATGTCATAGTAATCATATTGAGGCACTATAAATGAATTTCATATTTTCAATAGTATCAAAAAAAATCAAAATGCTGCAGAGCTTTAAAAAGAAAAATGCATATGCCGTAAAATATGAACAGAGCAAACAAAAATTGAATTTTTTTGGGCAACAAAGCAATTCATTGGAATATTAAAAATGACTTGATATATTAATCACACAATAAGATATCTGTTTTGTTCTAAGGTTATTAAGGATACGGTGAAAGGAGGGACAGTAATGCAAGTGTTGTCACCAAAGCATCCTGATTTCAGAAATTGAGGGCCTACTCCTTTTAATTTTTTAATCTTAATTTGAAACATTTTAGTGGCATTTTCCATTTAATTGTGTATTGCTTGCATAGAATGTAAATTCTGTAAATTTTTCTGCTAATGCTCGACATTGTTTTGCAATGAATTCTTTTTATGATTTTAGATTTCTGTCTCTACATGTTTGTGAGATGAGAATGGTTAACAGTGGCCTTGTTTGAGCTTGGGCTTTGATTTTTTTTAACCATTTTCTTACATCTTGCTATCTTGGCTTTTTAGTGTCCCCATGATTCTGAATTTTATTCATTGCCTCTGAGTCTAACTGCTTATTTCTTTATGGCTGTGTTGATAGACTTCTTTATTTCTCAGAGCCAATGAAAAGCTGCCATTTGTGGCTTTCTTGCTTTCCCTTTTCTCGGAATGTTTTATTTTCCTCTGATTTTTTTTAGGCGCTCAGAGTTAGAGAGAGGTGACCACTTGTCACTCCTCACTTTTTGTTTGGCTCGGTATCTTTTATTTTCCTGCGCATCTTATGTTTTTATATTCTCAGAGTAAACAACAGACTGACACTTGTCCATTCCTCATTTTATTTCCACTGTTGTTTTCCTCGTGTTTCAACATCTATTTTTTCGTTGAGTAAATGGCAATGAGCAAGATGACATTTTTATCCATCTCACTCTTCACGACCTGCATCCCGTGACCTGGGTTCTTGTTTTGTGACCTGGGTTCCACGAAGATAATTCACGACCTAGTTTTGTTACAGGTTTACTGGTTCGACTGTGTTTTGCGGGTGCAACAGCAGTCTTGTGACTGGCCCATGACTCCTCAGGGCATTTACATTCCCGACATTGTTCCCCGACGACAGCACTTTGCAGTTTTGCACAAAGTATTTTTGCAGGATTGACGGTGGTTGATAATATTACTTGACTGGTTACTATTCTGAGTGCAATGGGTAAAGTTGATGAGCTGATTCCCCCTTTAGCACAAACCTATCACGTAAATCTACCAACAACAGTCACAATCTCATCCAAGACCTGATTGAGAGGATTCAACACGTGGAGAATGTTAATCAATCACTTCGATCTGAAATTTGTGATCTCACAATCAGGGTTGCAGCAGCTGAATCTGAAAATAGCTTTTTGAAGGAAATGATTGCCAACAAGGAGCGACCTACTAATGAGAGTCTACAAGCAAAAATCCTCGATATCAAAAATAAGCAAGAAGAGATCAGATCTCAACAGGCTTCTCTTAAACAGGAAACAGAAACAGATCCAATCTTGGGCACAAGTGGTCAGTGGCAAAGATAAAAATCCTCCCCTTATAGCAACAGTCGAGGAAATTGTTCAAGCTAAACTCACAGAGGATCGAACTAAATGTGTCTGAGAATTGAACCTCAAGGTGAGAGGGCTTCCCTTACCTCTTTCCTCTTCAGATCCCATGGTGGTTGCGATC
The DNA here is from genome assembly GCA_037957365.1 of Torreya grandis. Classification (NCBI taxonomy): domain Eukaryota; kingdom Viridiplantae; phylum Streptophyta; class Pinopsida; order Cupressales; family Taxaceae; genus Torreya; species Torreya grandis. The sequence goes on along the minus strand of JARHVA010000262.1, from coordinate 471,347 downwards.
GAGTTCTTTAGGGGCAAGCTGGGTTATCTTGAATGTGGTACTGGATAGAGCATGGCTAGGGTTTGATTCCACACTTTCCTCCATTTCAGATCCGCTGCTGACTGGCTTACAACCCTTAGGGCCAGGCGTTTGTTGTTCTCTCTTCTTGCTAAGATCTTTCTTGATGAAGATCTCACCAAATCATAGATTACGGAGCTCAAACACCCCAAGGAGGTGGTTATGGTAGCACGAAAAGCAGGAAAATGGGTAGTTATTAGAAACCTCAAGGTGGTGGTTAGGGAATCCTTTCCTCCAGGATGGGAATCCCGTCCTTGGGTCTCTAAATGATTGGCTCGTTGGGAGAGGAAGTAAGGTTCAAACATTTCTTTCAGTTGTTGGAATGGTAATGGCTCTTTTTGGTCATCACCAAGTCTAATGTATGATGCTCTTGGGTCGTCAGACATTTTTTTTATCACTGAGACCCATGAGAGACCTGTATGGCCTCTCCCAGATATTCCAAGATACCATTGGTTCTCAGCGTGCCGTTAAGAGACTTCTCGTGGTGTCAAAGGTTTGGGTGGGGTGGCTTGTCTATTTAAGCACTCACTTTGGAGCAAAATTTCAGTGGTGGATTCTAATGAGTTTGCCAGATTCATGTGGGTCTGGATTATTGGTGCTTCCCCACTTCCCAGGGATATCTACATTACAGTATGTTACTTTATTCAGGCTACTTCATCATATGCCATTCACAATGGTCCTGAGGGGGACCTGTTGTCTTCAAATCTCACAACCTAGAGGAGGGCGTTTAGATCCTCCCCTAGATTTGGGCAACATTGGATCATTTCCCAGGCCTATGGGTGTGCCTACGAGGGAAACAAACCTCTAGGTTGAAAGGCTAGCTCCCTGTATATGAGTCTCTGCAAAACCACTGTTGCTGGACCAGCTTTCTTGAAGGGGAAAGAGTTATAAATTTGTATAAAGGGAAATCCTACTCTAATAGGGGTAATACACCAAGACTACGTTCCACATGAGTATCACATTCCAGTGCACGATGCAACAAAAGCACAGATATTCCCAAGCTCTAAAGAGTCTAACAGAAGTGTTTCAACACAGAGGTGAGACGTGCAAGATAACACAAGGTAAATGAGCTGAAAGGCAGACCCTACACATTCTAGAACAATAGTACACATGCAAAAATGCAATACACTCAAACACACTGTGTGACCAGCGAGACCGAGGACTCTTGTTCAAGCATGAAGAATGAAGGGGCAAGAGGATTAAAAAATCATCACAGGCTGCCACCATACATCACTCAGTCAATCGTCCAGAAACATGAAAGAACAGACCTATGCTAATGCCAAAAGGCAGAACGTGATATCATTCTAGTAGGGCTCCACCGTACTGGGTGTGTTCTCTTTTTCCCTTGCACAAGGGAAGTATTTATAGCAAAAGGAGAAGATGAGGAGGCCTTTGGTGCCAAAGGGAAGGAATCCATTCTGTTGGAAGTCTCCACTTTCAACTGCAACTGACTTTGCCGAATATGCTCATTCAGGCCATCTGATTGGTCCATGTCACCTTCTCGAACATCCTTGGCTTGCCCTCTGGAAAATACTTCTCCAACCACTGCCAAGCGGGATCAAGATATTTTGCAATGGCATCAAAACAGTTGCAACAAGGAGCCACCTATTAGAAAATTTGTCCTGACGCTTAACGTCTTCTCCTTGGCTTCTTGCCCTTTTTGATGGCTCTCAAAGAATGGCACGAATCATGATTATGTGTCGTCGATCTGCTTGGCACAGATGCCTACAGATCGTTCTCCATTTGTTCCTCTCCTTCCACGTGGCAGCTTCTCATTTGTCTGTTCATGGCTCTTGTGCATCATCGATCAACAATTGGATCAAGCGTATAAGCTAAGCAGCTCAGCGAACCCGATTTGCACTTTGCAGTGCAATTCGGGTTTTCGTGACCTCCTTACTAATAAAGACTATAAGCAAAGCCTTAGGAGAAACCCGGTTTGCACTTCTAGACCCATTCAGGTTTTCTGACCTACTTAGCTTATAAAGTTTATAAGCTAAGCACTTGGAAAATCCCGATTTGCTCTTGCAGACCCATTCGGGTTTTCTAGACTCACCTACTTCGAAGTCTTCGAGTTGTTCTACGTATGAAGTTCATAAGTAAAGCACTTGGATAATCTCGATTTGCACTATGAGAGTCATTCGGATTTTTGGAGATGCTCAACTTGCTTCGGACTCTTCAAGCTTGATGACTTCGGACCTTTCAAACTTGATTAGTTCCCAATGGCTAGTTCATGATGCTGAATTTGACATTCCTTGGGACGTCATGGGACATTTCTATCCCAACGGCTACTTTCTTGTTCTGAATTTGACGTCCCCTGGCACGTCATTCCATTGGGACATTTCCTTCGACTTTTATCTCCTTCGGCTTTTCCTTGGACTTTTCTTCCGAATGAATTCCTTCAAACTTTTTGTTCATCTCATTCTTATGCCTCTTTCATTCATTCGGGTTTCTTTTTCTAAAGAATTCCTTCGGACTTTTGTCCAGGACCTTTGAGACAAAGTGTCCCTTCGGAATTTTTCCGAAGGGCACTTTGAGAAAGAAAGAGACAAAGTGTCCCTTCGGAAAAAGCCGAAGGGCACTTTTGAAAGAAGTGACCCTTCAGACTTTTTCGAAGGGCACTTTCGAAGACGAAGTGTCCCTTTGGAAAAAATCCGAAGGGCACTTAGAAGAAAAGTGACCCTTTGGATTTTTCCGAAGGGCACTTTTGAAGACAAAGCATCCTTCGGAAAAATTCCAAAGGGCACTTGGAAGAAAAGTGACCCTTCAGATTTTTTTGAAGGGCACTTTTGAAGAAAACCAAAAGAAAGAAAAGAAAAGAGGAAGAAAGCGAAGGAAAGAGGAAGAGGAAAGACAAGGAAAAAAGGAAGCACTTGGAAGAAAAGTGGCACTTCAGATTTTTCCAAAGGGCACTTTTGAAGAAAAGCAAAAGAAAGAAAAGAAAAGAAGAAGAAAGCAAAGGAAAGAGGAAGAGGAAAAACAAGGAAATAAGGAAAGACAAGGAAAAGACAAGGAAGAAAAGACGAGGAAGAAAAAAGGAAAAAAATCGAACAAAATTTTGAAGAGAGAGAAAGCTTATGCAATTGTTTGAGGGGACAGAGAAAAACTGTATTGAGTCAATTTTCACAAGGGGTAAAAATTGGCTAACGGGAACCTTTTATAGACTTGTACCTCACGATCACTCAATACTCAGTTGTTAACGAAGTTATCCTTCTTGGTGACTTCAATGCCCGTACCAAAGACTTTCAAACACCTCTCCATGACCGCTCAATGGACATATTCTACACATAGGAGATTGATTCAGAGTTAGTGGGGTTGCATAGGATGTCAGATAATGTTTCAGTTCCTTACATGGCATACGGTAGACACCTCTTACAGCTAGGTGAATCTCATGATTTGTTGATCCTTAATGGGCTGCCTTGCTTTCTAGATTCTCACTCTTTCACATGTACACCTCATGGTGGAGGTACGAGTGTGGTAGATTACATCCTATCCAATCAGAGTGTTTTGCCCTTCATCCATCATTTTTCCATTTCCCCCATTCCTCTTGCGGACCATGCTATTCTTTCCTTCTCCCTCCGAGCTGATCTCGCCCTTCCTGTTACAATCCCCTCTTTCAGTATAGTGCGTACCACCTTCCAGTTTGATGATGGGGATCCTGACATCTTTTCCTCCCACATCCGCTAGCTTCTGCCTCTTGAACCCCAGTTCTTCTCACTTGATTGTGTTACTTTCAAGTACACTTGCCTTTCTTCCATTATTTGGGAAGTACCAAATCCACATATACCTCCCATCAATCTAAAAGATCATGCCCCATGAATAAGTGGTATGATGATGATTGCAGGACTCTCCACCGCCAGCTTCGGTATGCCTTCCTCCATGCCCATCTCTCTTACCCAGCTTTAAAATTATCTTACCATTGTCTTCTCTAACGTAAGAAACGCCTCTTTATTTCTCAAAGGAGACGGGTCCTACGTGCTTCCTACATCCCCTCTCCCAAACTCTTTTGGCATACCATCCTCCCCCGACATTCTCCCCTCCCCATTGAGCTTAACCCAGCATCCATGATTTCCCATACATCCACTCTTTATGATATTCCTAGTCAACCTCAAATCCATGTTGCTTCTCCAACATATTCTAGTCACTTAATCATGTACAAAAACATTAGAGAGGTGTTGAAGGTGATGAATTGTAGCAAGGCAGATGATGAGGAAGGTTTCCAAGCCGAGTTCTTCAAACACGGTCTTAGAGCTTTTGGAAGTTACTTGGTTGATCTTTTCAACCACATGGTTTGTTCGGGTTTCCTGCCTTCTTAGTCACATCACATTATTCCCCTGATATACAAATCAGGCTCCTGTTCAGATCCTAACAACTACACGACGATCATGATTGAACACACATTCTCAAAATTGTATGTTGCTGTGTTCCACATGCAGCTTTCGAGAGAGTTAGAGCAGAGGCATCTTAGGGCTAGGGGACAAGCAGGGTTTGGATTCAAACACACTTCTTGTGACTTGCAGATTTATAGCAAGCCACTGCTCAGAAATCAATATTCTATCTATTTTTTATGCAATGTAATGCATCCCTTTTCTATAGTTAAACCATGTACGGATTTCCTAAGCAAAATATATATCAATCATTGTGGAGATGGTGAAAGCTAAAGTTGTCCCTTGATTAAAAACAAAACCTCCTTTGTTTTCCCCAGGTTAATTGACAAGTTCAAGTTCTTCATGAGGATAAGATTTTGTGCGCTAGTCCTCAAAATCCAATTTCTAAGTCGTTCTCAGAGAAAATTGATCTGTGCATAGTTTATGCATGGGTTTGCACATTTCTCAATTGGACCTTTGGTTCCCCACATGCGGTATCTCACGGTATGCGTGCAACTTCACGATACCTCTCTGAGTTGCCGCGATCACTCTGCCACTAGCCACCTAGAAGTCCAACACTACTCAAGCACATCTAAACTCCGCGCATAGCACAACCACTTGCAGCGTGCACATATCAGTTGACTTGCCTCGCGGTCCCTCTACGCGCTACTGCAATGCCGCACAAATTGTTGCAGACGTAAACACATGCACACTTCACATCAGTGTCAGGTTCCTTTTGCCACATGGCATGCCAACTATCATCCTCCAAGTCTATGGCATGTCAAGATATCTATCAATGGAACCACACACACTTGCAAGAAGCTAAAGCGTCACTCGGCCAAAGGATGAATTGCCACCCTTCTACAACCATCTTCAGTTGTAACCATTTCTTGTAATAATGTATATATTGTATCTATCTGAACCATATGGATCAGAGATGAGAGAAGTCACACACAAACCAGATAGGATATTTGTTAGCATGCTTTGTGTATCTAACATTCACACACCTTTGTAGTTCTGCATTTTCATTCAATGTAGACAAATCAGCAAGGAAGTATTCGCCTTCTAAGCACAGGAACTTGCATTACTAGTCTTACTGAATCTTGTACACATCTACTCTTGTCCCTATTCTGCATATTAAATGGAAGTTGCATTATTCAATATCAGAGTTCCACAATCGAATGTGTGATATTTTGTCGTTTGGATTACCTCATGTGCATTCTACAATCAACAACTTGTTGCCAAGTACCTCATTGCCCACCACACCGGCAATCTGGGGCCCATGGTGTAGATCATTGGTATCAGAGCAAGAGATCTCATATACTTGTAAACACATGAGCACACTGCAAGAAAGGACTACCAATCAGTTTTGTTTCAAAGTGTTCTGAAAGAATGTTGTAGCAAGAGAAAGATGGTTGATGCTCAGAGAAACATTGAGGCATCCCTAGACATCCAAAAACTCATTTGGGATGCCTTTAAGGAACATTGCGATGAACTCTTTGCCCAGTTTTGGGAACTCGTGATGCAACTTGTGCCACAATCCAATCCTTCTTCGATGTGCCTTGCACATCTGTCGTTTCAACAACAAACCCCCTTCAAAGTGCAATTCAATCTCGACATCCCATTGTTCGAAAGCAAAAGCAACGCCGCAACATTGGATGCCTGGATTCGACAACTTGAGGCATACTTCTTGATCAATTGTTTCACCGATGCAAAGAAGATCAGCTTCGTCGTGTTGAAAATTTCCATTTCAGTCTCCCATTGGTATAAAATTTTCAGCATGCAACGCAAACAAGACTGTTAACCCATCGAATCTTGGAAGTCTTTTGTTGATGCCTCGAAGGATGAGTATTGCCCCCTCAAGCACTATGAGGATGAATACATCAAGTTCCAACAACTTTACCAACATAAGGAACAATCAGTTAAAGAATACATCAAGTTCCATGACTACATTGCATGTTTACGCGAGAACTGAATAGAGCAACAGAAGCAGCTGAACCACATTAGCGGACTCTCCCCTTATATTTGCACAAAGATGGAGTTATTGACTTCGAGCACAATGAGGCAAGCATACCGCAATACCACCATGATCAAATCCAAGGCAAAGATGAAGCATAAGCTGTCTTTTTCATCCAATGCCACGCGAGAGAAACAACCCACATAAAACTCACCATCTAACCCTATTGCGCAAAAGCAAAACATGCCACACAAGGGGAAGCAGCCTAAGAAAGTCACACAACACCAAAAGACTTTAGCATCTTCTATGCCAAACAAAGGAAAGAAGAACCAAGGTGCCATGACATTGCACAAGCTTAGATCTAAATGTCACGCACAACAATCCTTAATTGTGCAATCTACATCACGTCCTGCTCAAACAAATGACACAAATCCAAATGCCACTTCTCTGAGCACTAACGCCACTGCCATTAACGCCTCTGAGGAATGAGAGTGTCTCAAATGACACAAATCCAAATGCCACTTCTCTGAGCACTAACGCCACTGCCATTAACGCCTCTGAGGAATGAGAGTGTCTCTTTCGCACAAAGATCTGGGTGATACACTTGCCTCTCCATGTTATCATAGAAAATGGGAGCCATAAGAACATCATTGCACAAGGTACAACCCGACACCTAGGCCTTACCACTGAAGCACCTTCTAAACCATACTCTTTGGCTTGGCTTCAATAGAGGAAGGATATACAAATCTGGCAACAATGCACTATCTAGTACAAATTAAAGCCCATGGAGGACGAAGTCACTTGTAATGTCACGCCACTTGAGGTTTGTGACATTTTGCTTGGAAGGTCGTATTTGTATGACCATGATGCTACATATCAAGCCATGCTGCAGTGGTGGATTGTGCATGTCCAAGATAGGTTCTTCAACCATGTGGAGTCACCTCCAACAACAAAAACCACTTTGGACTCTGCAAAACAATGCCACAAGCTCATTTTGCACATGCAAAAATTTGTGTTATTCATGGTCCACCCAGAAGCCCTTACACAAGAGAGCAAGCACGCATTAGCAACGTGCCAAGCTGCACAAACATTGCCATAGTAGTAGCAGCTCAATAATGGAGATGTCTTTGAAGAGCCAACTGGGCTTTCAATAGATTGTGCGGTAAAGCATCGCATTGATTTGGTTCCAGAATCCCCTCCTCCAAACTATCCATTGTACAGTAGGTCCATTTGGGAGAATGATGATGCCTGGTAACAAATACAAGAGCTTCTTGGTCAAGGCAAGATCAAGCCTGATTCTTCTCCTTCTAGAAGCCCGATAGTCCTTGCACCAAAGAAAGATGGTACTTGGTGGTCGTGCATTAACTACCACACACTTAACAAGATAATAGTGAAGAATTGGCAACAGATTCCACGCATTGATGACCTCTTGGGCCAACTCCAAGGTGCACAATACTTCACCAATATCAACATGAGGTCAAGTTATCATGTATCAACCCATCTTGAGGATGTTTGGAAGACAACATTCAAGAAGCAAGGAGGATTGTATGAATGGTTGGTTATGCCTTTCGGCTTCACCAATGGGCCAACAACATTTATGCACTTGAAGGATGATCTTCTCAGGGCCTTCCTCAACTCCATTATTATCTATTGGGATGACACCCTCCTCTTCAACAAGACTTGGGAGGAGCATGTGTAGCACATCACGCATGTTTTAGACAATTAGCACAAACACAAGTTGCAAACCAACATAGCAAAGTGTACATTTGGAGCCGTGCAGATTCAATACCTATTTTGCATCATTAAGCGAGCAAGAATACTTGTAGATCTAGAGAAGATCAAGGTAATCCAAGATTAGCCAACTCCATGCAATCTCACTGAATTGCGGAATTTCTTGTACTTGCTAACTTCTACTATGGGTTTGTTCTTGGTTTCTTGCGCACAGCATTTTCTCTCAATCAAATCATGCATGTCAAAGCAGCATTCCAATGGACACCTACACAACAACGTGCTTTTTAGGAGCTCCAACAACGCCTCTATGCAAAACCTCTTCTAGCAATGCCCAACATTGTCCACTCCTTCAAGATTCACACAGATGCATTTGACCATGCACTCGACTCTATACTCACAAAGCATGGACATATGATCTCGTATCATTCAGAGATATTCAACAATGCAATTATACGGTACTCCACCTATGAAAGAGTTGTAAGCTATTGTGCAAGTAATAAAGCAATGGCACCACAACATCTTGGGTAAGGAGACAGTGATTCATTTCATTCAAAAGGCACTTCAGATTCTCCACACACAAAGCATGTTGGAGAATGCATGCCACATGAAGTGCATGGCTTACCTACAATGATTCCATCTAGTGGTAAAGCACAAGAAGGGAAAGGAGAATAAAGCCATGGATTGCCTTAGTCAATTGCTAGTACATGCGCTCATCAAAGTGCTAGACACGTGCGACCATGACTTCACTAATTGGGTAACTCTCTACTTAACAAAAAAAGACTTCAAAAAGCCTATACCGCCCTTATGCAGGGTGAATAGGTTCAGGAGTTCTACATGTCTAACAAACTTCTCTACAAGCTTGGACATCTTTGAGTTCCTGATGGTGCACCTCACCAAAGACTCATTTGGGAGGCATGCTACGCCAAACAGCAGGACACTTCAGCATTACCACAGCATTACCAAGACAGTGGCAACATTACAATAACACTTCTATTGGTTGCACAGGGGCATAGATGTCAAGCACCACATCAAGTCTTACATTCCTTGTTGATTTGCCAAGCCCACGAACAAGAAGCCAGAACTTTACATACCTTTGTCAATTCCATCCAGGCCATGGGAATCCATCAACATGGATTTCATGACTTGACTACCTATAACAAAACATCAAAATGGCTTTGTGTTTGTCATAGTGGATAGGTTCTCTAAGATGGCCACAATGGCACACTAGAAATCACATGCTTTTTCTTCAACCATGTTTGGTTTCATTTTGGTTTACCCACATTCATTGTGTCTAATTGTGTCCCATAGTTGGTTAGCCACTTCTAGCAAGCTTTGTGGGACTTGATGAATACACAATTGGACCAGTCTACAACATTTCATCCCCAAACAAATGGACAAACAGAAGTTGTCAACTGCACACTTTTTCATTTGTTGTGCATGTACAACAAAGCGCATCCATGCATCTGGAATGATAATTTGCTATACAGTTAGCATGCCTATAATAGAGCTTTGCACAGATCTATGGGGCATAGTCCATTTCATATATGTCTTGGGTTCCAACCTATGGCACCCCTAGACATATCCTATCACACACCATCTGACATGGAGTAGTGCACATGGGAACGTTAAGTGGACAAGGCGCAAAAGTTTCTACAACACATTCAGAACATTCATCATCAGGTTCAACATATTCTCTCGCACCAATAGCTGAGGTATAAAGAGCACCATGACACACACCACACACCTCATGAGTTCAAGGTGAGTGATAAGGTCTAGTTGCATCTTCAAAAGGAACGTTTCAAGGGTCCACACCGCAATATCAAGTGTTATGGTCCATACACAAATATCAAGCATTGTGGTTCATACACCATCCTACACACAACTGGGGAGAACACTTATGTTTTTGACCTAGCGCAAAACTTGGGTTTGCATCCAGTCTTCAATGTGAACTTCTTAAGCCATATTTATGACCTTTGCTTAAGCCAACAGTTGTGCAATATCCTTCAAATTTGGATCCTGGACATTTGCACCTAGCAAAGAAGTATCATATTATTGAAGTGACAACGCGCACCCGTCGAGACACACGTCAATTATTCAGAGTGGTCAAGGCAGGGCAATCGCTGATCAGGGTAACTGGTATAACCTTCAACAATTTTAGATTTAGTTTTTGTAGCTACCCAAAGACACAATGGGCACCATTACTTCTTAAGAAAAGGGAAAATGATCCGTGCACAACTTCTATGCGGGTTTGCACACTTCTCACTTGGACCTTTGGTTTCTAGCATGGGCAGTAACTCATGGCACATGCATAGCTTTGTGGTACCTCTCTAAGTTGCTGCATCACTCTACCACTTGCCACGCAGAAGTCCAACAATGTGCAAGCACAACTAAACTCTACGCAAAGCACATCCACCTGTGGCATGCTCGCATCAGTTGACTCACCTTGCAATACCTTTGCATGCTACTGCAGCACCACAGAGGTCCCTCACACGCATATACACACACTCCGCATCCACATGATAGGTTCCTTCTACCAAGTCTGCAACACATCAGGGAATCTGACAGTGGAACCAGACAACTAGAAGTCTAACTGCACACTTGCAAGAAGCTCAACCTTCACTCAACCAAAAGATGAACCACCACCCTTCTGTAATCATTGTGTGTTGTAACTATTCCCTGTAATAATGTATTGTAATTGTCTTACCCAAGAGATCATGTCATGTCCCCTTTTTCAGCATAAGTGACGGAAGACCCCTAGCCTATCATTTTATTTCCCGTAGGCTCTTGGGGGTGAGAAAAAGGGAAGTATTCTCATTATTTGACTTAAGTTAGTCCAAAAAAAAAAGTAACTTTATATTATAAGGCAACTTACGTTTTATAATTAAAAAGGTTGTTTTGAAACAAAGTGGGAGATAAAGTGTCATTAGGAATGGGTCCAAAAGTGTATTATTTTAAAGATAACTTTAGACACTTTTAAAAAAAAGTTGAATTTTGGAGGGAAAAGGTACAAAATATATATATATATTATATTTCCCTCAAAAAAATTATAGGACTTGGGTTCAGAAAAGGATCATGCATTTTAGTATCAAATGCTTTTAAAAAAAAGTTGAATTTTGGCGGGAAAAGGTACAAAATATATATATAAATTATATTTCCCTCAAAAAAATTATAGGAGGGCTTGGGTTCAGAAAAGGATCATGCATTTTAGTATCGAATTTGTATTTCACAAGAAAGAGCATTTGTTCATCCTTTTCTGCCCTAGGACAAAACCCTATGGTGAAACGGATTTGAGGACGAAAAACCTCTAATCCTTCTTGGTGCTTTCATTAAGAGGTCACATTTGTGTTGAATAGTTGCAGAGTATTTCCAGTTTATGTTGGTTTGTGAGTTTTTGGTGAAGATATTGAAAATTTCTTGAACTCTGAAGCCTGCTACAGTATACCGTACAACTGCTACAGTGAACTCGTACAGCTGCTATAGCAATTCATACCTTTTTGCATTGGAATCAACATTTTTCTAGGGTTTTGAACCATATCCTTCAATGGTGAAGTACAGAAATTTTCAGAGGTCTTTATCAGCAGATTTTCTGCATTTTCCCACCGTCCAGTCCTCTTTATCAGTTGTACCATCTTCAGCATTGGGCCGTACAGACTATTGAGGATTTGACATATGTTTTCAGTCTAACAAAAAAATTAGACTTGTATAAGTCCGTACTTGCTAGTAAATCATTTTTGGGTATATAACCTTTGATCATGTGCAGCCGTACAATAACTATGTTTGCTGATTTCTTCCTTTACAACCAACCGTAGAAGTTTGATGGTACACTGTTATTATATTTCAGTTATTTCTTGGCTTGGCATTTGCTATATTTGCTGGTATAAATTATTTCAATGGAGTTTGTTATTATTAAAAAAAGCAATAACATGTAATCAATCTATCGATAAAGTCATCCTTATCATCTGGAATATGACAGTGTTTATGCAATAAATAAGCTAACCTGCAGCATATTAATCTATTAAAAAAACATCAAATATTGCAAAATAAATTCAGTTTAGGATATTTCAAATGAGAAACAAGGGAGACCACACAGAGACCAAATAGGAGATTGTTAGCATGCTTTATGTATCTAGCATTCACACACATCTATAGTTCTGCATTCTTCCAATCAGTCTAGACAAATCAGCAAGGAAGCATTCACCTTCCAAGCACAAGAACTTGCACTCCCAGTCTTATAAATTCTTGTATACACCTATACTTTTCCCTGTTTTGCATATTGAATAGACATTGCATTATTTTGCATATCTGCATTCGAATGTGTGTTTAGTTTTCTGTTGTTTAGATTACCTCTTGCGCATTCTACAATCAGCAGCTTGCTACCAAGCACGGCATTGTCCACTGCACCAGCATCTTGGGCCCTGTGGTGCGGATAAAAAATCCAATATTTTCCTAGTGGGGGAATATAGATATTAATAATACAGAAGCTGAATTGGAATTCATAGGGAAAGAAATTGGTCATCAAACCCAACTGAAAGGTTTGATGGGAAGAAAGGAACCACTTGGATGGATTCCAAGGGATGAGAGTTCTTGTGTCTGGACAAAGGACTGTGTCTGCCACCCCAAATGCCCAAATATTTTTGTAATCTTTGTGGTAGCATAACACAGAACCTCTTGCAGCAGTATCATATCAGCAGCTTCATTTGTGAAAATATTTTTTAGACATGGGCATTTGTTGGGGACACCAATACCCTATATATTATGAGAGCATCCGCATCATGTGATTGACTGGATATAAGAAGTATTCACCTCTAGAGGGAAATAGGCAGCTTGGATTTTTATTGTCCATATCTGCATGGTTTTTGAAAATATTCCACCTTAACTTTCTTCATCAGCTGGCCCTATGATTCTATTGAGAGATTTAAGCTTTTTCTTTGGCTCCATCTTCTTTGTAGGATCCCAAATAGCCACATTCGTTGGAATTAGACTCAAAGGCAGGGTGTTGTCAAGCCTTGTTTGCTACATGTTTTAGGCCGTGGGTTACTTGCATTTGCGGAAGTGTAAAGGGGCTATAATTTTACCTTTCGACTTGTCTTCGAGAGGGGCTTTGTTTTGTGCATTTGAAATTCTCTTTTCAAGAGTGTTCTCTATCACATCCAGTGTATCCCCTTCTTGTCCTGCAAAAGCAGCAAAGGGGCTCACTAAAGAAACTGACAATTTTTTGTCTATAAAACTCTTTGCTTTTCCTTGTATATGCTTTCTCGAATTTGTTTTCAAATGTTGACTGATTTGTCTTTCTTTTTGCAGATCTCGAGGATTGATCCTTCATAGTTATAGGGGGATCTGTTGTCCCTTTATGCTGATTAGGGCTGGAGTCCAGTGATTCTTGGGTTAGGCACACTCTTCCAAAATGCCCATGCTCATGACAATCCCGACATCTAAAGGGGATGTTCTAACTTCTCATAGTCAAGGAGTTGTTCCCATTCGATACCCCCTATATAAAGTATTAACCAGTATGGCAGAGCCTTTCCCAAATCCATATTAATAGAGATCCTAGCATAGTTCAACACTCCTAGAGTTTTAGTAAACTCGGAGGAAGTAATGTATTCCCTTATTTCTGAGCCAATTTTATTTAAAGATGACTCCTGCCATACTCGCTAGGGAGTAAGGGTAAACGGCCCCAAACTAGGACAGTGCTGGGGAGATCCTCCATGAGTTGAAGGCAAGGGACCAGTTCATGAAGAATCCAACCTTTTTGAGGAACCAAAGGCTTCTATAAGGTATTAACCGGTACGGCAGAGCCTTTCCCAAATCCATATTAATAGAGATCCTAGCATAGTTCAACGCTCCTAGAGTTTTAGTAAACTCGGAGGAAGTAATGTATTCCCTTATTTCTGAGCCAATTTTATGTAAAGATGACTCCTGCCATACTCGCTAGGGAGTAAGGGTAAACAGCCCCAAACTAGGACAGTGCTGGGGAGACCCTCCATGAGTTGAAGGCAAGGGACCAGTTCATGAAGAATCCAACCTTTTTGAGGAACCAAAGGCTTCCCAAAAAAAACAAATCTTTTAAAAGTTTAGAGGAGAAAACCGCCAGAAAATAACATTTTGGCGTCAAGAGCAGTTAAATAAAGACAGTGGGTTGCCAATTCTCCTAAACCCAAAAGCAAAATGTTTTTAGACCTGGAAATGTTCCCATGAACCTGCAAATCAGAGATCCCTCCTTAAGCATCCGGAATCTATTTCCCATTTCCTCAATTGAGAATGAAGTTTTTGAGAGGGTGTCCATTTTCAAATAACACTAAGTTATTCTCTACAATTCTGAGGTGCTTACTTTGAGACATCTGATCTGAAGTTCTGAGAGGATTGAAAAAGGGTTCAATGGGTGGATCCATGGCTCTGGCCATTGGAGGGTCACAGGGGATACTATATTGAAGAGCTTGTGGGGAGGAGGCCATGGCTTCCTCTTGGGTAGAAAATCCAAGAACCAGTCAAACCTTGGCTGCTTTGGATGAGGAAGATCTGAAAGTGGGGATGTTTGATTGCTGGTTTTGGGGTCGGATAGGATTGGGCATAGATTTTGCCTTTTGGTGGTTTATTTGCTGCTTAGGTGTACAACTTGATCGAGTAGAATTAAAAATCATAAATATCCAAATCAATACTCATTTAGGTATGTAGATTATTGGCTTGTGTCTTAAAACAGCCTCTTGTTCATAGCTATACAAAGTATATGCATCTTTAGCAAGGCTAGAGCAATAGTGCTTTTAACTATGTTTCGGAGACATCACATCTAAGATGCGTACTCTGATAGAAACATGATGCCCATAATCTTACTCTTTATAGGTTGAATTTTGGGGAGCCTAGTCTTCAGCAAGTTGACTTGGCATATCCAGATAGTCGAGACAATCATGCTTCAATGTAGGGTTGGGTGTAAGCGAACTACCCCGAGTTAACTGTATGCCCCATCCAATCCATCGAGAGAATTTATTCAAGCACGTCTCTTACCTCAACAAGCTTCGATCATTTGGTAATTTGGCTCCCAGACATGAGATAAATCCTTGCCGAGCTTTTGCTCTTTCAAGAGATCAACCCCCACTCTCCTATGTGCCTAGAAGCAGAGAAAATGTTGGTAGTTGGAGGCCTCATTGCTCCCTTGCAAATCATCAACATATCCATCAATTATCTCCCTCCATACAGACTTTTGGATGCACCTCTACGCCTGATTCCTTCAAATGGGTAGCTCGATAGAGCGGTCAAGGATTACATTTACCAAAAATTTACTTTGACAACCTGACTCTCCCATCGATCTCTCACGCCAAGTTGGCCTTCTATGCTAAACATTTTTTTGCAGATCTCTAATGGTACCGTTGTTCAGCCAGACTATTTCCAACAACAATGATAAAACAGTCTTTGGGAGGTGGAAACTAGAGGAAACTTTCTATTTAGGTTCTCAATGTGTCATGAGATCCAAGAAACATATAATTTCCTATTCAAGAATTCTATGGGTAGTGTGTTGATATTTTTTCATTGCTCCAACTAGAGGTTTTGGCTCTATTCCTTTGAATGGTTTGGCCTTAACACATCACATTCAAACCAGTCTCTACACGACATCATTAGAAACTGCATTGGAGATTATATGGTGATTAATAACCCTATGAGCTCTTCCTCTGCAATGAATGGGGAATAAGGCTATTAGGTTTCCTTACTCACTATTCATCCTCTATTCTGTTCTGGGTTATTAGCTCATTCGCTCGATATATCTCACAATACTATCACCCTATCACTCTTGACATGTATTCTTGATTGTATAGTGGTTTTTATACAATTTATGCTTCTTCATAAGCCTTTTTTATTTATTGTATAGCTTTTTTTTTCAAAAATGTGTTAGCCTTTAGGCACTCCTTCCCTTCGCTATCATTTTTGTTGTTAATGGTGTCCCATTGATCTATTTTGCTCACATGTGGAAATTAATATGATTTCTCACTCTTTCACTTTTTTCATTTGGGATACAAACAATCTCCACCAACTATCTTCCCTAGGTTTGAAAACAAAGGTCATTAATGATTATAATGCAATGATCCCTCTTCACTTCATTTTCTAACTTTTACATCAATTCTATCTCTGCTTTTTATTCTGCCTCTTGTTGTCATGTGCTATATTGGTCTTCTGATTGACTTAATCTTCTTACAAGCAGAGAAAAGAGGTGCACCATGAATCTATCAACTTCACCCCATCCCAATTGATTCCACTTAAAACTGAAGTCAGCATCGAGGACACTCTATTGTGTGCCTTTTCTTTTAGTCAGCCTTCCAACTGACTCAACAAATGAATCTTACATATGCACTCTTAATGGTGGCTAGTTTTATTTCTTGTGACAGATTCCAGTCTATAATCAAGAATCAATAATCTCCACATTAGTGTCTTTGCAATTAATTTAGTTAACATCAATTCTCTTGAATAAGAACATGTAAAACATTTTTTCTTCAAAGAAGCCGCAAACAATGCTTTCTATTTAAGCTATGGATGTCTAGCCAATAAAGTGAACTCCAAATAAAAGTAAAGGATCAGTGAGGGGATTGATAGGATCTATGGTCACCAACAACCATGTAAGGAGTTACACAATTTTCATTGTAAAGGAAAACTGTAAAATCAAAATCCTTGGGGCAGAACTCATTGGACTTGATGCTTCGGGATAAAAAAACATATTTGATTTGCCCAACATTATAAACGCTACATGAATTGATAGAAAGACTAAGGAGGCTGAAGTCCACAAGGTGAGAGATTTTTTCTATCAGCTTGTGTCAGAGCGCCACCAATGTTAAATGGCTCAATAAGAAATCCAATCACAATAGACAATCAGCTAAAATGCTAAAGGGAATGGACTGACAACTGAGAAGAAAATGTAGCAGAGTTAGGAGAAGTTAATGTTGTAGGTCCATGACAATTAACACTGAAGGATAAAGAGAACCATGAATCCAGCATGTAAGATGTAGTTAGGGCCTTCATAACTGTACCAAAAAGCCAACACTTCCTCTGAGAATAGGTGACAGGTAAAACACTAAACAGAGGCAAACCACAGTGAAAATTCCTAACCTGCCAGAGAGAATGACACTTCAAATACTCTAGATTACAATATTTCAACACAGTAATTAAATGAATCCTACTTAATATCCTAACATTTTCCCAATTTAATCTTCAGAAACAAAATTCTACTTCATCGGAAAAGCTGCAATCAATGATCAAGTTCTAACCCAGTGCATCATTCTCAGGTCCAAGTTTTGCCCCTTTGACTCTAAACACGTGATTGACAGACTCAATGGACACAACTGTTCCTCTGAAACAAGCTGAGATCAATTGCAAATGCTTGCTTCAAAACTTTACACCTTCATACCATATCACCATACTATCTTCCCAAATAGATCAAGTAGATTTCTGCTACTAACAACACTATTAAAAGCCAATGCAATGGAACAATGAACAAACAGCAACAACATTAAACTGCAGAATCTGACACTAATACATCACAGTTAACCTACATTGAACCCTGGCATTACCATTTGGAGTTTCAATTAGAACATTTACATTTAGAGTATAGCTAATTTTATAATCCTAGTTCTATATAAAGATGACTTAAATATCTAACCAGGCTACCGTATAGATTTCCAGATGTGTATCTATTATGCTGAGCCATATACCTCCTCAGATGTTTCTTCCTTTCTTGATAAAATATAACTTTATAACCAGCTCAAAAGTAAGAAAAAGGCCTTGGCTTCTGGCATTCTTTAAAATGACCACATAGCTTAGCAGTGATGATTATTAAAGCATCTCTCTACCTTTGCAATGTGATGCCCCGCTACATCCTTGTCCATTACCAGTACAAGTCTTCTAGCAACAGGTGCTCTTAGCACTTGTCTAAATACTTCATCATTAGAGTTCTGCAACAGACACAATTCAATGAAAACCAAATATCAGCTAACAGTGCACTGTAAAACATGTCCCTTGTGATGTAAGCTCATGAATAGGAATTAATCCTAAAGGTTTAATTCAAACATGAATATCACGTTTAAATAGATAAAATTAAAACCCAACAAAATAGAAATAGGTAAAGTCTTTTCCAATTTGTAAGGTTTTTCCGCTTTAGAAGACCCACCATAACTCAAGCATTGATGGGACTCAAGGTATTCTTTTAACTTGAACCTAAAAATAATATTCCCTTGACTGACGAAATTGAACTTGATCAAGATGAAAAAAGGGAGTATTTTTGTGGAAGCAAGCAAAATTGGCAACATACAAAAATATAAATTTGGAGCTAGAAAGAAGGGGAATGTCATTCTAAGCAGTTATCATAATGTCTAAATAAATTTATGAGTCTAGAGCTATTATCTTGTAAACTGTAATGCTAAAAGGAAACACTAGTGGAGTAGCTCTTCACCCACTTAAACCCATAGAAAACAAAAAACATAAAAGAAACAAACAACGGTGAGACAATCCTCAGTATCTGCAACAAGTGAAAAACAAAAGTATCAAGAAAAGTTCGCAAAGGCATTCTCCTCAGCCTATCATGGACCTATGTTGACAAAAATAGAGTGATGTTGTTCTCTATTGACTCCCCTACATTTTGAAGGTAATAAGGCACAAGAGTATTATAGGACAAAAGAAACAATTAAATCTCATTGATTGATATCAAGTATGCACTACTAAAAATGATTTTACATTGCGTGGCGTTGGTTAGGTAGTTGTGTACCTAACTCTTAACAATATTCAAATTACTTTGCTATAGAGTAACCTTTATTAAATACTCAAATAAAATAGTAATATCCTAACATCCCCCTTTAGTTATATGGAGGTTTTTGGATAGGAACAGTGTGCAAGTTTTTTGATCAACGTTTTGGATCACAAACGTGATCCATCGTCCAGGTCGGCCCTCTTTTTTTTTCATTTTTAAGGTTTTTTTGTGCAAAAAAAGGCCCAAAAACCATAAACATGATATAATATTAACATTTTATTTTATTAATATTTTTCATTGTATTTTTTAGTTACACATATTTTAAAACTATGCTCACATATATATCTGTGTATATTCCGGATTGGATTTTTCTAAACTTTTCCAAGAATTCCGGATTTCGGATTTTTTTGCCCTCCCGAACGGATCCGGATTTCCGAACTTGGTAACTATGCTAAAATCACAATAAAATATTGCAAACCCTCGTGAACACTTTAGGAAACCATCCAAGCAAGATTAAGGCCTTGGAATGGTAAATCGCTACTCAACCCTAGGCAGCAATATTTAGGGAAATAATGTGATTAATTGCAGTTATGCCAACCCAATTTCCACTTCAATATATTCAGAAAAATGCCCAGACAATTATAGAATAAGTTCGTTGTAATAAATACTTCTTCCAGGATTATGATGCCTAAATTAGGAGAAATATTACCAATTTTATTATGATTTTTTTGACAAATTTGAGGACCAAAATGACCCTCAAAACCCTTCCAACAATTAGGAATAAATTCAGATATAATATAGGAAATTCAGAATATTATTTAGGCACAAAATAGCCCTCCAAACCCTAAAAATTCAGCTCCAAACCAATTTGCCCTAGCTGGAATAATTTGGAAATAAATCTCCAAAACCCTAGGAGAGGGGTTCCATTTGTAGCACAACCCTTAACGGGGTCTTCTACCCTAGTGGTCAAGTCGCCACTGTCCTTAACCTGCAAAACACAATCACCAAGCTCTCCAAGGTGCTCACCAATCTTCCGAATCAAGGTGGTGTTTCAGAACACCTTTGTAAGGCCAATTGCATGCAACCATGCAAATCTGAAGCACAATTACAGCCCTTGAGTAGAGCTGCCCTTAATGAAGGAAAGGAGGTTTTCATCCCCAAACTCTTGGTGCACTTGAAGGTTTCGTCCTCAAGTCATTTTGAATAAGCTTGACATACTTGATCATCAATTCAATATCCAAAATCAGCGTAACCCCAAAAATGGATCCCTGGCTTGCAATAAAGCACCTCTAATTGCTTGTAGGAACACAATTGGGGGTGTTTTCATGAAATGTAAAATTTCAAAACAACACTTTCAAATAATTGTGGTTCTAAATATATGGTGGGTGGTGGACCCAAGGAAATAGCTTGACCCTAGTGGGACCCTAGGGGTAGAGGGACCTAAAAAGAGAAAAATTGGAGATCACCCTAGTGTAGACTTCCAAAAAAATGGGAAAGACGATAAGTTGCCTAGTTGCTTTGAGAGGTTGTATCAAAATTAAAAAGGAGTTAAATTTGCTTCCCTATCATCCCATTAATTAATTTATGAGGACTGTTAGTTATATTGTCAAAGGTTTGGAGGTTCATGATTGAAAAGCTATTGTGAGAATTTTTCAAAAGTCTAGCGACAAAATTGACTTCTTCCTGTTATAGGAGCTCAAAGCTGTTGATTTCGTCCTTGAGTGGTCTCTTAAGTATATCTGGCCAGATGCTATCCTCATTTTTACCAAGCATGAAAAAGGGAGGGGTGATGCTGCTATCCATGTAAGTAGGAAGCAAGATGAGTATATTGTTGAATCCAGTTCTTCCGCTTCTAATAGAATTGTGTAGGTCATTCTTAGATCTAATGACCAACTTTTTGGCATCTACTCTATTTATGTTCCTAATGACTACAGAGATGGAAATGATATGTGGAATCGCATGGCTAGCAACTTGAAGAATATCCCTTGCATGCTTGAAGGTGATTATAATATGGTTGAGGAGAAAAGAGGATAAATCTAGAGAGCTTCGTTTTGAGTGGAAAGGCAATGAGTTCTTCATCTGGTCTAAGATGAAGTGCATGTTGAGAGTGGTTGGCCCCCTTTGTAGGGGAGAAAAATATCGTAAAGGTATTTGGTTTACTTGGTGTAACAATCAGCAGGGTAGGAAAAGAGTCTATTCAAGATTGGCTAGGTTTTTTTGTAACAAAGAGCATTTGATTATTTCCCTTGATGATCAAGGTAACCTAGTGAAGGTGCTGCCTAACATTTTATCTGACCACCATCATATTGAAATCATCTTCTAGCTTGCTTCTTGTACCTCTCAGAGCTCTATTTAATGGAAAGGATTGTTTAAGTTGAATGTCTCTCACCTTAAGGATCTTGATTGTCTTGATGGTATCAAAACTTCTTGGAGTATTGCTAAAAGGTTTTATTTTTCAGTCCCCAAATTCTTCTTGGAATGATTGTAAGGTTGTTTGTTAAAATTTTATGATTAGTTATGTTAAAGCTAAAGCTATGTCTAGGAGAAGAAGGGCCAGGAAAATACAAGAAGTCTTAATTAGGTTGAAGACTAGGATCCAAGATATGTCTAATGATGGCAATCTACTTGAACAGCTTATCAATACTAAACAGTCATATAACCTATCAGAATTGAATTGATCAAGGTGCTAGACTAAGTTCCAGACTTGGCTCGCGTATGGCGTTAAGGACACTAAATATTTCTTTTAAAATATTAAAACAAAACTAAACATGCAAGGTAAAAATTAGCTACGGTGGATGTGGGAGATTAAGGAGGCCTTCTTTTCCTTCTACAAGTTATCGTTTACCTCAGACGGGTCTTCTAACAGTATTGAAAGGAATCGAAGATTATGTGCTAAAGTTGTCCTTTAAGAATGTCTATGGTTTGGAATGTGATATCTCTTTGGATAAGATCAAGTATGTCATTGACAATGTAAAGATGAGAAGTCTCCTGATTTTGATGGGTTTTCTTTTGAATTCATATTGATTTTTTCTGATGTGTTTGAGCTCTTAAATAAGCTATTCAGGTAGGCACCCTTGGCAAAGACATCAATAGAGGTGTCATCAAATTAATTCCAAACCAGGGTGATAAGACTCACCTTTAAAAATGGGAGACCTATCACTCATTAAAAGTGTCTTACAAAACTTATGCCAAAATCTTGATCAATGGAATTGTTAGTGCCCCTGGGGATTGTTTTTGCTACCCAAATTAGGTTTGTTAAGGGCAGATATATCCTTGAGAATCTCATTACCAGTTGGGAAGGTATGCATTGGGCTCAACATTCTAGCTAGAAAGTATGTATAGCCCTGCTTGATTTTGAGAAAGCCTATGATAGGATAGAGTCACCACCCGTCAACATGATGCTCAAAACTATTGGCTTTACAGAAAATTTATGTAGGATAATCATTATTTTATTCCAAGATTCCTCTGCCCAAGTGAAATTCAATGGAGAACTTACCAATTCATTTGTTCTCCAAAGGTCTATTTGGCAAGGGTGTCCCTTGGCTCCTATCTTCTAAGAGATTCCTCTCCTTGCCCCCTAGTTAGGGGGATTGCTCTTCTGAATAATAATGAATTAATTGATGTTCAATTTTCCAATGATACTTTCTTGTTCCCAATTTTGAAAAACGGACAACTTTGTGCAACTTAACAATAGACTAGAGAGTTCTTGTAGTGCCTCCAACTCTAAGATTGCTATTAAGAAAACCCTTCTCTTGGGATGGAATGAGGCTCCCCTTGAATGGGTCAACAAGATTGGGTGGTCCTATTAAGTAGGTAAGATATTTAGGGATCCGTTTTGCTCTTAAGCCTGCTTTTACATAAATGTGGCAATATGTGTTTGAGAAAATCAATAAGAAAGTTACTAAATGGCAAGGGCAATTACTTTCCCTACAAGGTAGGATTCGTGTTTGTCAAAAGGTTTTCTTCTTTCAATATTTACTACCACTCTTGTTGACTTTTCAATAACTGTGATTATGAAAAGTTGCTTAAAATGGTGAGGGACTTTTTGCGGTATAATGGTAAGGGGACAATAAAAGTTGGAACTTGTGTAATCTTGACTTGGACCTTCTATCAGTTCTCTCTTGATTTCCATTTCTCCAGACATCTCGGGCCCTCTATGTAAATTGGCTATGTGCCTTGTATTATTTGGGTGGAGTCCACCTTATTTCCAAATTCCATTGTATTGATTAAGGCAAGTCGGACCCCTTATTTGAAAATCCAATGTATTGGATGTTTATATATACACATCCAATCTCATTACCATAAATCAATTCCATTCATTATAACGTATATCACCTATGGGTTTCTTCTTTATATCACCTACGACCTTCATTACATGTGTTGTTCTTCTTTTTGCTATATTTATTTGTCATGTCTAAAGCTTGTCTCTTCGTTCCTAAGGTTCCTTATCTAAATATTTGTACAAGAAAAAGGCTTGTTGTTTCTTGGGATATTTATTGTAAGCCCAAAGCTCTCGGGACTTAGGGCTTAAGAATATATGACTATAGGAGATCACTTTAGCTGTGAAATGTGTCTTGCGGGATTTTGATGGTAATGAAACTTCGAAAGTTTTGGCAAGAGTTTAATAAGCTTAATGGGGCCCTGATCCAAATTAGGATCCTAGTATACTAGTCGTGTGTACTAAGTTTCCACTATAACCAATTATATGTAATTTATGTTCTTATTACACAGTTTTAAGACATTTAATGTACTCAAAATATCAATATTAGACTTGCTTCTGAGGTAAATCAATATGGGTTTGATCCGGACATCTTCATGATAACGAATCGGTAAGTTGTATGCTTTTGAAAAAAGACTATTTTCTATTGCAGAAGTTAAAACAGTATTTTATTTGCACCAAAATTATATTTTGATTCCATATTTGAATTCCTCTCGAAAAAATAGACAAGTTCAAAAAAACGACACTCAATTTCGAGGTCACATGCAAAAGTTATAGCCATTTTAAGTTGGTCCGAAGCTCTAGACTGTTGAACTACAGAGCTTGCCGAGAACATGGGAGTTGATGCTTTTTTTAACGTTTTGACTTCCTGATGGTTTGTTTCAATTTCTTCAGGATTTCTAAGGATGGAAGAGCACAAATATAGGCCCTGACAACCAGAAAAGAGGAGGAACAAACTTAAACACATTGTTTTTTTTGCAAGTTTGAGTCTTGGTTCTCACTTTCTTATTTTTGTTGACTGTAGATGATTGGGTTAGGGGTTGAGTGCAGAGAAGTGTCTTGAAAGCACAGAACATTTGTATATGAGTGTGGCATAGGGTAGTAAATATTACATCCATAAAGGCCATTGTTGGCAATAAGCTTTTATACTTGTTACAAAACAAGTGGAAGGTGAGTACAAGTTGTCTCACCCGCTGGAGTTTTTCCCACCTTGGGTTCTCCAAGATAAATTTGCGTGTATATTGTGTGTTTTACTTATTCCTTTATTTCATGTTAATGTTTAACAAGCTGTACATTTAATTTTCTGTACTTATACATTTTTGTTTTGACATGTTTAACATCATATAACAGTCATAAAGCTAATTGTTAATCAGTTAACTCTTTAGCATCCGTAATGGTGAAGCTTAGAGTGGAATATCCACCTAGCTTACGGATTAGATTGGTATCAGAGCAAGTTAGTGTTCCATAGATTGTGTGGTTGTTTGGTTATCATTTTGTTGATATATGTCCATTACAAAAGGAGCAATTGCTAGTGGAAAAGGTGATTTGATCTCTTTAGAACAAGAGACATCTACAAGAAAGTGGAAGAGAGATTTGAGAACTATCGATTCCGAAGATGAGAGGAAAGCTGAAAATGATGGAGAAAGATTCCGCAAATTGAAAGAGGACGTTGCAAGCATATCTCAATCCATGAATGAGCTTGGGAAGATTATGAAGGTGGTCAAGGCAAAGCTGGGAGTTTCCATTGATACTTTCAAATCAAGTGAGGAGCTTAACACTTCCAGCCATGAGAAAGATAAGCCTCAACCCAATCAAGCTCCACCTCCATTCAAAGCAGAGGCAAAGATTGACATTCAGCCCTATGAAGGTGAGGTAAATGTGGATAAGCTTGATCATTGGTTAGCCCAACTAGAAGTATACTTTAATTTACATCAAAGTAGTGAAGACCAACAAATTTCTTTTGCAAGGTTGAAGTTAGCTAGTCATGCTATAACTTGGTTTGAGATTTATCTTAATTCTTTGGTTGTTAAGAAGCTACCATCAATTAGTAAATGGGATGAATTTAAAACTTTTGATTAGGAGGCAATTTTATCCTACTTGTTATGAAGAGGAAAGGTCTATTAAATGGCAATATTTGAGGCAACAAGAAGGCCAAAGTGTGCAGGTCTATCCAAGTGAGTTTCGAAAAAAGACGGTCCAAATGGGAAAAGACGCATTTGATCGTGATATGCTCATGAAGTATGTTGGAGGGTTGCATAGTCATTTAAGGATGCCCGTTTTACTTGCCAAGCCAAAGGACAGATGAGGCTTGTTCTCAATCCCACTATATTGAGATAGATGAGAATAAGGGTCCATCTTCCTCATCAAAATCTTCAGATGTATCAAACAAGAAAGGTGGGGTCAATGCTACTTCTACAGTTTCCAAGAAGGATACTCAACAACATTGTGGGCATTGTGATGTTGATAGTCACTCCAAAGATAAGTGTTACGAGTTACATCCAGAATTGCATCCATTTAAAAACAAGAAGAAAAAGGCCATGACATCACTTCAAGGAGAGGTGATTGATTGCAACTCGAATGTGGATGAGAAGTTGTGTTTTACCTTCATGCAGGGAAAGGTATGTTTGGATAGTCATCATGATCAAGACAAAGGTGAACCTTTTAAACTTTTACATATCAAAGTTCAAATGAAAATGGTCAACGTTGATGCTCTTTTTGATTCTTGCTATCAATCAAATTTAATTAGCAAAGCGCTGGTAGAAACACTTGGCTTGGAAGTATATGATCATCCTAATCCTTATGCACTAAGATGGGTGAAAAAAGGAGTAGAGATAAAGGTCTCCAAACAATGCAAAGTCAAGTTTGCAATAAATGAATATTTCATTGATGAAGGTGTAGATGTTGCACCAGGGTAACATTTGTGGAATAGTTTTTGCAAGCCCCTATATGTTTGTTAGAGATGCCATTTTTAGGAGGAGGTCTAATCAATACCATTTGGTTAAAGATCAAAAAATATACACCATTCACTCCTATGAAGGTAAATCTAAGCCCTCCTTGATGAGTTCCACTCAAAGTAACCAATTGCTTAATGCTAGTGGGAAGTTTTCTTTCCTTATTTTGAATGATAAGCAAGAATCTAAGGATACTCATAACAGGTCTACTAACAAAGAAAATGCGGTGCAGTTGTTATCAAGATGTCTACTTTTAGATATGGGTCTTCCTAGACAAGGAAGTGAGCCACACAAGGGGCATGAAAAGGTGAACTCAGCAATTCATAAGGCTGATAATTATTTCAACATAAACACCTCCAAGTTCAAGAGAGGGTCAAGAAGTGGGGAAGGAAATTTCCTCACTATTGAAGTTTTTAAGCTTTTAGGGACATAAAAGCCACAAATTGGGGAGGTATGATCCAAATTTGGATCCTAGTATACTAGTCATGTGTACTAAGTTTTCACTATGCCCAATGATATGAGAGTTATGTTCTTATTACACTATTTTAAGACATTCAATGTGCTCAAAATATCAATATCAGACATGCTTCTAAGGCAAATCAATATGAGGGTGATCCAGACATCTTCATGGTGATGAATCAGTAAGTTGCATGTTCTTGGGAAAACACTGTTTTTTATTGTAGGGGTTAAAACAGTATTTTATTTATATCCAAATTATATTTTGATTCCATATTTCAATTCCTCTCGAAAAAAAAGACAAGTTCAATAAAAACGGCACTCAATTTCGAGGTCGTATGTAAAATTTATAACCGTTTTAAGTTGGTCCAAAGCTCCAGAGTGTTGAACTCCAGAGCTAGCCAAGAACATGGGAGTTGAAGCGTTTTTTGACATTTTAACTTCTTGATGATTTGTTTCAATTTTTTGAAGGTTTCTAAGGATGGAAGAGCATAAATACAAGGCCCAGCAATCAGAAAAGAGGAAGAAACAGAGAGATGGGAGATAAAGGGAAGTTGGATACACAGTTTTTTTTTTGCAAGTTTGAGTCTTGGTTCTCAGTTTCTTATTTCTGTTGACTGTAGATGATTGGCTCAAGGGTTGAGTGCAGAGAAGTGTCTTGAAAGTGCAAAACATTTGTATATGAGTGTTGGATAGAGTAGTAAACATTCTATCCATAAAGGCCATTGTTGGCAATAAGCTTGTATACTTGTTATGGAACATAGTGGAAGGGGAGTGAAAGTTGCCTCACCCTTGCAGTTTTTCCAACCTTGGGTTCTCCAGGATAAATTTGTCTATTGTGTGCTTTACTCATTCCTTTATTTCAGGTTACTATTTAGCAAGCTGTACATTTAATTTTTTGTACTTATACATTTTTGTTTTGACATGTTTAACATCATATAACAGTCATAAAGCCAATTGTTAATCAATTAACTATTTAGCATCCATATTGGTGAAGCTTGGAGTGGAATATCCACCTAGCTTACGGATCAGTTCCCCAAATGAAAAGAACAAAGGAAGGGGCTCCATCTTGTTGATCTTTTGTTAGGCTCCTTTTTTGTCAAACCTGTTAGCACTAGCATTTTTTGTTCATTATGGAGGGCCTAGGAATCTATTAAGCACTTGGTGGTTAGACAACCTATTTTATCTTGGTTTGATACTAAATGTCAAGGTTTGATATCCTATTGGAATTTATCTTATAAAAAAAAGTCTTTGGCTAATATGAAGGGTTGCCCTACTAGACCTTGGTATACTAAAAGTGTTGAGAATTTTGTTGATCTATGCATAAATGGTAAATGGGCTTCTTGGATTGAACTCAAAAACAGTTTTAAACTTCCTAAAACTTAGTTGAAAACATTTTCCTTGTTAATGAGAGATTCGAAGCCTCTTGCTTTAGGGTTATAGATGGCTTTTGACCCTATTATTTGGCATAATATTAGATGGATTAAAGATCTCCTTTGCTAAAAATTACTGCCAAACAACTTTATGATAAATTGGCCTTCTCCCAAGATGTTTTTTTAGGTTTATCTCTTTCATCAAACCTACAGTTTTATATGGTTTAGAGGTGAGGGGACTTGGCTTGGGGGTCGTTGACTGGGCCCATATTGAGAGGGTCTAGAGTCTCATGTTATAGCACAATTTCTATTGCAAGCAGATAAATCCTCAACGTATCGTCCAAGCTGAATTTGCCAACCAGCCACTATGCCTTGAAACTATCTTCAGGTTTTCTTTCTACATCCACAGACTCAAATCCTTGGGGGACTCGGCTTCTGGTCATAACAGATATCCATACTTAGCACTTTGCTCTTCAAAAAGGATTGCTTCACTAGTCCCCACCAGATGTTGGCACCATTGATACATTGAGACTAGATTGCTCCTTTCTATTGGCATCTCTATTGATCGGCCACCCTCTTTCATGTATTCCATGGGCACCATCCTCGCCCGCCCCTTGCCCCCTGAACTCCTTCCCATAAAGGACGTCATCACTAGAGTTGCTAGAGAGGACATCTACAAACAATATATATAGGCCACCTGGATCTCCCCTATTGAGTCGTTCAGCCCTAAGCTTGCTTTCTACGCCGAGAATTTCTTACAAGTGGTGGATAGTATTATTTGTTGACCTCACTATCTCAAGTGTCATTGGTCCCATGGCTTGTAGTTTTCCCTTGGCCAGACGAGAATATGTCCTCACTATTTACAGGTTGAAACAAATCACCACATTCTCCATCAAGACCAGATTTGTTGTCTTTGCTCCCTCTAAGATGTGGAGACCGAGGAACACTTCATTTTCAAATGCCCCATTTCCTATGAGATACGGGGAAAGATATCATTGCCTCTATAAGGACTCAGTCAACACTCTGTCTACTTCATTTAGATATCCAGACCAATGGTGTTTGGCTCTTTATCTTTGCGAGGTTGTCACCCTCCGGCACAAATCCCTACAGGAGGAGCCTAAAGGCTCTAGAGCCCCCATGTTGATCAACCTCTTTCTTTCAGCCCACCCAAGCGATTGGCAACACTGAGCCCTCTTTGGACACCGATGCCTCACATCAGAGTTGATAGATGAGTTAGGCAACACTTCTGTCAGCATATCTCTACTACTCAAATTACTCAAATCCCCCAGCCAGCGCTCACTCAGCACCATGGCTCTACTTACATGGCTCTACCCCTTTCCAATGACATGGATCTACTACTTTCAGCCACCCCCCAGACCACAATGGCAGACTCACATTACAAGTTTCTTTTGTATCGCAAGAAGTACATCATCATTGGATGTTAGAGAAGATTCTAGAGTAAGTGTTTTGCTTCCCCCTAGGATCTCCCAACCTGACCCCTCAAACATTGGGTACTCCCCGACAAGCACTATTAGATCTTCTCATAGTGATAGATGATGAGCCAAATGATGACTCCACTTCAAGCACAGACAAATATTTCAATGAGGTCTTCCAATCTTCAACAGCACATGCTTCTCGGGCTCTTGTTCACCCTCCATTGCTGTTTGTATTGGTTCCATTACCACCTTTGTTAGTGGCACACTGACTGCTTTGTCTTATGTACTTGTATTCCTTTTTTTTGGCTTCTTGGATTCTCTTTTCCTTGAACTTTCTATTGTTAACTTTTGTATCCTCGAGTCCCACTGACCTACTTTTGGTCATTTGTGGACATTAGTTTAATTTATTCTTTCTTTGTGATCCCTTTCTTAGAAGGTTTGATAACTTATGTCCTTGGGTCTTCTTGTATTGTACCTAAAATGTCTTGTTTTAGATGGTTGTTACTTCATCAAAAGTTTGTTGTTGGTTCTTTTTTAGCTAAATGTGGCATTAGTAGTGGCTACTATTCAATCTAAGAAGATGAAGAATCTCTCTCACCTATTTTTATTGGATTTATGCTAAAAGCCTATGTGGAATTATTGTTTATCTGCTTAATCTAAATTTTCTAAAAAATATATATATCTTGACTTGATGTGGTTTTTGGTGTTGTTAGTTGTGATAGGCATGTTCCTACTTTTTTTAAAAGGTTATGGCTGGTCATGTCTGCTGAAGTTCTATGGTTCTTGTAGAAAGAAAGAAATAATGATAATTTTCAATGGAAAGACTGGATATATACCAGTTTCACAAGTGAAGTCATCATTCATGTCCTGGCCATGCAAGTTAATATACATCTCAAAATTCCAGAGGATGAGCTCAAGAAGTTCTTGAAATATGGGTACATGATTATTCAAATTATTTGGTGGATATAGGTAACTTTCCAAAGATTGCTTTGGGTCGTGATTGGCAAACCAAGGGTGAGGAGGTGATTGACATGGATGTGTGTGAAGAAAATTGGTCGGTTGCTAAAGATTCTTATTTTCAGCAAGTGGATCTAAGATCTTCCTGTATCAACTGAGGCTATTGGCGTTGCCATGAATGATCAAGTGGTTGGGGGAAGCGCATTAGGGAGAATCAGCAAGTGGACCCTGTCATAGAAGCCATTTATTTTGCACTGGATAGGACTAAGAATAGGCAGTCCTAGGTTAATGTTGTCTTAGACCACTAACTTGCTTCTAATTCTAACAATAGTGATGACCTTGGTGGGGAGGCCAAGTCTGATTGTACAATCTTTTATGCTTCTTCTCTCACAGATTACCCCAATCCTACTTCAAGTTATGGTGGTGTTTTGCCCCAATGGATTGAGAAACTGATTTACGACCATGTGCACAAAATGATTGAGCTGGTGTAGGCCACAATGGAAAAATATGTTGTCAAAGCCAAAATGAAGACTGTCAAGCCAGGCATTAATGGAGTGGCATCAACAAAATTTGGTGCAAGCCAAAATTGTGTTCACATTCAATATTGAAAAGAGGAACATTACAATAAATAAAGCCAATATTTGGTTGTTCATTTCACCTTCTAAGGTGATTCTTCCTATACCTACGAGAGACTCTTCATCTTTCACACAAAAAGACAAAAGCTCTCCTATGACACCTAGGATTAATAATAAATATTATACAATATTGTTACATCCCCCCTTAATCTATAGGGGTCACTATGAGACCAAGTATGCCTCTAAACTTTTCATTTTTTTCTCATTCAAGCACTTTTGTCAGGATGTTTGTTGGTTGCTTTATTGTATGGCAATGTTGCAACCTTATATTGCCATCTTTCATATAGTGTTGAATCAAATGAAATTTAGTTTTGATATGCTTGGTTCAATCATTAAAGATTTGATTCTTTGCCATTTGAATTGCAGAAGTGTTGTCAACCATGAGATGTGTTGATGAAACATGTTGTTCCTACAAATCTAAATGAACCCTTATAAGCCACAAAAACTCTTTGGTTGCCTCTGAAGCTGCCATTTACTCTACTTTTATTGGAGAAATCATCAGCATTGATTGTTTCTTGGACTTTCAACAAAGCACTATTGTTCCCAAATTCATTAGAAAACCCAAAGTGAATTTTCCATCTTCAAAATCACCAGCATAATCAGAATCTAAATTTCCAACCAGTTTAAAGTTTGTTGCCTTGGAGTATTTGAGCCCAAAATTTTGTGTTCCTTTGAGATATTGAAGGACTCTCTTTCCTGCTACCCAATGACTTTCTCTAGGTTGTTGCATGAATCGAGAAAAAACACCAACAATGAAAGAAATATCTAATCTAGTTGTTGTCACATAGATCAGACTTCAAATGAGTTGTCTATATTTGGTATCATCTACAAAATCTGTTGTATCTTATGTGTTCAATTTCAAATTTTGTTCTATGGGTGTACTAAGAGGCTAACAATCTTTCATTCCAAATTTACTCAAAATGTCACCACTGTACTTTTGTTGAGTGATGAAAATATACTTTGATTTTTGAATTACTTCAATACCCAAATAGTAATGAAAATAACCCAAATCAGTCATTTCAAAACTCTTTAGCAATTCTGATTTGAATTTTGCAGTGTATCTTTCAATGTTTCCAATGATGAGCATATCACCAATCTACACCACTACGAATACAACCATTTTGTCAACTGTTTTGACAAGAGTTGCATCTTCAAACTCAAAATGTTTGAAGTTCATGTTCAAGAGGTGCTCAACTACTTTGTCGTACCAAGTTCATGGGGCTTGTTTCAAACCATACAACAATTTTTCAAGTGTGCACACTTTGTGCTCTTGGTCGTTTACTGTAAAACCTTAAAATTGTGTCATGTACACTGTCTCCTTGATATCACCATTCATAAATACATTTTTGATGTTCATTCGATAGACTTTCCATCTATTGTGAGCTGCTAGAGCCAACATGGTTTGAATAGTAGCCCATTTTGTTGTAGGTGTAAAGGTTTCATTGTAGTCAATTCCTTCTTTTTGAGCATATATATCCCTTTACGACAAGCCTTGCTTTATGTTTGTCAGGGCAGCCATCTACCTTGTATTTGTTGCAGACGACCCACTTGCATCCAATTGGTTTGCAATTTAATGGAGGACCCATTAATTTCCAAGTTCCATTTTTTACTAATACATCATGTTCATTTTTCTTAGCTTTTCTCTAGACATCAATCTTTTCAACTTGTTTGAGGGAGGTTGGTTGTGAATCGAACGCAACATTGAGTTCTTCTTTTGGAGGATCATTCAAGGTAAACTTTTCTAGTCTATCTTGAATTTCATCAAAGAACTTGTCTGCTTGTTTTTTTTGTGTAGGCACTTTGAGTGCCAGTCTTTCCCACCTCGTAAGGTTTGACATCTTTCAATGTCTGAGCAGCCCATTTAAGCATCTTTTTATGTACCCCTTGTCGAATAGTTGGTGCCTCAATTTCCTATTTTGGAACCTCTTCATTGTCTGATCTTTGATCTGAAGGTACCTATTCAATATCTATTAAGTATCCACTTCTCCTTCTGAAGCAATTTTCATTTTCTGATTTCAAGCAAGTTTTGAAAACAAATCAATTGTGTGTTGGGTGAATATTTTGTCACCAACGTACTGATGAGCAAAATAGGTCTGATCATCCACAGCAAGGGAGATTGGTCGTCCAAAGTTGCAGGTTTACCACATCCAAAGGGGACAAATCTCTCCTTTCATCAAGGGGAGGTTCCTTATAAAATATGAAACTGAAAATAACACTCGGGGATAGAATGACACCATCCATCTCTCTTTTTTCAGAGATGATGTTTCACAAACAAAGGAGAAAATCCTGGTGAAGACATTGAAAGCACTTCTCTTCTTTCAGAAGTGATCTTGCAGGGAACAGCAGTTCTTTCAGGTATGGACAAGTAACTAGTAACCAAGGGCGTAGTAACCAGCAACCTGAGATGTAGCACAAAGTCTCCACCTCGACTGCCCAAGAGTGAGATACGAAGGACAATGAGGGCACAAAGTCGTCCCAAGGTCCTTTACACAAAAACAGAAAGAAAACACATTAAAGGCAATTGTGGGGGCACAAAGTCTCTCCACAGTTGGCTTCAAGACACCTACCTGATTACTTCCACTAGTTCTGTTTGTTAGATCAAATAAACAAGAAGGATCCTAGGAAACAGACATAAGAATAATTTCCTAAAATGATACAA
Source organism: Torreya grandis (assembly GCA_037957365.1). Taxonomy (NCBI): domain Eukaryota; kingdom Viridiplantae; phylum Streptophyta; class Pinopsida; order Cupressales; family Taxaceae; genus Torreya; species Torreya grandis. The sequence continues at coordinate 437,832 of JARHVA010000262.1, read as the reverse complement.
GCTATAACAGCACAAAGTCTGCAAATAACTTGCTTTCTCATTCAATCAAATAAATATGAACAATATGAGCTCAAAGTCTCAGTAATGCCTTTCAATTTGGGTAGTTTTGCTTCTGGTAACGGGAAGATCTCCCTCGTATCAAATGAGAGATTGCAATATATAGCGCTCCAAGAAAGACTTGGGCGCTTGTTTTCATGAAAAAGGCCCATGCTAAATTGAATGCCTTCAATTCGCCTTCAGTTCTGTCTGGAGGGACCATGCTGGGAACAGTGCATTGCCATAACTATGGCGTGTCTATTCCTCTAATATGTCTCTTCCTTAGTATGGACTGTCTGGTCCTTTTCTTGATGTCTGTGCAACTGTCCAATTTGCCATTACTTCATGGAAGAAAAACAGGGCGCGTCCTTGATTTGGTGTGCTCAGAAGTCTACTTGATCTACTGTTTCACCTACTGGAAATAACTCTTTTAAAGATATTTCTGGTCCTTTGGTCTCATTCCTCTCCCCTGTAACAATTTGAGTCTTCAGGCTCTCTTTTCAGCTAGTCGCTTGGTTCTTCTTTCGGCTCCTTTGGCCGTGGCAAGTTCCGCTGTTATTAAACTTATTAGAAACTTACGAAAAATTGGATCCACAACACTTCTTGCCCGAGCATCTTCAAAAGGGGAACGCGGATGCAGACGCTTGTCACATTCCGCTGAGTTATAATGGGATACGTGGCATGTTCCGCTTAATTTATAGAAGCTTTAGAAACCTTTTGAGAGGCATGCGGAAGATGACACGTGGCGGCTTCCGCTCTGCTTTAGAAACAATATAGAAACATTTGGGACTCATTTGGATTCACACGGACGATGCCACTTGTCGCGCTCCGCTTGACCTTAGCAACTCACTCGGGGCCCACCACAGTCCTTACGACACAAAAGGGAGAGACCGCGAATGTTGACACTTGTCAGCTTCCGTTGAATTATAACGGAACACATGGCACGTTTCACAACTTTGAAACTTATTAGAAACTGTCTCAGTAGACGACACTTGGCAGCTTCCGCTTCGACTCTAGAAGGGACACATGGCGGCTTTCGCCGCACTGTCTTTTTCCATCGGACGTTTTTCCGCGGGTTTTTCCTTCGGACAAAAAGTCCAAAGGAATTCCTTCAGGCAATTTGTCCAAATGAAAGGTTATGTTCCTTAGCTGTTTGTTCCTTTCAATTTCTTCGGGCTTTCTTCCCGAGTGAATTCCTTCGGACAAAATGTCCGAAGAAATTTTGCCTTAACCATTTTTCTGAGGAAACTCTTCCCGAAGTCTAACAGCGCTTTCACTTAATAAAATTCCTTCAGACAAAAAGTCCGAAGGAAATGTTCCCTATCGGCCTTTGAACAAATCCGAAGGAATTCTATCTTTTATGTCTTCTCTTTAACCCTTGAACCAATGTTGCCTGCCCTCCGCAAGGGCACTTGCCTCTAGTTCACTGTCCTCCACAAGCGCATTTGTTCTTTCGGCCCTGGGGCAGCCCTTTGAACCTGCCGATTGAACCGACTGATTAAACCAACCTTGGTTCAACGGTTCAATAGTTCAATCGGTTCATTCTTTTTATTTGGCTAAGTCCTTTGTCCGCTTGAACCAACCGCACGTTGAACCTTTTAACCATTGAACCCGTTGAACCTTTGAACCAATGTGGTTCAATGGTTCAACGGTTCAATGGTTCAAGCCTTCTTCTCTTTGATAAGTGTTTTGAAGCCGTTGAACCTTGAAGCGGTTGAACTATTGAACCTTTGCCGAAGCGCTTAACTCTTTTGGTTGAACCTTGTCGTTTGAACCAAACTTGAAATCGCCTAAGTGTTGAGAGCTTGTTTCTTTCCTGCAAAATTCGTAGAAAGCGACCTGCGAAGTCCGTAGAACTTGGCCTACAAAGTCCGTAGTTTTCTCTAAGTCTCTCGAGCCTTGAAAGAGTCCATAGACTCTCGCCTGCGGAGTCCGTAGAAATGAACCTAAGATGTCCGTAGTTTCAAGCCTGCAGAGTCTGTTGATTCAAGCCTGCAGAGTCCGTAGATTTCTGGAAGAGCTTTGAAAAATGAAGAACTTGAATGCTCAGAACAATTTTTGAAAATGGGAGAGACGATTTTGGTATGTTGAACCAAAATAGTTCATAGGTTGTCCCAAAAATGAGTGACATTTTTTGGGACAACAGTTGGCTCCAGTTGGGGAACTTCCCTTAGTTAAAATTTTGAAACAACTGAGGGGAGTAGAAACCAGAATCTCCGGTGCCTTGAAGTATGCCATTGGGCTATGGAGTCATGCTACCCAAAAAGAAAGGCTCCAAAAAACGAAAACAAAAAGCACAAAACAGAACTAAAGACTATTGAAGTGATTCAGACGCTGCCCATTGTGAGACAATGAAGATGGCGTTTCGTCTTGATAAACCAGCAGGAAACCATTTTGTCCCTAGAATCGGTGACGGGCGAATGGAACTCTCCATCAGGAATCACATTGTCTGTGCACTCTTTTTGGTTCTCTCTTCTTGCCCCATGGCAAGACGTGGTCTTCAATCTGAAAACCATAAATCTTTGCTCTCTTGGCGAAGAGTTCCTTTTGCTGACTTCAGAGTATAGCTGTATGGTCCACTACCATAGCTTGTTGTTCTATTAGTTCAGTCCAGCACATATTTTGATTGTCAGCATCAGACCCCTGACAAACCATCGGTTCAGCATCTCCTTTGGCATGAAAGAGTTTGACATCTTCATCCTGAGCAGCCTTCAATCCGAGTAACAAAGATTTGTACTCGGCAGTGTTGTTGGTGTTGCTGAACTGCAACTTGTGTGGAGGAAGAATATCTCCTTGAGGAGATATCAACACCATCCCAGCTCCAACACCGACAGAGGAATTGCTGCCATCGAATTCCCGGATCCAAACATCATCAGAAACTGATCTTCTATCAAATTTCTCTTTATTAGAGATGGAAGATCATTTTTTATACTGCACCCTACCAATTTTTTTGACGTCTTGTTTGAATCAATTCCTGGATTGCCAGCTACAAGACTTTCATCTGCAGAAACATGAACATCCTCTGTGGACAAAAAATAATTACCCCTGCTTGAAGACTCAAATAGAATCTGAGCTTCAGGTGTTGATGTCTGAGTGACTGGGATGGGCATGTTCCTTGGGGAATCATGAGTTACCTTTCTAATCTCTTGTCCTGCAGGGATCATTGTATTCTTCACACACTCCACCAACCTGTCCAACTGCTCAGGGTTGGCTTGTAGGAATTCAAATTCAGTCATTTGAATTTTAGTTTTCTTGACATGGTCGACTATGTCAAATGACTGAAATGGACTAGGAAGAAAGGATGGGAGTTCATCCTTTTGGTTTTTGGGAGGGGGAGGACTGGCCTGCGAATTTGAAGTAGAAGGCGTAGAGATATTTGAGGCACTTACTTTTCTAGCAATCACCGAGTCCTTTGGCTAGAAAGGTAGAGTGGTTCCACACTTAGCAATTGAAATTGTTGGTTGGGGTCGCTCCTCTGTCTTTTCTTTGTCAGCCTGCTAGGCTGACTGATTCTTGGACCGGGTGAACACAACGTATAATCCATCAAACGCTTCACCTTTACTTCTGAGTTCATCCTGGTAATTCAGGTAACCAATGTTGGAGTCGCCAGCTAATTCTTCTTCTTCCTCAGTGAAGAGATTAGCGTCATTTTCTTGCTCAAACTTAGATTGGAAAGAGAAATCATGTTCTGTTCCCAGATATCCAACTGCTGAGTTGGTTGGAGGTGCTTTAAGGGCAAGGTTCCTCTGTGGGGGAGGAAAATGATTTGACTGCCCTTGATTCCTGGCAACATTGCCTTGATATGGCTGATTCTGAAATGTCCTCCTTGGCATATCTCGATTAGGAGGAGCAGACATACCTTGGGCCATTTGTCTCTTCAAAGCTAGCAATTCATTTGCCAGCTTTTGTACCATTTGATCTGTGGTGCCTGTAGATGGATACTTAGAAGATGAAGAAGATTTACCTCTGTTTGGATCTCTCCTTATTTTTCCTGCCAAGATAAGGTCATCTTCCACTTCAGTAGCCAAGTCTTGAGCAGCCTCAAGGTGTATGTGGCCAGCACGTCTTAGCAGAAAACTCACTTCAGGTAGCTGTGAGTTGATGAAGAAGCATTTGAGGTTTTCGGGTGTTGGTTGAGCAATTGCAGGAATTCTGTTCCTGAGCTTGTCAAACTTGGCAATGAAATCCCTCATAGGTTCATGAGGTTCCTTCTTCATCTGTGTGAGCTAGGCAGCAAGGCACGTGCATCTTTTGCAGGGTTGAACCTGGCTTCAAATTTAGCTTTAAGTGTGTTCCAGTCAATCACTGACCTAGCCTGCAGATGGTAGAACCAATCTGCAGCAGCACCTTGTAGTGTTTCCACGAAAAGCTTGACTGCCACATCTTCACATTCCACTCCTATCACATCACAGGCAATGCTAAAGGCAGCAATATGTTCATCAGGGTGAACTTTTCCATCACCAAAAAATTTGAGGAAATTCTTTCTTGAACTTTGTGGAAGCTCATGTAGAGGTGGGGTCAAATTTAGTAGACCAAAAGAGTTACCCCAGGGGCCTTGAGCCATGATTTGATTATGTAGAAGTGGGATCACAAATTTGGGTGGAGTATGGATAGGCAAAGCTCTGCTAACAGCAGAAAAAGAAGCTCTGTCTTGTATTGGTGCCCTGGTAAGAGTAGGAGGAAGGCTCCTAGTTCGATGAAGGTGAGGTTGTAGAGGAAACAAATTAAAATTGCTCTGTTGCACCAACTCAAAAGCAGGGTCAACAACACTTTGAGATTTATGGCTTCTTGTATAGCGTGGAGCTGCCAGATTGTAGAATAAAAATGGAAAAGAACTGGCCCTGCTTCAGCGTGAAGCTTGAGGCTTCAAACTGCGCGTTCTATTCCAGTTAGCGTGGAGGTGGAGGAAGATGGTAAGGCTATAATGATAGTGGGTAAGACACAAAACAGAGTCGCCAAAGTCTATAATGGATAAGGGTAGGGACTGCTTCAATCTGAAACTTGAGGCTTCAAAGTGCACGTTCATCCCCAGCGGAGTAAACCTGCACACTGGGCCGACCAATCTCCTTTGCTGTAGATGATAAGACCTATTTTGCTCAATCAGACAGCTGACTGACAAAATATTCACCCAACAGTGTGCACACAACAAAAATGCAACATTCAGTATCAACAATGCCCCTAGTTCACGTTTACAGGTCAAGTTGTCTCGATCAAACTACTGTAGTTATAGCTTAGCATAGCTACAACGACAACATTTGTGGCTTCGTCTTTTTAAATCATTGGGGAGAAATAAGGAAAAACATTCATTTTTCCTTCTCTCAATTACCCATTTGCGACTATCGCTATACATAAATCCCGACAATGATCAAGAGTTATCCGAGTATATAGGGTTATTAGCCCACGTAAAAGGACTTCTTTGTTGGAACACATCTACTGAGAGAGGGGGTAAATCAGTAGATTGACTTAGTCCTTTTTTAGAACTTTTAATGCAGACTAAAAATATATGCAGAGATCACATACACACAAATATGCATAACACTAGATATACTGTAGAAAACTCGATATGAGAAAAACCACTATGAGAATAGCTGCTAGAATCTACTGTTCTAATCCAACTTCACAATCAAGAACCTTACTGGTTACAATGTTTAAGGGCACCGACCCTAAGGAGACACCAATCACTTGATTTAAGAGCACCAACTCCCTAACTGAGCACCAACTCAGCTTATCTAATGGCACCCACCAATCAAATCTATATTCAAAATATGGAGATACAACTCCAGATTACAATATTGATTCATAAATGAATCCAATTCCAGTTTGTTACAAGTCTATTCTGTAACTGCTCATGCTCTGCACATCTCTCTTCTCTTCTCTTCCTCTCTGCCTCTGTCTTTGTATCTCTATATTTCTCTATTCGACACACTTCATCGATCTCTTGCTCTCTGCCTCTCTCTCTCAATTTGACTTTATTCAGCAGCAACAGCTCCAACAGAATTTATTGTATTTTAGATGACATATATATATAAGCATTTGATCAAGGGTTTGCATCTTCTATGTGTTCACACTTGTTTGCTAACACATCACACCAATTTTGGACTCTTCATATTTCTTGAACAGCAAGTTTCTCGCCTCTTGAACTCATGCTCCACTGCCATGATTCTTGATCTCATTACTATTTTTAGCATATGTGGGGCTTTGGTTTTGATGCACATGCCATATTGCACAAAATTTAATCGATCACCACAATCAATTTCGTTGTCTGTGTCATATTTTATAGCTTACTTGCATGTTCCTCCGCTTGACCATTGTGATGAACAAACCTTTGAATACTGACCACTGATCTTAAGTTTCGCGCTATGATCTTATGATCCTCATTCAATTTGCTCAACATTAAAATGTGTCCGTTAGATCAAGTTCTGACAGGCTAACGAGCTCCGTTGGATCCTTGTATGCTTCTGGGCTTTAATGTTCCAACTTTAAAACGCATCCATTGGATCTTTTGATCTGAGCTCCCACGTGTCATTAGATCTTCAAAGTTGCATGAACTTTACCTCTGTCTAATGTTAAACATCGAGCTCTTAATCTCATCTCGCTGCTTCCTAAGTCTTTAGAAAGAATATGCTCCATCAATCTCGTCAGACTAGCTTGGTCTTTAAATCACCTCTGTGTCATTAAACATCGAGCACTTGATCCCATTGAGTCCACTTGCTCCGTTAGATCTTCATTGCACGATCACACGCTCACCGTTCGATCTTCTGACAAGCCCGAACTTTATCCCTGACAAGCCCGAACTTTATCCCTGACAAGCTCCCTATTATCCCTGACAAGCTCCCTAAATGTGACACTTGGCACCTTCGCGTGCTTTCTGTACACTTGTTGTCAGTGCCCACGCATGTGACACTTGGCACCCTCGCATGCCTTCTATACATTGTTGTCAGTGCCCGTGCTTGTGACACTTGGCATCCTCACATGCCTTCTACACCTTTGTTGTTAGTTCCTGCTATTGAGACACTTGGCATTGCCATGTTGATCCTTGACTATTTGACTTTAAACTGCTCCGTAGATTTACTGTGCAAGCTCCGTGATTGTGACACTTGTCACTAGCACATTTACTCAGAGGTGCCTTTCACAAATTGACTTTGCTACACTTCGTTGGATCTTCAATGTACGATTAAGTGCTAACCGTTGATCGAGTTGGGACAAATTTTAAGTCGAGAACTTAGGAAATATAAAGTCTTAGAAAAAGGCTCGAGCCAGTAATTACTAGGTCAAAGGGGTCGGTTGCACAACGACAAAGAAGACTTAACTTATAACTTAAGTAACAGGTTCCCGTCTATAGCCAATCAACATAAAAATAGAACATCCCTGTGAACTCCATGGCTTAAACCCTTAGGGTTTAACTGAGAAACCATGTAATGTCTGAGAGCGAAGATAAATCAATTCTGAACTCATTTCTTCTCAATTGAACCTAAAACCATATATTTAAGATGCTCTTGAAAAAACCATAACAAATCTTCTATTAATTACTCTTCAAGTGGTCTAGAAATGGTCTCTGTAAAAGCATGACAACTTTGCACTGCGCAACATTAAAACATGTTCTTCTCTCCATCAATCCTCCCTGATCCTTTAACATCAATGACATCCATAATGCTCCTTTTGACATCAATGACAATCATATAACCAAAATTCTTGTTAAGCGGGTGTCATAATCATTTTCATGCACTACCTAGGTAACACATACCATTCTACTCTCGTGTGCTTTGACATCTCTTTCACATACCATCAGGTATATAGAAAGCACGAACTTCTTCCACATACCAACGGGTATATAGGAATAAAGAGCATATAGACAGGTTTGGTATATCGGTATAGTGGTCTATCAAAAAGGAGACCCTTTTAAAGTGATAAAGAACCTTTCCATCTCCCTTCATTTGCAAAATACATTCAATAAAATAAATTGTTGGCACAACTCTGATTGGGAAAGATACCTAGTTAGAATGGTCACCGCAAGCGGACAACAAACTCATTTTCAATGATCTATGGTTCAGCATTTGTGACAGAGATAAACAACCAGCACAGCCAACAACTGCAAAAGAAGTTAATGCTTGGAAGCAAAAGAATTTGAAATTATTGGTCTTGATAAGGGCCCCAATTGATGGTGAAGTTTTCCATCATATACAGGGGTACACTACTCCATGGGAAGCACTTTGAAAGTTGAAAGAGTTGTATGATTCACACTCAAAGTTAGAATTCATACAATTATAGTTGAAGTTCAAACTTGAATTGAAAAATGTGGATATGATGAGTTTGACCTCATAAATTCAAGTGATCAAGCATGATGTGGATGCCACTTGTGTCAAAATTGACATAAATGAATACATGTTTTCCAGCTCAGATGAGGCAAACACTACTTCAATAAGTACAACATGGTTTGATGCTTGGGTTCTTGATACTAGTGCCACTCAAAGGATGACTTTCCAAAAAGACTTCTTCGAGGAGTTTAAGAAGGAAAGTTGTGGTCCAGTGTATTTGGCAGATCGATCAAGTCTACAACCAGAAAGAAAGGGTACAATCTAACTCAAGTGTCAAGGGCTTCCAGACTTCATACTCAAAAATGTTCTCTACCTTCCTTAGTTAACCAAGTCATGGCTTTGATACCATGATAGATTTATTGCCAAGATCATAAGAGATTAATATTGAATACAATAAACGAATACTAAAAGCAACAAAGTTATCTCAAAGAGTGAAACAAACCACAAGATTGAGATGAGAGTTAACAAATGGGAAAACCATCAAACAGAGAAAAACCCCAAAATATTATTTGAAGCCTTGCAACCAATTCAACTCCAAGTACATAGCAAGAAGAAGCTAGCAGAGAGAGAGAAGAATGACCTTAAGCCAAAAGAGCATTACAAAAATGCAAGAGCAAGAATGTGTATCAAAATTGTTGTGGAAGAGAAGGCTCTTTAAATAAAGCAAGAGGATGGATGAGAGAGTTACAAGAATTCCATCATAATCTTACAAAGCCTCCTCAGTGCATACCACGCATCCTATTCCCAAAGAGAGTGGGGGTGAAGTGTGACATGTGGGGGGAGTTGCACAAGTAACTCCCACGTCCAACAAATGGACAATAGAGGTGTGAGACACCTCATAAATCCAGGATAAAGTGCACACTTAAAAGAAACTTAAGATAAACCTAAAGACTAAAGAGCCTAAAGTGAACCCAAATAAGGTTAATCTCCAACAAAACAGACCCTATTGTCATTGGTGCTCATCCGTCAACATGGACACTCCATTCTGCTAGATAATGGGGAAGTTACAATCAAAAGGAAAAGTGACAATGCAGTCTTATTGATTAGATTTGAGGAAGGCAAGTTGTTGAAACTTAGGGGTGAGCCATCAGTCTCAAGAAACTTTGCTTGTCTCGTTGAAGAGGGTATGTCACCAAGCATGTTGTAGCATGCTAGATTTGGGCATACAAACCATGATTGCATTCGTTTAATACAAAATAATGGTGCAATAGGTTTGCCTACCCAGCCATCAAAAATTGAGAAATGTGAGGCCTGCATTTTGCCCAGACTTAAAAAAGAACCAATTTAGAAGTCAGAATGGAAAGCCAACTGAAAACTGCAGTTGGTTTACTCAGACTTGTGTTTTCTCCCAATTCTCTCTGTTGGTGGTCACAAACACTTCATGATGTTCATCGATCACTATAGCAGAATATCTTGGATATATTTTCTCAAATAAAAATTTGAAGTATTTGAAACTTTCAAAAAGTTTCGAACAATGATTGAAAATGAAGTCCAAACCACATCGAGACATTGAGGATAGACAATGGTGGTGAGTTCACTTCAAAGGCCTTCAAGGCCTACCTAAAAGAAAACAGAATCAAACACCATCTCACGGTTCGCACTCCCGAACAAAATGTAGTAGAAAGAATGAACAAAAACATGATGAATATGGTCTGTGCAATGCTATACTTCCAAGGAGTAAATCTGCATTTTTGGTTAGAGGAAACTCAAACAATAGCATACCTCTGAAATAGATCACCATCATCAACCATTGAAATGAAGACTCCATATGAAATGCGGTGTGGTCATCTTCCTTCAGTGTGTCATCTTCAGGTTTTCAAATCCACTTGTTTTGCATTGTTTCCAAAAAAGAAAAGGAATAAGCTGGACCATAGGTGTCACAAATGCATTCACTTGGGATATTTTGAATCCTCCAAGGCATACAAACTATATGATGAAAAGGACAAGAAGTTTCTCATTACAAGAGATGTTATCTTTTGTGAAATTGCAAAGGACAAAGCCAACATTGATCGATAATTGAGTCGAGTGGATAAATATGCAAAGTTTGATGTCTACAAGGAGAGTAACTTGGATGTTCCAAACAGTGAAGAGGAGATATGCAACTGGAAGTCAACTGAATCAATATTGTCTCCTGTAATTGAAAATGAAACTCCTTCAAAATGAGAACTGGATACTTCATCAAACATTGAGTAGATACCTTCTGAGCAGAGATCAAACAATGAAGAGGCATCAAAACAGGTAATTGAGGCACCAACTATTCAACAAGGGGTACAGAAAAAGATGTCTGAATGGGCTGTTCAGACAGTGAAAGATGTCAAACCTGATGAGATGGGAAAGACTGGCACTCAAAGTGCCTACATAGAAAAACAAGAAGCAAACAATTTCTTTGAAGAAATTCAAGATATACTAGAAAATTTTACCTTGAATGACCTTCCAGAGAACTCAATGTTGCATTCGATTCAAAACCAACCTCTTTCAAACAAGCTAAAGAGATTGATCTCTGAAGAAAAGCTATGAAAAATGAATATGATGCATTAATAAAAAACGGAACTTGGAAATTAGTGGATCCTCCACTAAACTACAAACCAATCGAATGCAAGTGCATCTTGCGCAACAAATATAAGGCAAATGGCTCACTTAACAAACATTAATCAAGGCTTGTCACACAGGGATATGCTCAAAATGAAGGAATTGACTACAATAAAACCTTTGCACCTACAACAAAATGGACTACCATTTGAACAATGTTGACTTTGTGTTGTACTAGTTTTTGACCAATTGGTCAAAAAGTCAAAAATAGTCAATGTCAAAATTGGTAAAAGTCAGAAGTCTTTATTTTTGAGAAAATTGGTCTTCACAAAGTCAAATTATGTAAAAGAATTGAAAATCTTCCAAGTCTTGGTTTTTGTTTTTTTTGCAAATTTCAAAATTTGCTAAAGACCCCCTCGAATCCCACCGAGTGTGCCAACATGACCACCGGAATCCAAGAGTCTCGTAGACACATTCATCAGCACTCGATAAGCGTGCCAACAACACCCCCAAAACACGATGGGTTTGCTAATACAACCTATGGAGTCCGATAACAGTGTTGACATGACTTGTGGAGTTCGATAGCAATGTAAACGTCACTGGATCTCGATGCTATTGCCAACAAAACAAGCAGAACCTGACTTGTTTGCATGCAAATATTCCAGATCCTGACCTGTTCATAAGCAAAACCTAGCATTTTGGCCATTAATGGTGATAACCCTTCTGCACGTGTGAAAGCATTTGAAACTTGGCTTTTGCCATTAAATCATTAATTGTCACTAATTTTCTCACTTTGTTTGCACATTCATTGCTCTCCTTCCCTGCTTTCCATTTGCATCTACCTCACCTTCAGTTCATCCATCACAGTGGTCGACAACAAGTCTGGAATATTTCTGGTCAAATTACTAGGGTTTCTACTTTGGGACAAGGTAAGCAATATTGGTCATTTCCCATCTTTCTTTGCACATAAATCCAAAGATTTTGCTATCAGTTGTTTCCTGCAAACACTTACATGTTTTTTTCTAAGATTCAGTTTTTTGGGTTTCATTACACTGTGTTGAAATTAGAAAGAACTTGGTCAAATATTTGTCTCCCTAAAATTCATAGTCGTTGCTCATACCTTCGTTGAACCTTGAGCATTCTACTTGCACATCCTTCGCATCCCAACACTTCTGTCTGCATCCTCATCAAGGCTTGATACCATTATTAGCAGACCTATCGAAACCCGACAAGTGTAAAAACACTACCACTAGACTCGGACGAGTGTGCTAACACAACTCCCGGAACTTGATGGTTGTGCTAACACGACCCCCGAAACCCAATACCCCTACAAACAACTATCTCAGATTTTGGGGGCTTCAGGGGCAATTTTTCAGGGAAAATAAGTGTTTAGTTGATTTCTTCAACAATTCATCCTCTTCAGGAGTAGTTCAATGCAAGTATATAGTTGATCCTTCACATGTTTTCGACTAAAATGCATTATAGGTTTTGGATTTAGGGCGGTAATAGTAGAACCAATTATAATAATTAATACACACAAACTTATATTACATGATAAGGAAGTATCACAATGTAAGGTCTAATGGGACCAATATACTAAAGAATTAAGTCTAATAACTATGCCACGTGACCACATACAAGTGCACTGATAATCAAGACTTATCATATCTAGTCCCACACCATTTCCCACATTTATTAGCAATCATGGTCTAACATCTAATCCCGATTGTGTAATCACAACTCAAAGGTCAAAGATTACTATCCTAGGCCCACAACTATCTGCCACTTTACCTGTTATCCAACCAACCATATTCACATCATAAATCTTATTAATTTTCCAAGCTTATAAATACAAGGGCCACCATAGATCAAAAATCAAACTTTTTAATGTAAAGATATAATGCAATTTTTTTCCTAGGGCTTCAATCATTTCTCTCATTTTTATTTACAAACCAATCCAAATGATGCATAAAGCGATGTTGAAGGCACTTGACCAAACACATTAGTAAAGATCTTGAATTCTATATCTAGACACAATTACACTCATGGACCGATCTTGAAGGGAAGTTCATGAAAAAAATATAATATAATACACGTTAACCCTGTATATACCCTTATTAAAATATACTCTTATGGAAAATTGAGTTTGCCATGTCTACTAGGTAAGCTTTAATGAATCATGAAAACAACATGTCTACTAGATTAAGTTTGCTTAATCTAGTAGTATTCTTTTTATTCCTCCTCATATAGGTCTTTGCCCATGTCGGCCAATATTATCCTATAGACATGTTGTTCATCAGTGCCCATGTGCAGCAAGTCGTAGAGCCCATCAATATTGGGGATGCATAAGTCATCCAACAAAGTCATCTGATTGCAACTATTCCACCTTGGAGGAGATGGATATCTTCTACATTTAGGCACCTTGTCCTTCCTTGTATCTCAAGTTAATGAGGTTGTTGTTGAATGTTGCATAGTTACAGTTGCATGGTTTGGAATAGGTGGTAGTACTATCTACAATGGAGTTGCTCCTATAAAACACCCTTCAATAACTAATCTAATCAAGACAATTAAAAAATTCAAAAACTCATTTTGGTAAGAATGTCCAAATTTGAATTTTTGACAAGATAGCACTAAAAATAACACCTGTAATTGAAAACTAAGGATGGTTTAAGCATACTAAGACCTCCTAGACCATAATCAATCCAAAATTGAACAAGTAAACCCAAATTTGAAAATAAACTAGCCTAGGAGTGATGCTGAAACTTGTAAATGAAATAATGTAGTATTGGATAGTGTAGTATCTACATAAGAAGACAATAAACACAAGGTTAGGAAGTTATGATATGTATTTGGTATAGTGGGAGGGATTATGGAATGAAGAAAACACTTGATTTCGTAATGGGAGATGAAGAAGATTAATAAGAAAAAATGTTAGCAGTATAATTAGATTAACTCATAGGAGTTATTTTATTTTTACCCAGAGGAGAATGATATAAAAAAAGAGGGAAAACTAGAGATCTATTGATCCTATACCTAATTTCTAATTTTAGTTAATCGAATATGTTCATGATTGATAGCTAGCACTTTGATCTATGATTGGTAGTATTTTATATTTGACAACATCGAGGTCAAAATCATGCATGCAGTAGGTATGGTTGCAAGATATCATCTCCAAAAGATAGTCATGTTCAGTTGGTGAAGAGAATATTCAAATATATCAAGGAGGCATTGGATTATGGATTGTGGTATCCCACAGGCAGAGATTTCACTTTGGTCGCTTATATAGATTCAGATTGGATAGGGTGCTTGGATGACAGAAAGAGTACAAGTGGAGGAGCTTTCTTCTTTGGTGATAGCTTAGTATCATGGCTAAGCAAAAAGCAAAATTCAGTATCACTTTTTATAGCTGAAGCAGAATATATTGCAGCGGTATTATGTTGTACTCAAGTGCTTTGGATGAAGCAAACTTTAAAAGATATCAAGGTAAAATATGATGAACCTATTTCTATTTTTTGTGACAACACAAGTGCTATTAAAATGGAAATGGTCCACTTTCATGACCAAGTGCCCCCTCACAAAGACACCCTTTGGACTTTTTGTGACCATCGAAGACCTGGTTTCAGGGCAAAAGGTCATGAAGAACAAGGCTTCAAGGCAAAAAAGGGGGGGCATTTTGGCATGCAAGATTCGCAAAATGGTCAACAGATTGAAGGGTCACAAAGGGTGAATGCCAAAGGTCATTTGGAAACTATAAATAAAGGCTTGAGAAGCCATTTGTAATATGCAAGAGAGTGCATGGTTTGTAATTGTTTTCGAAGAGAGAAAAGTAGGATATATTGTAGAGTTATATCATTTGTTGAGTAAGCAACATTGAGAGATAGTTGTGTTTTATACACAAGAGGGGTTTGTGCTCCTGTGGGTTGGTGCTCACAAATCTTTGCAAGGGGTTGGTGCTCACAAATAGTTGTGTTGGTGTTCGACAAAGGGGTTGGTGCTCCTGCAAGTGGATGCTTGTGAACTTTGTAATTTGAGTTGGTGCTCATTCATATACTTAAGATTGTTCTCCATGATTTTTCTCACTTTGGGTTTCCACGTAAAAATCGGGTGTCTCTCTCTCTCTCGTGTAATGCATATTATTGTTTCAGTTTTATCGCATATCTTGAATGTGTGGTTAAGTGGTTAAAGAAAAGGAATTTGATTAAAAAATAAGATATATAATATACTGATTAGACTAAGTTTAAATTTTCATATAAATGAATGCATAATATCAATGTTCAACTATTAAATATAAATATATTTGTAATTAATGAAAATCAATAAGACCATGTTTAGGACCAGACCCTTAAATCTATTTGTGCTTATATTGCATTTAATTATCTTAACCCCTAGTGTTAAGTTGTTATGTTTCAATAGATTAAATTTGATTAAGTTTTGATCCTATACCTAATTTCTAATTTTAGTTAATTGAATATGTTCATGATTGACAGCTAGCACATTTCAAAGCACTTAGTCTAAATATATAAACTAATTATATTTTTCAAATAGTAAAGACCCTTTGGTAATGTCCATGAATCAAAATCTACCAAATCCATCTACTTTATTGCCCATTGTTTTTAGGTGTATCACAAATAATAGGAGTACCTATAATAGGAATTCCTAAAATCACATGGACATCTTCTAGAGTGACACCCACCTCAATGGTATCCGCATCCACCACCCACCCAAAAGTGTTGGTTAGCCACTTCCATGTTTATCTAAAATTCATTTCTTGTGTTTTGCACACAACACATACGTATATCAACAAGTAATGGAAAACTAAAAAGTTCAAACCCATTATTAATCATCTGAGATTGATGTAGGTTCAATATGCTTTGATCGCATACATCCAGTGTTCCATGTATATTTGTTTATACACTTCTTTGAGTGTCTTGTCATGATTATTGAACATTTGAATATACTATCTTGTTTGTACCCCCATGCCTTTATTTTCTTACTTTGAAATTTGAGTATGTTATG
Source organism: Torreya grandis (assembly GCA_037957365.1). Lineage (NCBI taxonomy): Eukaryota > Viridiplantae > Streptophyta > Pinopsida > Cupressales > Taxaceae > Torreya > Torreya grandis. Next base: position 421,936 of record JARHVA010000262.1, on the reverse strand, counting down.
TATTATTATATGGACATTTGAACATTTCATTCCTTTCTTTGTGGAAATTTGACTAAGTCACATTGCTTTGATTTTGTGGTATTTGAACAAGCCCTTTATTTGAACTCTCCTTGGACCATTATATTTTGACTTTATTTTAAGTGCTTTTATAATCATTTACACTGTGTTGAAATTAGAAAGAACTTGGTCAAATATCTGTCTCCCTAAAATTCATAGTCATTGCTCATACCTTCATCGGACCTTGAGCATTCTGCTTGCACATCCTTCGCATCCCGACACTTTTGTCTACATCCTCATCAGGGCTTGATACCATTATTAGCAGACCTATCGAAACCCGACAAGTGTGAAAACACTACCACTAGACTCGGACGAGTGTGCTAACACAACTCCCAGAACTCGACGGTTGTGCTAACACTTACCCCGAAACCCGATACCCCTGCAAACAACTATGTCAGATTCTGGGGGCTTCAAGTGCAATTTTTCACGGAAAATAAGTGTTTGGTTGATTTCTTCAACAATTCATCCTCTTCAGGAGTAGTTCAATGCAGGGCTTTCACCCAAGTGTTGGTTTCCTCCTAGATAACATCCAAAACTCCCATCAAGGGCACTCCAAAGAAAACTCCTCCAAAGAAGCCTCTACAAGGTGAAGAAAGATCAAAAATGACGTACCAGTTTCAAGGTGGTGTCCCTCAGTCAAATACGGGTTCGAATGTTGAAAATATAACAGACGTTGATTTGGGATATGTTGACTTGGAAGACTTTGGAACATAATCCATAAGACAGATTATAGACAAAGCATTCATGACAGTGGGTTGGCATAGGCAGCAACATTTTCAACTTCAGTTCAGTGTCCAGAACTTGTTTTGACTATCGTTGAACACTACGATCCTGTAAAAAGATAAGTTTTGAATCTTAAAAGAGAATATGTTATATGCTTGGCACCAGAGCATATTGACAAATTACTTCAATTTCCTGACAGAGAATCTTTTATTGATTTGACACCTGCTTCTACTTAGAAATTCTAGGAAGACAACACTAATTCTTGTGCCAAATGGGTAAACAAACAACGATTGTTGAAATCAAAACATACAACAAGCCTACCAAAGAATCTTTCCAAATTTGAATTCAAAAATGAAGTCAATGATATGATTACACTTACACAAAGTTGTAGGGAATCTAGCTGCAAGAAACTTCTAGACTTGGATGTATAGGTATATGTGGATTATTCACCAAAATAAACAATATATCAATTGGGGAGAATTATTCAATGATTCAATTCATAAGCAATTGATGGAAGTCAAAACAACTTTTAAGTTCTACATGTCTTCTTACCTTGTTCATGCAGTTGCCAAAAGAAGATTTTACAGTAGATTGAAACAAGTGGGAGACATCAAAATTGCAAAAATATATGAATTTTATTCCCAATTAACTCTAAAAAAAAATGCTCACCACTTTCGACGAGTAAATGATGCATTCCTACAATATGTAATTCAAATGTTTGAGCGAGAACCATATAATATGAGGATATTTATAGAGGCATCAACAGAGGTTAAATGGAGAGCCTCACTTTCTCACTTTCAGTTATCCACAGATTTGTGGATGCAAGTTATCACCATACATACTTCCTGGATATGTTGATAACAAATGGGCTTTGATGGAATTAGTGAGACAATTGGCTGAAATTCACAAGTTCTTAGCCAATAAACATAAACCTAGAATAAAATTTCCTATCTCTATAGGTAGGTATACATGTGCATCATTGGCCAAAGCAAAGTCTGTTGAAGAAGAAATGACATGTGTCACTATGAGGACATTTGAAAGTAGACCTTCATTTGATATAAGGGATTTAGTGGCACACATTCTTGGGTCTTCGTATCAGCATGTATCTCATTTTGAAAACTATTGGTTAGATTGTGATGATGAAAGAAATGTGAGAATCAAGGATTGTTCATGGTTCACAATAAAACAAGTCAATGCATTTGGCATTATGAAAGTCCCAAAGAAGTTGATCGATGACAAAGATAAAGTGCTTGAAACTTTGCAAAAGTTTGGTAAATATCAAAAGAAAAGGCCACAACCAGAACATAAGAAAATTCACATTATTCTCAGTGAAGACAAACAAGAATAGCTCTTCATCAAGATTTTGACTTGTTTTCTGCCTCGAACCCTTTGAATCATTTTTGTAATTTTGCATAATTTTGTAACGAATAATTTGCACATTGTAAATTTCTTTTGCAAATTTCAAGTCTTGCAAATTTGCCAAATACTGTTTCAAGTCGTATAAATTTGCTATTGTACTTTTGCAAGTTGTGCAAAATACTTGGCGTGTTTTTGTAAATTTTTAAAATGTGGAAATTTGCTATTGCATTTTTACAAGTTGCTAATAGGCAAAAAAGGTGGTTACGAAACATAACCACCCATTTCAACTTATAAATATGAGTTAAAGGCTCATTGGTGGGGGTTCTTGACAGTTAAACTTCCCAAAAAACTTTTGAAAGTGGAGTTTGCAAATCAACAAAGATCAATACAAGGAGATTTTGCAAACTTTGCATTCAATATTTTTTCACAAATTATGTATATGTTTACTATTTGCATGTGTTTAAATCTTTGTTTTCAAAATATCATTATAGTTGTTATAAACTAGTCAAAATTTGGCAATTTTATTTAGTATTCTTTTCGAATCTACATTTGTTATTTTCATTTTGGTGAAACCTTGATGGAGTTAAAAAGTAATCTTTCACTTTTTCACAAAGAAATACAAAGTAATTGTTATATTCTGTTATTAGTCATATACAATTATTTTGGTGTATGTTGTGTGTTCTTATGGACACATATGTCTTTCCTATGCATTGAATGATAGAAGTTGCCTATTAGAGAGATTATCCCCTACTTCGACTTTTTCAGTAAGTCTTTGAATTTGACTTATTGAACTTGTTATCTTTCACTTTCCTAAAAACATTTCTTTCCTTTGTATCTCTCTTTCATATTTTTGCTATAAATATTTTTCCTTGCCATATTTTTTTGGTTTTCAATAAAGGTAGCTCCACCTGATAATAGGAGAGGGATTTTGTCCCGTGACTATTGACAAGAAACGTCAATTTGTCCTCTTAACAAATTCTGATGCCAACAGTTTTTGGCATCCACTATGGTGCACATTTATACAGCACTCATGCAACCCACATTTTGGTATATTGGTCCATATGACTTTGCCATCAACTCAGAGACCACTCTATCAACTTGAACTAGATTTGGAGCAATCTACTCAGTTAGATATTATTTCCCACATCAAACAACTTGTTTGGGATTCTGATGAAGCTTCAGTGACAATTTCAAATTATCCTGGCAATTTTACATCAAGAATTAGATCATGTAGAAAGAGCAGAAAAAATTCGTGCATGTAGAGAAACCCATAGAGCTCGACAAGTAGCTCAAAATTAGTAGGTTCTATCCATGAGCATTTTGGCTATTCAAAATCTTGATCATCAACCCGATTTGAATTGGGTAGAAGCTGCAGAAGAAGGCATTGTCTCAAGTCTCTAACAACTAGCCTGAGATAACAAGAGAAGTTTCATTCAATTCAACATTGTCACTGTGGTGATAAACACAAAAGAAGATCGAGCTACTATTGCTCAATGAAAAATAGAAATTGCTTCATGAAGAGAGGCAAGAAAACAAGCATGAAGAGCAATTCATATAGCTGCTCAAAAACTTTTCATAGTAAGAATTTCTTCTAATGAGCACTCAAATAACCCAAGCACCAATTCTTCAACCGAATCTTGACTGGTTGAGTCAAACACGAAGACATTTCGTCAGACTTGAGAGTATTTGTCTATGATAATAGAACTAGTTCAGCACATTTTCGTAGAGTTGTTGAGGTGTTAGAAGAAGATCATGTCAATTTGGAAAAAAGAGCCGAAGTACTAGTTGCACGTAGAACTTAACAAAGAAGACACTCAGCTCAAAGGATTCTTCAATTCAGACAAGCTCCTCATCAACAGTAAAAAATGATAGAAAAATGATTCACCAGGGCAAGTAAATCAAAAGGTGAAACTGATCCTTTCTATCAACTACAAGAAGCTTCTAATTTCAAATTAAATCCCAAACAAAAAAGCCGACTAAAAAAATCAATCAATCCTCCTACAACCCTTAAGAAAGTTAGACAGTTACAAGGAGGGCCAATCATTAGTCAAGCTCATCCTACCAAGTGTTGTTATCCCATTACAAGCAATCTTTTCAACATGGCTCTACCTTGGGGTAATATAATTTATACGTTGGCTTTAGGATAGTTGCATGAACCTCCGAAAGGATCACAAAAAAACTTTTCAAAATTCTTAGGGGATGGTAAACAACATCCAAATGAACATATTGTTATCTTCTCTGTAGCATGTGGAATTCTAGGAGTTGAGCATGAAGATATAGCAATGACATTGTTTGTTGAAACACTCTACAATGGAGCCGCAAATTGGTTTTATCGTCCTCTAGGGGCAATAACGAATTGGAATGATATGAAGAGTAAATTTGAAACTAGATTCAAACCAGCAAAAGATGCACATGCATTATTGGCTCAACTCACTCAGATAAGAAAGAAGCTTATGAACCAATGAGAGATTTTGTAGCTAAGTTCAACAAATTATTGCATAAAATACCAGTGACTGTCAAACCAACAGATGAAAATCAGAAGCGCTTCTTTATCAATTCTCAATTGCCAGGAATGAGTTATTAGTTGAGAAGAGTCAAGGTAGCTGATTTGACTGCAACTCAAACATTAGTTGTTGACGTTGAAGATGATATGATAATAGCCGATAAATTAAAGAAGAAACCATCAAAAGATAAAATACAGAGTTCAAGTCAATCTTCCACCGAACAACGCTTGCAAAAGATGGCTAATGACATAAAAGCTTTAAAGAAACAACTGCCTCAAAAAACTATCACTGCTCCTTATCGAGACATCCCAAGAAGAAACTATCTTTTCAAAGGGATCGTCCTCGATTGCAAGCTCTCAGCAAAAACTTGCATTAGAAGCTCTTCCTCAACAAAATACAAATTCACCTGTAAATGTTGTTTTGGAATCAAAAAATATATTTGGATATTGAAGAAGAAAATGAATCAAAAAATCTAGATCTTCAAGAATGTGAAATTAAGGACCCTGGTGGCGACTCCGCAAATACGTTCCTGGAATATAATTCAGATAAAGATGATTATGAAGACAATGTTGGAGACAGGAACAATCAATCATTCGTGGTTTTCACAAGTGCTCAGAATTAGAAAATGCAACAAAATAATAGCCAAGAAGAATCAACGAAAGTTATTCTTTTACGATGAACACCACCCCCTGTTCAGACAAAAGCAAAATAACCTCTAACTAGGTCAGGTGAGTCTTCCCTAAATACTACTATTGGTTATCAAAAAAATATTCCTCCTATCAATACTAATGCAATGTATCTCAACCTTTATAATGTTCTACTAGTTTACCTGTTTTTGATATAATTGAATATGTCAATAAGACCAATTCAAACGTTACATGCTGAATATTTGAGAGCATATCCAGATCAACTAGATAGACTAGTAGAATTTATTAAAGACAAAATCTCACTCAAAAGAAGTTCAATATTAAAGGAATATTAGCCACCCCACCTTCCAACCCACTAAACTCTATTGTTGCAGTAAATTCCAAATCTAATAAGGTTGACCCTTTTTACATCTCCTTATTGCTTAAGGGATGTAAAGTCAGTAATTATATAATTGACACAGGAGCCTCAAATAATGTAATGTCTGCCAAAGTTGCTCATGCTCTTGACCTACCTGTACAAAAACTTTTGGTCGTTGTTACTGAAAGCAAAACAAGTTCCACTTGTTAGCCAAATCAAAAATGCTCAAGTTGCCCTTGCATATTTTCTTTAAAAGAGGATCAAGATCAAGATCAACATCCTAATAACTAATATCCCAGCAACCTATGTCATTCTCTTGGGAAGAAACTTTTGTAAAGAACTTGGTGGTGAAATTCAGTTGGATTTGTCATATGCAATGATTCCAGTCAAAGGAGTGAAACAACGCATTGAACCAGAATTGAAAACGAAATACACTGTGCAAAAGGTTGATCTCAAGGCAGATATCTTGTATGCAGATGCATGTATAGGTAATTACTTGTTGATGTCAGAAAAAGATCTGGATTTGTCAAAGATCATGGAAACCAATCCCATTGAGGTTTGGACTATGGAATTTGATGGTAATTGCTCTTTAACAGGATTTGATGTAGGAATTGCTCTAATATCTCCAAACAAGGAAATATTTATTTTTTCTTACAAATTGCAATTTGATTGTACCAACAATGCTACAGAGTATGAAGCACTCTTACTAGGGCTATACAAGTTGTAGAAGAGATGGGAATCAAAAACTTGGAAGTGTTAGGTGATGCAGAATTGATTGTGAAATAGATCAAATGCCAATATCAGATAAAAAATGACCATTTGAAGCATTACAAGAATAAAGTCTGGGACAATATAGAAGTTTTTGAGGCATTCTCTATTCAAGCTATTCCAAGAGAAGATAACTCCAAAGTAGATACACTTGCAGTATCATTTTCATTGCTGATTCTACATTCAGAAATTGGTAAAGACAAATGCACAACCGAAATCATGTATTGGCCTAGTGTGCCAAACGATTCAGAGAATTGACAGGCATCTAATAATGATCAACAAATCATCTATTTTCTCGAAAAAGCTGATATTTTCAGGAATTTGTACTTCGAAGGCATTGATTCATTATACAAAGAATTTTCTTCTCAAACTCAAAAAGAAGGTATTGTTGAAGAACAAAACGAAGGAGTAATCAAAATGAAAGGAAATAAGATCCTTAAAGGTTTGATTTCATTGGAAGAACTTTTCAACAAGCATGACAGATTCATCAAGAAGAAAATGTAGAAAGATTCCCTTGGCTCAGCAGACTATGAGAGTGAATATTGGTTCTGAAAAGCAACCCGGACTAGTTAACATTGAAAAATGTTGTTCACCAGAAGAAAAGAGAAAATTCATTAGTTTGCTTCAAAAATATATTGAGATTCTTGCACATTCATACAAAGATCTCAAATATTTTCGTCTGAAAGAGATGCAAAGCACAATTCCTCTAAAACCAAATGTCAAACCATTCAAGCAAAGCAAATACAATATAATCCAAAAATTGCAGGAAAAATTTTTGCAGAAATTCAGAAAATGTTGAATGCACAAATCATTTTCCCCATTCATCATTCAACTTGGATTGCTAACATAGTCTCAATCCGCAAAAAGAGTGGAGAAATCAGAATTTATGTTGACTTCCAGAATTTGAATCAAGCATCTCTCAAAGATAATTATCCAGTACGTATTATGGATCAAGTCTTTTAGGCAATTACAAGTTCGGAAATACTCTCGATGTTGAATGGCTTCTCAGGCTATAATCAGATCGAATTTAATAAAGAAGATCAACACAAAACAACTTTTACAACTCCACGGGACACTTTTGCATACCAACGAATGTCATTTGGTTTGATCAATGCGAGTATTTTATTTCAGAAAGCCATGGATCTCGCATTCAAAGATCTAAAGAATAAGATAATTGTAGTGTACTTAGATGATCTAACATTGTTTTCAAAAAAGATGGAAGACCATTATGAACACCTTAAGAAAGTATTTGAAAAGTGTCGACTGCATGGCATTTCTCTAAACCTTAAAAAGTATGTTTTAGGGATGACTGAAGGGAAACTCCTCGGGCACATTATCTCCAAAGAAGGAATCAAGATTGATCCAGAAAGAGTTGAAGCATCCAAAAGTTGTCTCTACCAACTAGTAAACCATGTGTATTCATTCTTCGAAAAAATAAATTTTTTAAGAAGATTCGTTCCAGATTTTGCAGAACTCACCAAGCATATTGCCGAAATGATGAAAAGAAAACCTTCCTTCGAATGGAACAACTTAGGAAAAGAGGCATTCGAAAAAATAAACGCTGCTATTGCTCGTGCACCAACTCTGGTTTGTCCTGACTTCAAGAAAGAATTCATCATTTATTGTTATGCCTCGAATCATACTCTCTCAACCATATTGGTTCAGAAAAATGAAGAAGATACTGAATCTCCTATTGCTTTCATGAGTTGCAATATGAACGATTGTGAATTGAAATATTCTACAGAAGAGAAACATGCATATACAGTTGTGAAAGACGTCAAACAATTCAGCTATTATATTTTGCATTCACATTCCATTGTAATGGTGCCAAGTAAAGCAATCAAATCTATTTTGACTCAATAGGAGCCAGGATAAAAAAAAGGCAACTGGATAACCAAAGTTCAGGAATATGATCTTGAAATCAAACCAACAAAATTGGTTCGAGGAAAGGGATTGTGTTAACTCATAGCAGAACAAACAAATTCTAACGATCAAAACAAAGATCTTCCTTTTGTTCTTTTTATGATTCAGTGAATGAATGGTTTGCAAATATTGCTTTTTTTTTACATATGGAGAATGTCCATCTCATCTAGATACCAAACAACACAGGACACTCAAGTTGAAATCTAGAAAGTTCGTAATCTAGGATGGTACGTTGTTCAAAAAAAGCATTGATAGCTTTTTCTTAAAGTGTGTTGATAATGAACAAAAAAAGCTCTTACAAGCCTTTCCTGATCAAGCTTGTGGCGGACATTTCTCTACTCCAGTGACAGCTTACAAATTTTAAGAGCTCATTACTATTGGCCTCCACTTTTCAATGACTCTTATGAGTGGGTAAGGAAATGTGAGGCTTATCAACAGTTTGTCGAGTGACCAAAACTCGTAGCATTTCCACTTAAGTTGGTGGTAATAAACGAACCCTTTCAACAATGGGGTTTAGATTTTGTAGGAACTGTGAATTCTCATTCAAGTGCAAGACATACACATGTTCCCACTGTTACAAACTACTTCATCAAATAGGTATAAGCCATCCCAGTCAAGCAGACAACTCCAGAAGTTGTTTGCAACTTCATCAAGGAGAATATCTTGGTTAGATATGATGTTCCACAGAAGATCGTAACAGACAATGTTTCAATTTTTTCCTCTTCAGAGTTGATTGGGTTTTGCTATGGTTACGGCATCTCATTGTCCCACTCTTCAGACTATTACCCAACGTGGTCACCATCATTCGCAAATTAGTTGATGAAAATCAAATGAACTAGCACAAGAAGTTGGTTGATGCATTGTGGGTAGATCGTATAACACTAAAGAAAGCTATAGGTATGTCTCCATTCCAATTGCTCTATGGGATTGATGCAGCAATTCCAATAACACTCGAATTGCCTACACTTCAGCTAACCAGAGCCATTGAAAATCAGAATTTTGAAAGTCCCTTGGACAAGAGAATTCTTTATTTGAACAAACTTGAAGAAGATAGATCCAAAGTTGTTGATAAGATTACCAAGCATCAAGCTCAAGTCAAAATCCTCTTTGACACGAAAGCAAAAAAAATAGATTTTCAAGTAGGAGATCTTGTTCTCTTATGGGATAAGCGCAGATTCAAAAGGAAGTCACGAAAAATTTGACTCATTGTGGATGGGCCCTTTTAAGATCAGACACTTTTGTGGAGATAATACTTTCTACTTGGCCTATCATGATAGCACACATCTTCCATTGCCCTACAGTGCCCAGTATCTCAAACACTACTTCAAATGAGAGCAAGTTGTCCCCTACATGTATGTACATACAATTTTATCTTGTCTCCTTTCCCCTTGCTTTGTTTTGGGCTGTGTGTGTGTTGTCTTTCAATAATACAACAGTTCGTCTGTTGTCCCCTCCTGTCCATGTATCGGTCTTTTAACCAGTAACCATTGTTTGTTGGTCCAACATTTTAATCTGTATCTCTTCAAACACCTAATTTGAGCTCAAAATACAAAGCTTCTTCAGTTTCCAAAATATACAGGTTTTCCAAGATCTCTTCAAGTGAATAAGTGGTAAACATGCAAAATCTTCAAAAGCAAGGAATCTAGTCCGACAATGCGCGTTCATTTCTCATACAATTCAGATAGGCGAACTGGGTGTCAATTGGTCGGATTAGGTTCAACAAATTTTAAAGCAAGGTATCTGGCCCGACAGTGCATATTCATTTCTCATATGATTAAGATAGATGAACTAGTTTTTATTTGGTTGGATTAGGACATGCAGAAACAAGTTTTATGAAAATTCTCAAAGATTTGCGACAATGAAGACAACAATGATAAATAAACTTCTGACAAAGATAAGTGACTCCATAACCCAATGGATAAGACACTTGTTTGCAAAATCAAAGTATGGAGTTCTTTTGTTGTCCCTTATAATTCGAGGTCCCCAATCGGAGCTAGTTGTACCAATTTTTGAGCAATTGGTCAAAAAGTCAAAAATAGTCAATGTCAAAGTTGGTAAGAGTCAGAAGTCCTTATTTATGAGAAAATTGGTCTTCACAAAGTCAAGTTATGTAAAAAATTTGAAAATCTTCTAAGTCTTGATGTTTGTTTTTTTGCAAATTTCAAAATTTGCTAAAGACCCCCTCGGATCCCACCATGTGTGCCAACACAAGCACCGGAATCCAAGAGTCTTGTAGACACATTCATCGGCACCCAATAGGCATGCCAACAGCACCCTCGAAACCCGATGGGTTTGTTGATATAACCTTCGGAGTCCGATAATAGTGTTGACACAACTTGTGGAGTTCGACAACAATGTAAACATCCCTGGATCTCGATGTTATTGCCAACAAAACAAGCAAAACCTACCTTACTTGCATGCAAATCCTCCAAATCCTGACTTGTTCATAAGTAAAACCTAGCATTTTGGCCATTAATGGTGATAACCCTTCTGCACGTGTGAGAGCATTTGAAACTTGGCTTTTGCCATTAAATCATTAATTGTCACTAATTTTCTCACTTTGTTTGAAAATCCATCACTTTCCTTCCCTGCTTTCCGTTCGCATCTGCCTCGCCTGCAGTTCATCCATCGCAATTGTCGACAAGTCTGGAATCTTTCTGGTCAAATTACTAGGGTTTCTAATTTGGGGCGAGGTAAGCAATATTGGTCATTTCCCATCTTTCTTTGCACATAAATCCAATGATTTTTCTATCAATTGTTCCTACAAACACTTACATGCTTTTTCTAGGATTCATTTTTTTGGGTTTCCTTTAAACTGTATTGAAATTAGAAAGAACTTGGTCAAATCTCTGTCTCCCTAAAATTCATAGCCGCTCATACCTTTGTCGGACCCCGAGCATTCTGCTTGCACATCCTTCGCATCCCGGCATTTTTGTCTGCATCCTCATTGGGCCCTGATACCATCATTAACAAACCTATCGAAACCCGACAAGTGTGAAAACACAACCACCGGACTCAGACAAGTGTGCTAGCACAACTCCCGGAACCCAACGATTGAGCTAACACGACCCCTAGAAGTCAGTACCCCTGCGAATAACTCTGTTGGATTTTGGGGGCTTCAGGTGTAATTTTGCAGAGAAAACAAGTGTTTGGTTGATTTCTTTAGCAATTCATCCTCTTCAAATGCAGTTTAGTGCAGGCTTTTCACCCAAGTGTTGTTTTCCTCCTAGATGTCAACATCTAGAACTACCATCAAGGGCACTCCAAAGAAGCCCCTACAAGGTGAAGAAAGATTAGAAATGGAGAACCAGTTTCAAGGTGTTGTCCCTCCATCAAATCTAGATTCGAATGTTGAAAATATAACAGACACTGATTTGGGACATGTTGACTTCGAAGACTTTTAGAACAGAATCAACAAAGTCCAAAAGACAAGGTATGGACAAAGCATTCATGACAGTAAGTTGAAACAGGGAACAGCATTTCCAACTTCAATTCAGTGTTCAAAACTTGTTTTGACTATAGTTGAACACTATAATCATGTGAAGAGAGAAGTTTTGGATCCTAAAGGAGAATATGTTGTATACTTGGCACCAAAACATATTGACAAATTAGTTCAATTGCCTAAGAGAATCTTTTTTTATTTGACTTCTGCTTCTTCTCAGCAATTCTAGGAAGACTACTAATTCTCGTGCCAAATGGGTAAACAAACAATGGTTGTTGAAATCAAAACATACAAGACTCCCGAAGAATATTTCCTGGTTCAAATTCAAAAATGAAGTCAATCATATGATTACACTCTTACACAGAGTTGTAGGGAATCCAGCTCGAAGAAACTTCCAAACTTGGATGTATAGATATATGTGGATAAAAAATATATCAATTGGGGAGAGTTAATCAGTGATTCAATTCATAAGCTGTTGATGGAAGTCGAAACAACTTCCAAGTTCTACATGTCTTACCTTGTTTATGCAGTTGCTAGAACAAGAATTCATTTACAGTGGATTGAATTAGGTAGGAGACATCAAAACTACAAAAATATATGAATTTTATCCCCAATTAACTTTGAAAGAAAACGCTCACCACTTTCAAAGAGTAAATGATGAGTTCCTACAATATGTAATTCAAATGTTTGAGCGAAATCCATTTAAATATGAGAATATCTATAGAGGCATCAATAGAGATTGCTAAGTAGGGATCCTAGTTCATACAATTTTCCACTCTCAGATATCTACAGATTTGTGGATGCGAGTTATCACCATACATGCTTCCTAGATATGTTGATAACAAGTGGGTTTTGATGAAATTAGTGAGACAATTGATTGAAACTCACAAGTTCTTAGCCAATAAACATAAAACTAGAACGAAATTTCCTATCTTTGTAGGTAGGTATACATGTGCATCATTGGCTAAAGCAAAGTATGTTGAAGAAGAAATAACACGTCACTATGAAGACATTTGAAAGCGGGCCTTCATTTGATATAAGGGGTTTAGTGGCACACGTTCTTGGATCTTCGTATCAGCATGTATCTCATTTTGAAGACTATTGGTTAGATTGTGATGATGAAAGAGATGTGTGAATCAGGGATTGCTCACGGTTCACAATAAAACAGGTCAATGCATTTAACATTAAGAAAGTCCCAAAGAAGTTAATCGATGACGAAGATAAAGTGCTTGAAACTCTGCAAAAGTTTGGTGAATATCAAAAGCAGCCACAACCAAAAGATAAGAAGATTCAGATTGTTCTCAGTGAAGACGAACAAGAATAGCTTTTCATCAAGATTTTGACTTGTTTTCTGCCTCAAACCCTTTGAGTCATTTTTGTAATTTTGCATAATTTTGTATCGAATAATTTGCACATTGAAAATTTCTTTTGCAAAATTCAAGTTGTGCAAATTTGCCAAATACTTTTTCAGGTTGTGTAAATTTGCTATTGTACTTTTGCAAGTTGTGCAAAATGCCTAACGTGTTTTTGCAAGTTTTTAAAAAATACAAATTTGCTATTGCATTTTTACAAGTTGCTAATAGGCAGAAAAGCCACCCATTTCAACTTATAAATGAGTTAAATGCTCATTGGTAGGGGTTCTTAACAGTTAAACTACCCAAGAAACTTTTGAAAATGGAGATTGTATTTGCAACTCAACAAAGATCAATACAAGGAGGTTTTGCAAACTTTGCATTCAAGATTTCTTCACAAATTACGCATGTGTTTACTATTTGCATATGTTTAAATCTTTGTTTTCAAAATGTTATCACAGTGGTTATAAACTTTGTTGTATTTCTTTCCAAATCTACATTTGTTATTTTCATTTTGGTGAAATCTCAATGGAGTTAAAAAGTAATCTTTCACTTTTTCACAAGGAAATACAAAGTAATTGTTATATTCTATTCTCAATCATATACAGTTATTTTGGTGTATGTTATGTGTTCTTGTGGATACAGATATGTCTTTCCTATCCATTGAATGATAGAGATTGCCTATTAGAGAGATTATCGCCTACTTCGACATTTTCAGTAAGTTTGTGAATTTGGCTTATTGAATTTGTTATCTTTCACTTTCCTAAATACATTTATGTCCTTTGTATCTCTCTTTCCTACTTTCCTTTCTATCGTCTTTTTGTACTTTCTGGTTAAAAGTACTACACTGATGAAATCCATTTTTGCTATAAGGATTTTATCTCATGACTGTTGACAAGAAATGTCCATTTGTCCTCTTGACAAATTCTCACGCCAACATTTTGGCAACTCAAAACGGATGTAAAGTTCACCAAATGGGCACCAAAATTGCATTTCTGAATGGTGATGTCAAAGAGACAGTGTACATGACACAGCCCGAAGGTTTTGCAAAAAACAGCCAAAAGCACGAAGTGTGCAAACTTGAAAAATCATTGTATGGTTCAAAACAAGCCCCACGAGCTTGGTATGACAAACTAGTTGAGCACCTCTTGAACATGAACTTCAAACATTTTGAGTTTGAAGATGCAACTCTTTTTATCAAAACAGTGGAAAAAAATTGAACAGTTGCTAAAGATTCTTATTTTCAGCAAGTGGATCTAGTATCTTCCTATATCAGTTGGGGTCATTGGTGTTGCCATGAATGATCAAGTGGTTGGGGGGCAGCAAGTTAGGGAGAATCATCAGGTGGACCCTATCATAGAAGCTAATTATTCTACACTGGATAGGACTGAGAATAGGCAGTCCTAAGTTAATGTTGTCTTAGACCAGTATCTTGCTTCTGATTCTAATGGCAGTGATGACCTTGGTTGGGACGCCAAGTCTGGATTGTACCATCTCTTATGCTTCTTCTCTGATAGATTATCCCAATCCTACTTCAGGTTATGACGGGGTTTTGCCCCAATGGATTGAGAAACTGATGTAGGACCATGTGCACAAAATGATTGAGCAGATGTGGGCCACAATGGAAAAATATGATGTCAAAGCCAAAATGAAGACTGATCCCAAACGGACAACAGGACCTGAGAAGGATGTTAAGGGAACCTATTCCTGATGATGATGGTGTTGGTGGCCCCAAGGCCTAAATCTTTGGCTATGGTTGTGTATTTGTATATGACGGTTACTGTTTATGGTTATTTTTCTTCATAACTATGACTTTGGGTTGCAGCCCCTCTCATATTAGTTATATATTGATCTTTTAAGAGTTGTATCCCAGATGACTCAGTTGTTGGTTACCCCTATGGTGGGCTTATCTTGAGAATGTTCCTTTATCTTTTGTTATCTTTTTGTCATGTCCGCTTGGGGACATATTTTGTTTTGTAGACTTTTGCTCCAATATAGAAAAAATCCATTTTTCTGTAGCTTGACTTTGTATTCAATTGGAGCATGAGTTTGGTAATTTCCATTGCACAAAAAGTTTGCTCTTGTTGGACAGAAATAAGGAAGCATTGTTTATTATTGGATTCAAGTAAACGTTTGTTGGTGTGTTGTCTCCAGAATGTCTTGTGGCCCTCTCATATTATATTAGTTATATGTTGATCTTTTAAGTGTTGTAGCCTAGGTGACTTGGTTGTTGGTTACCCGAATGATGGGCTTATCTTGAGACTGATCCTTTTATCTTTTGTTATCTTTTTCTCATGTCCGTTTGGGAACATATTTTGTTTTGTAGACTTTTACTCCAAAATTGAAAAAATCCCATTTTGTTGTAGCTTGAGTTTGTATTCAGTTGGAGCATGATTTCGGTAATTTGCATCCCACAAAAAGTTCTACTCTTGTTGGACAGCGATAAGGAAGCATAGTTTATTATTAAGTAAATGTATATTGGTGAGCTGTCTACATAATATCTTGCGGCCCTCTCATATTGGTTATATGTTGATCTTTCAAGGGTTATAGCCCAGGTGACTTGGTTGTTGGCTACCCGCTTATCTTGAGACCGTTCCTTTAACTTTTGTTATCTTTTTGCCATGTCGGCTTGGGGAGTTACTTTGTTCTGTAGCTTCAGTTTGTGTTCAATTGGAGCATGATTTCAGTAATTTACATTGCGCAAAAGTTTTACTCTGGTTGGACAGAAATAAGGGAGCATAGTTTATTATTGGATTCAAGTAAAGGTCTGTTGTTGAGTTGTCACTGAAATGACTTGGGCAATTACAAATCTAACACGCCCACCACCATCCCCAGTGGGGTTTATTGGGATCTTGATTCTTCATGTGTGTCCTGGTAGTCAATATATGAAACTCAGGCTCTCTATAAATCTTTGAATCAACTCAAGATCAACTTTATCAAATCTTGACTGCAACAAACTCAAGCATGAAACTTCAACTGCACAATCTCAACTCACCAACTTCATCCCATATGTCTCAAGTCCTTGTTGCTTCTTTTTCTTCCTTTATTCTTTATAAAAATACAGTTGTGCATTGAACTGTCTTGGTAACCAGCATCACCACCATTTTTTATGTCATTTATCCAAGTATGGGGTTCACCTCAAATTGAATTTCAATCTGTACTTTAATTGCCAAAATCGACTTAGGGAAAGGATCTCAAATCACCACTGAATTAACAATGCCATTACAACCAATGCTCAAACAATGCATGGTTTTCATGGCTCGCCCTAAACTGATCGACTAACTTCTAAAATCAATCTTAAATATTCACGTCAATGAACTTCCATATCAATCTATCAAGCATGGTCCTACTGTTACATCAAACCTTTCACAATCTCCCATGACCATTGTAACAATCCTTGCCCAATCTGCCCTTAATTGTCTCAATTTGCTGCCTTGTAATTTTTTCAAACACTTTGTAAGCAAAGTGCTTCTTGCTGGTTTGTGTCACAGTTTTGATGATTTGTTTAAATGATGATGGATTAAAGCTTCAAGTGTTTATAGAACAATGCAAGAATAACAATGCTAAGTTCTAGATGCAGGAATGACTTCTTTTTTTTTTGTTCTTTTCTATGCAATTCGATGAATTCACAAAGCAAACTCATCACTTACAGCCAATGGACATTTAATTGAGTAGTTGGCATGCAACCTACTATCTCAATTCAAATGCTCAAAAGATAACTATAAATGACCAGCAACTTGTGATTCTTATTTGTATTGATGATTTGATACAATGCTCCACTAGACTAGCCAAAACTCTTGGCATAAACAAGAATTACAATTATATGGTATGCTGGTATGAAGGTCGCACACCTATAGTTGCAGATATAAACTATACTAAAGGATGAATTGTATGCAATGAACCCTGGTAGGATTGAGACGCCCTTGAGAATAGATGGAGCAAGCAATTTCCCAGTGAAAGGATGATCTCCCAAGCCAAATCGAATTTTCCAAGCCAACCGCCCCTGTTCTGGTCTGATCTCAAATTTAAAATAATATGCAATGAATATGCGCTACCTCAAGCATCTAATATCATCTCCATGCTCCAAGGAAGTGGGCACACCAAGCCAAGCAGAGAATCGATGCAAAATGGAACCCCCACAAGCAAAAATGTCCCTCCTAATGGCATCCTTGACTGTAAATATCTGATTTTTATATCTGATTTCTCTACAAAGCAATCTACTCTCTTAACCAAGGAAAATCGATCGATTTCTCCAAAACTTGCTCCAATTGAGATGACTCAAATATCACCTCCAAAATGCAACCCTTCAAGAGATATTTCACTCCCTCAGTTATGCTATCAATGGGAGTTATCGTTCCCAAAGACAAATTGATTCACTACAGGAAACTCTAGGCTCCACCAGCATACCACAGCAAAGACAACATCAAATCGGGATAATTCATAATGGCAGCCCACACCTCCCTTTATACTCTTTTTTTTTTCCTTCATTTGGGAAGCTTCTAGAAACATCATAATATTTTATTATTATTTTTCCCTTTTAGTTTATTATATTTACACTTAATATAAAATAATGAATTATATCATAAAGCACAAATATAACATCTTGTAACATGAGGTTTCCAAAAATAGAACATTCTAATAAATCATTAGAAAACCTCCAAAATATGTCGAAACTTCCCCAAAGAAACCAACTACCATTTGGGTAACTGCGGAGAAGACCCTCAAACCATGTTGTATTAGCCTACGAGGGCCACTGATAAGCTAATCATGTTGAAGGTACAATGTCTAACTAGAAGGAGACATTACAATCCGCCCCTCCTGAAATTGCTTGTCCCCAAGCAATCTCAAATCTAAATGTTGTAGAATCTCATTCTCCCAAGTAGCATCCTCAACTGGCAAGTCCCTCCATTTAATTAAGTATTCCCGGATGACCCATCTCCGCAAAGTCCTCTCTTGAACATCCAAGATGGCCTCGGGCACCAATATCAATTTCCCCTCATCATCCAGGGGTGGCAAAGTCATGGAAGGAACCACACGATGTCCTAACGCCTTCTTGAGGCGTGACACATGGAAGACATTGTGTACTCTGTTGTCGACTGGCAACTCCAACTCATAAGCCACCTCGCCCACTCCCCTGATAATCCTAAATGGCCCATAGTATCGTGGCTTAAGCATCTTGGCTCCACTTTTCTTAAGAGAAGACTGTCTGTGTGACTATAGCATCAAATACACCATATCACCCACCTCAAATGAGCGTTTAACTCGCTTATGATCTGCATACTGCTTTTGTTGGTTCTGACCTTTCTGTATGTTTTCCCGCAATGCTCTCATAATGTCCTGGTTCTTCTGCAATAGATCACCAGCACTAAGCACTTGGCTATCTCCAAATAACAAATCCAGAAAGCTCGACGCATTATAACCATACAACGGCATGAATGGTGTCATCTGAATGGAGAGATGGTAAGTGGTATTGTAACAATACTCGCATAAATATAACCACTTAACCCAACCCTTCTGCTGCCTTGCTATGTAGTTCCTGAGGTAGCCTTCCACCCATTTATTCACAATCTCCATCGGTCTGCAGGTGGTAACTAGTACTCGGAGTGAGTTCCATCCCTCACAACCTAAATAGCTCCTGCCAGAAATGACTCATAAACCGGCTATCTCTATCACTGACTATGCTCCGAAGTAACCCATGCAACCTAAATACCTCATGGAAGAACAATTCTGCCACCTGCGTCGCTGAGTAAGTAGCTAAGATCGAAGGGAAGTGAGCATTTTTAGTCAAACGATCCACAACCACATATATGTAATCCTGTCCCTGGGCTTTGGGTAATCCAGTAATGAAATCCATAGATAAGCATTCCCATTTCCTATCAGGAATCGGAAGTGGCTGAATTACCCTGTTGGATATGTGTGTTCTTGTTTTTTTTGCTGACAAACAAGACACTCTGACATATCGTAGAACATCTGATTTAAGGCCCTTCCAAGTGAACCTCTCCCAAATCTACTTGTAAGTCTTGAAATACCCGGGATGACTTGCCATGGGTGTATCATGAAAGGTCCTCAAAATAATGTTCTTCATCTCCGATCCTAGGGTCAAATAAATCCTTCCTTTGTAAATGATTAAATCATTTACAACTATATATCTGGCATCCTGTACTGACCCCTCAACAATACTTGTAGCCCAACTGTCCTTGGCATACTGTGCCACTATCAAGTGTCGCCAATCATCTGCTATCCCAGTCATAGAACTCAAGTGTGGACGTCGAGATAAAGCATCAACAACCACATTCTGTGTCCCCATGACAAAGGAGATGTCAAAATCATATGAAACTCTAGGCTCCACCAACATACCAAAGCAAAGACAACATCAAATCGGGGTAATTCATAATGGCAACCCACACCTCCCTTTATACTCTTTTTTTTTTTTTTTCCCCTTCATTTGGGAAGCTTCTAGAAACATCATAATATTTTATTATTATGTTTCACTTTTAATATATTATATTTGCACTTTAATATAAAATAATGAATTATATCATAAAGCACAAATATAACATCATCTTGTAACATGTGGTTTCTAAAAATAGAACATTCTAATAAATCATTAGAAAACCTCCAGAATATGTCGAAACTTCCCCAAAGAAAACAACTATCATTTGGGTAACTGCAAAGAGGACCCTCAAACCATGCCGTATTAGCCTATGAGGGCCACTGATAGGCTAATCATGTTGAAAGTACAATGTCTAACTAGAAGGGGACATTACAACCATTCACCAACGTAGATCACTACTACGTTCTTTTCGTCACATGCCTAATACCAACCATATCTCAATTAGTGATATTATCTACAGTGAACCATCCAAAATGCCACCACAAGTTCCATGAACATAAGACCATGTTTCCACACTCACATATATAACACATCCCATCACCATGTTCCGACTTCCACAATGCATATTCTCCAATCTGCAAATCAGTACAAAAAAAATTAAAAGTAATAATGGCCTTTAAACAAACCAAAGTGCACCGTCAAACATTTAATGGTCTTCAAATCTGAAGGAGGAGCCCTTGCAATGGATGTCTCCAAAACCTCACACAGTCCATCTCGTTTCTCAACACCATTGATCTGCTATGTTTCAAAGAAAGCTTCAAATCGCCAACATTTACAGATTCTTTTTTTGAAAATTAGAATTCTGAAAAACCAGCTTCCATACTAGTCTTCTTCACAAATGGGAGGCCACAATAAAAGAACTCGATTAGAAAAATATATAGACAAACTACTTGAAAACAGCGTCATCTTTGGCTTCATAGGCACAAAATCGTTTAACGATCTGATACCATGATATAAATCATGAGGAAACAGTAATTCAATTTAAACTCATTTTCAAATCTGTATAAATATAATTAGCAAACCAACAATATGTAAAATGAATCAACCAAGACACAAGTAGAAAGAAAGAATAGAAAGAAAATATATTAATGTCCACAAATGACCAAAAGTAGGTCAATGGGACTCCAGAATACACCCAATTACAATAAAAAGAGATAGAGTAAAAGGACCCTAGGAACAACGACTAACTAAATAAAAGAACAAAAGCACTGGAAGTACACGTGGGGTAAACCCAATGCAAGAAAATCTCCCTAGAAGTTTTGAAAAGAATGTATATGGTCTCGATTAATTCCAGGCTTCCAGCACAAAATATTAAAATGGTATACAATTATTTCCTACTCAAACTCCTCAACATAAAATCCTGTGTGTATTTACAAAGATATATTACAATACACAAAATGACTTGATTTTTAACTAATTTTTAAGCTCCACTCACGTATAATGACTCACTAACTGACTTCGCCTGAGTATCAATGACATCCCCAACCTTAATATTTATGACACCCTACTAACATTATTAACAAACTTATTTATGGCCAAGTAACCTAACACACCAATAAACTTTATAATCTAATCATCATCGATTACTAACTAGTAACCTAACATGCTAATCCCGTATGAAAAGACAATCTCAGGTCAAGAAGCTGCCCAAATGTTCTTCACTAGTGTATAGGTACATTTTGGGTTGCCTAAATCTATCCTTTTAAAAAAGTATTCAAGGTTCTCGAGCAAATTTGAATGACTGTGTGGGGAAAAATGGACACAAAATTGAAGAGATGTTTCCATCCACAAACAGATGGCCAAATAGAAGTAGCAGAACAGACATCGACACAGCAGTTGACTGGGTACAATAGAGACTTGAAATGAAAGCTTGGCATAAATTGAACATTCCTACAATAGGGAAGTACACTCTTCTGGAAAATTGCCTCCATATAAGACATATTTTGATTATTTTCCTCCCACACCAATAGATGATGTATATGGAAAGCAAGAAAGTAATGGAGAAGAAGTTAGTTCAAAAGCAACCAAGGCAGTCAGATTCATTGAGAGGATAAGGTGAATATACCAAAAGGTACAAAATCAGCTGAAGGAGTTGCAAGTGGCACAAAGCACATCATAGCCAGCATAGAATTGGAAGGAGCACCATTTTCAGAATAGAGACACGGTATGCCTTCAAATGGAAAGAAGCTAAAACCGAATAGGTATGGACATTTTGATAGAACAGCAAGTGGCTGACAATGCATTCAGATTGAACTTGTCTTCTTACATGTGGTGTTATTTAGTGGTGAATGTGGAGAACTTGCGACACTGCTAGCCATCTATGTTGAATGATGACGAGAGAGGCCAAATATCAACTTCCTCTAAGGATTTCACACCTGATTCCCAAGAGGAGTTGGAAGAAGACATTGTGTTGCAAAAGAAGATTAGAAACAAATGCAAGGGAGAGTAAGAACATTGACAGATTGGTCTCAAAGAAAAGCTACAGGGAAAAGCAAACCTGTATCCAAGAGAGAGAGAGGTGAAGGAATTATGCCCTCGCCTTCTCAATAACTAAGTTTTTGTGGGACCAAAAGCCTCCCATTGGAGATGTATGATATGAAATGGATTAGTACTTATTGAAACACCAAAGTCGGGAATGACAAGTTCTAGGAGTGAAGTAGACAATCTCACATGGGGACACTCATCCAAGTAAGGATAAATAATGAGGGGAGCTCATAGACAGCGCCAAGATTCTACAGGAGCCTGAATGGGTGTGCAAAAAGGATTGCGGAAGTGCCAAGAAGTGCAATAATTGTCAAAATGCAGGGGACCAAGTTTAACACCCAGCCTGCTTTGGCCATTTTGTCAAGAGTGTTACAAGAAGAGCAGGCAGGTGAAAAGACATGGAGGTTTGGAAAGTTTTATCATTATGCATCCAAAAACAGCTTCCTTAGTCCATAAATGCTTTCAAATTTACTTCAAAAGGGTTCTTTTGGAAGCTTCCCAGCAGATTGAGTAATAGAAGAGCAAAGTTGTAAGTGCAAAGTAGAGGAACAAGATTTTAAGCTACAGAGCAAGTCATTCTATGTAAATACTATAAGTTGACAATCTCAAGAGCAAAAACAAAGTATAGCCTTTTCTTGAGGTGGAATTTGCCTAGTGAGGGTTTTCTACTCATAAATTGTGTTCCTGGTGTGTGGATATAGTATACATAAAGTCTAATAAGATACTAAACTATCAACAAGAAGTAAACATAGAGCAGTAGTAATAGAACATACCATGTACAAGTATCCACAAAATAGCAGCTTTGTATTCCTCAATAATAAGTCTTCGTACAATCAATTAGTTCAGGCAAAAAAGAAAGGAAATTCCTTTTTAAAGTCCACGATGCCAGGTGCCTTCTTTATGGTCTGGAAGGTAGCTTACAGCATATGAGACCACCTCGTACTCTCATTACACTCGAGGCACCTAACTGTGCGTCAAATATGAGGCATACATACCTTACCCCCTAGAGGATTTGAGCTTGTGACCTCCCTTTCAAAAGCACAAGTTCTTCACCATTAGGCCAACTCAGGGAAGGCCCTCATACAAGCGCCCTTTCCCCAACATTCACCATGCTTCTTAAAGGACAAGACCAAGCGGTCGGCGGTTAACCCAACCGTCACAACTGATGTAACTAAGCTATTTTCTACTAACTACCCCAATGCTGACAAGTGACTTAACAAAACATGCTAGCAATACTTATTTATGAATGACAATTCGACAGACTACATTATTCCCCACTTTAGATATTGGAGTCCCTTCCGACTAATAACAATAGAAAAAGTAGATCAAGAAGAAGAACTTGGAGGAAGGGAAGAAGACGTCCTTGGATAAAAAGCAAGGCCAGCTGGAGGAGAACCCAAAGAAACACCAGTTGGATCAGATCCAGAGGAAGCAAGATGCCCCAACTTTAGCTGCTTCAGCTACTGGCGTTCTACATGAAGGGAATATACCTCACTTGTACGTGCTGCAATTTCTTGGTGGCAACAAGTTCCTGCTCCCATAAACATTTGACCATGTGGATTGCCTCCTAAAACTTGACCTGCCCTTGAGCAAGCTGTTGTTCAACCTAAGAAACCTTATCTATCAATGCCTAAGTAAGCTGAGTTTGCTGCCCTAGCTACTCCTAAAACCAGCCATGTTGATCATCCAACTGCATGTGAACCTCCTCCATCTGTGAAGTAGCTTTGTCTCATTCTACCTCCAATTAATTTTCTTTGTACAAGATCGATTGAAGTAACAAATACTGATACTGAAAAAAATCCTCAATAGTAATGAGGGACTTTTAAGATATTTTGCAAGGGAGAAGTGACCAAAGAGGGAGCCCACAAAGGTAGCCATTGTGCATGCATCTCAGGAGTACTGACATCTAACCAATTTTGATTAATGTAGATCCTTGTTAATTCAAGATGACAATCTTCCTGTACAAACCTCTGCAATTGAACCACAGTATCCATGATCATCCAAATTTGGGATGGCCAGCCATTCACATCCAACTGCCCCACAACATCATGGATGCCCTAAAGTGTTTGAAGCATAGGTCCCACGACCTGCAAAAAATGACCTAAAGTCTCATAGGATTAGCAAGTTTGGGTTTTGGAGGAACAAAGGCACTACCTCATAATAATGAGGCAAGGGTGGTTCTAACTCAGACGGTCCTACTTCTGAAGTGACCAAAGGAATCTGAGTTGTTGGAGTATGATCCAGTGATGGTAGGGCTAAGGGGCTCTCCAGCATGCTAACTAGCTCACCACGTTGGTTCAACCATTCTTCGATTTTAGGATCTTGCTGCCTGACATTCCTAATATGTGAAGAAGTGATCATGATAGACTTGGAAAAGGTGGAATTGGAATTAGGTAGAAGCCCATCATTGTCACCATCATCCTCCTCTAAATCTGAACCTTCTTCGTCCTTTTCTGATGTGAGTAATTCTATTGTTTGTTTCATTTTTCATTGCTGTACTACATTCAGGGTGATCTTCCTTAGCAGCTAAGGGAATGCCAGGGTTCTTCGAACCGAATACAAAAGGCCAAGTGGGATCATGCAAATCATCAAGAGTGAAATCTCCCTTAGTTGGTGACTATGAATGCGAGTGTACTACATCTGATGAGGCCCATAAATGGCCCTCGTCTTTCTACTTAGTATTTCCTAAAATACCTCCCTATGTTGCTATTTTCACTCTTTTGACCCACACCATGTCAATATATGCACATATTATATAATGATGTATGTGCATATTGTTTTGACTTAAACTAGTTATCTTTGTATAATTAGTATGATTTTATAGCTTTATTTTTTTTGGTATTACTAATGGCTAATGGAGAATGCATAATGCCCAAAATACCCACAACTATAAAGGAGAAGAAATCCATTAAGTTTGCAGCCAGCCCATAGCAAGTAGTTGTATTCCACCCGCAGCAACAAGTTTTGTGAGCACCCGCAGCAACTGACTGTATGAGCACCCGCAGCACCAGCTGTAGGTGCACATTGTTGACTATGATGGTTAGTTGGAAGTGAGCTACAATTACTCCATAGTTTGTTGGGCATAAATAGTTCCTTGGAATAAGAGATGAAATATCGACGTCTTCATTTCTATTGGGTCGCCAAGTGTTTATTCAAACAATGCATATGGTTGCAACCACTCTTTGCCGCTATTAGATCTATTCTACTATGTCAAGCTTTATGCTAGTTGGATTGTTGTAACCCCATTTAATCTTATTGGTATTTTAAGCTTTGTTGTTGTAACCTCTAGATATTAGGATATATAAATAAAGAGCTGCCTTATCTATTTAAGAAAGAAGTTGTAGGCTGCAAAATTAGCGAGGAAAAGCTAGATTTATGTTTTGTAATCAAGAGAGTGAAGTTGTAATTCAAATCAGACTTGTAGCGATTCCTTTGATGCTATAGTTGAATCAATAAGAGTTGTTTTGAATTAATTTTGTCTTAAGCAAGGAAGGGATTCAAGCTCCCGTGCAACCGAGGCAAGGTCCACTTGCAAGGATTCAATGATCTGATTCCCCATATGTTAGTTTATTCCTGTTGTGTGTGCATTTCGTTTTATTTCATTTATGTAAGTGTGTGTACCTTTCAATTCCGTTTGTGTATTTCAATTCCGTGTGGGAAGCTTCCGAACATAGATTAGCAATTCAATCCCAACCTTTACTCTCCTATACTTTCCTTGCCTACAATTTACTTTCTAGTATTTTCTTTCCTCAATTTACTTTCCACAGGAGTGTTTCCCTTTAGCAAGGATAAATTCTACAATCCTGTTTTCCTGACTTCTAACAACTTCGGTCCTTGAATTTCTGCCACTTTGCCAAAACCTCAAAACAAGGATTCCTTTGATGCCAGGGCTGCAACTTGAAGCTCTTCCACCAAACCATGTTCTTCCTCTAGAATTAATAATCTGAAGCATTCTAATACAAAGGTTGACCCAAATCTTGCACTTCTTCTGGAAGTAAAACCCCGAAGTGCTCTACTCCCTTGTCCTTTCTTTAGTTCAGGCCTGGAAATTTTGTAGATGACCAAATACAATTGAGGGTTGTTGTCTTGAAAGGTTAGGGTTAAATGGGTTGTACAATCGTGTTGTATGCTCAATTGGACCGTTGCTTGGTATGCTATTGTTCAACACAAGGGTTACGTGCAAAGTCTGACATTCTGTGGGGTGATCGCCAAGGATCAAACCAAGATTGTACAGACCCTGACGTACTGTGGGCTAATCACCAAGGATTGAACCGAGGATATACGGACCTTGACATGCTATGGGTTGATTGCCAAGGAGCAAACCAAGGTCATATGGCAAATGAAGGGTCAGTTGGTCAACATTCAATGGTCATACAGTAGGTTTCAATGGTGTAGAGTCCAAACAAGGTATACATAGGTGGGATTGGTTTTTGCCTGCTAGACATATGATGAGCATTATAGGCAGACGTATTGTGGGAGAAAGATTTGGATGTACAGCAAGTAGTGGAAGTGGACTATTTGGGCATACGGTCTGTTGTGCTCGCACTAGGTAAGTATAATGTGTCGTACAGTAAGAATGGGGTTTGATGAGCATACAATGGGGATGGACTTTGTTGAGTGTACGGTGAGGGAATCTTTGGTGAGTTTAAACTAGCCGCACACTGTGGGTCTAAACTGGTCATATGGTGGATGTACTTTACTAACACAAGAGAAGTGTACAGTCATGAATGAAGTGTGCAATCAGATTTGCTTTGTGTCTCACAACCTTCTGCCTTGCTTTTTTAGTTGATTGTACCTTTATTTATAGCATTGGGCCCTTACATCAAGTCTTTACTTGGCTCAAAGTCAATTAGATTGATATTTTCCATCCTCAATTTATATAATTTTAATTTGGAAGCATTCATTGTGCCCTTAACAAACGTTCCATTTAGATTTTATAATTGGACAACTCCATTTTCAAATATTTCCCTATTTTTAAAGGGACCAAGCCATAACACTTTAAACTTACCCAATTTGATTTCGTGCTTCCCATTATATCTCAATACGAGATTTCCAACTTTAAAGTTCATTTGTCGAAGATGCTTGTCATGCAAGTATTTCCTCCTCCTTTAAGTGACTTCCATTGCCCACTGTGCTAGTACTCAACATCCGTCTAGTCCATTTAATTAGAGGAGTCATTCACTAAGGCTCTCCCCGTCCCCTAGTCTATGTTGCACAACCATCCGTATACTTGGAACTAGATATTCCATAGGGACGACTTCCTCCCGACCATACATCAGTTGGAAGGGTGTATGCTTGGTAGTGACATTACATGTCATTCTATAGGCCCATAGTGCTGCATGTCGATGTTCCTCGAAATCAACTTTTCCTATACCGCATGATTTATGAATGACCCATATTAACACTTTGTTTGTTGCTTTTGCTTGGCCATTCACGCATGGGTAGTATGGGCTTGACAAGGAATGAAAAATACACAACTCTAAATTCATCAACCGAATCACATGGTTGACGAAATGGCCCACTCTATTGCTCATGATTTGTGTTGGGATCCCAAATCCTGTAACCACTTGTTCAAATATGAACTTTTTCGTGTTCAAGGCATTGTTTCCAAGTTATGATTTTGCTTCTGCCCATTTAGTTAAGTATTAAATGGCCGCCATGATGTATTTGCAAAGCTATGTACCTACGGATATGATATATTAATGTATATGGTTTGATGGAGATGCTGACATGTGGCACACAGCCCCCTTAGTTATATGGGTTCAGTGTATTAGGATAAACAAGTAACTTGTGGAATTAATATATTGGGTAATGGTCAGCCAACAATGCGATTAAGAGGTTACCCTTCCATTGTTAGTTATATAGAAATCTATATAAAGGAGATGAATATCATTGTAAAGGATATCAATCGAGTGCTGAGTCTTCTATTTGGTAGAAGGATATTGGAGGTTATTCCCTCGAAGTAGCATTGTGGAATTATTCCTTCCTAAAAGAGTATTCTATGGTGTTGCCCTACATTAAGGGTATTATTCTATTTCTGCATATATTAAATATTTGGGCATTTTGACCCACCAATATCTATTGTGTTGTGTTCATCTGAATTATATTCTGCATATTTCTAATATTATAAGTGTGGATCATAACAGACTCAATGAAATCTAGGCCCCACCTTTCAAAAAGTTTTCGTCTAGAGAGGCATGAAAACTTTTTCTAACAACTTCCCAATACACTAACAAGTGTCAGATTCCATCACCCATTCCTTTGCATCATGGTGCAATGGCCCCCAGAGTCTTGCAAATAATACTTTCCTTGTAGGAGAGATGGGCCTCATGCGGCCTCCAGCTGGTCCTTATGAGCTTCTGTGAGTGCATCTTTGATTACCTATAATATTCCAAATCAGAATATTTTAAATTAATTTGGATTTTCCGGAATTCCTTTAAATAATAATTTAAATAATAATAAAGTCAAAATGGATTAATTATTTACTTCTGAATATAGATTTTGAATATTACAAAGTTACACCAAAAGGGGTTTCGTCCTTGGGTTCGATTACAAGGGTTTTCGTCTTTGTATTTGGATTACGCAGTTTAAAGGGTTTCGTCCTTAAATGCACTTATAAGCGGTTGCTTATACATGATGTAATGTCCCTTACTAATGGGCTCACTAAAAACACTGGTTTTATACTAAGGAATTTTGTCAAACACTTTACGGAATATCAGAAATTACATTGCATAAGAAATTTGTCAAAAATATCACTGAATACAGCTTTGTAATTTCGTCAAATAGTTTGCAATCAGTTTAATTATCTCACTACAACTTCTGGAAAAATTACAGCTTTTATTATAATATCGTTATGGCTATTTTAGCCTTACAAAAAAGATCAGATAAATATTCTAAAACCCTGTTACATGAATTTAGAAATAAAAACCTGCTGTTTTGGTGCAAAAACCTGAAACTGTTCGCTGCCTGAAAATGACCAGTCGCTGGGCAGAAAAGTACAATGCGTGTACAGCCGTACGGCGCCGTACGGATATAGTCCGTACAGTACAGACTGGTACGGAATATGATTTTTAACCTTCAAAACTGCGCCCCTGAGTCTGACGCCTTCCATAGAAATTTTCAAAAATTAAATCGCCCTTTTTCTTACAGCACGCCGTACACTTGCTGAGGTCGCTGGGGAGGTCTGCTGCTAGTACGGACTTGCAAGTACAAGCCGTACTTGTACGGAATGCAGTAAAATGTGGTCCCTGTTAATAAGCTGCTGATATATTCGCCCTACCAATGGCTCTGAACTGATAAAATCGAACCTGAATGTTTAGCATGAGACAGCTGGATGCTATCTCCAATGTGCAACCCTTCGGAAAATCTCTCACTTCCTCAGTTATGCAAATCGCTTGAGGTATCGTTCTCAAAGATTAATTTGAGAATATGCAGACTCTGAAGTCTCCAAATGCTCGGGAAGATGCAATGATCAATAAAAATGAACTGGATGCCAATTACATAACCCATAGGGTCTATTTATGCACTTTTTCGGAACTTCCAAGAGTTTCCGTAATACATCGCAAAACTTATTATACTTTTTAAATAAAAAGTAATTTTATAAAAATAAAATTAAAGTGCATTTTAAAATTAAAATATAGCAATTTGGCCTCCATAATAAAATATACTATCTCCCGCATCATCGTGAGCCATCGAATTGCAAAAATGACCCTCTCACCACCTTTTATCTGCCTACGAGAGTCAGGAATAGGCAAATCCTCGTGAAATGTCGAGTCGCCCTAGAGAGGGGACATGACAATCCGCCCCTCCTGAAATTGCTTGACCTCAAGCAATCTTAATGCCGAATGTTGCAGAATGACTTCACCTTCCCAAGTAGCGTCCTCAATGGGTAGATCCTTCCACTTAATCAAATATTCTCTGATCACCCGCTTGCGAAGCTGCTTTTCTCTGCTGTCCAAAATGGACTCTGGAATTAAAATCAATTTCCCTTCATCATCCAAGGGAGCTAATACCACTGAAGGTACCACACTCTGACCCAATGCCTTCTTGAGACGTGATACATGGAATATATTGTGCACTCGGCTATCTGAGGGAAGTTTTAATTCATAAGCCACCTCACCAATTCTTCTGACAATCTCGAACGGTCCATAGTATCGTGGCTTGAGTTTTTCTGCGCCACTCTTCTTGAGAGTGGACTGCCTGTATGGCTGCAACAAGAGATACACCATATCGCCCACTTCAAAACTACGCATAGTCCTCTTTTGATCAGCATATTGTTTCTGTTGATTCTGGGCTCTGGCAATATTATCCCTGAGAGTAGCAATTATATATTTACTTTCTTGTAATAACTCACCTGCACTAGGTACGCGGCTGTCACCCAATATTAAGTCTAGAAAACTAGGTGCTTCATAACCGTAAAGGGCCATGAAGGGAGTCATCCTTATAGTCATGTGGTAGGTAGTGTTATAACAATATTCGCAGAAGTAAATCCATCTGACCCATGCCCGTTGCTGAGCTGCTACATAGTTTCTCAAGTACCCCTCTACCCATTGGTTTACTATTTCTGTTTGACCATCGGTTTGGGGATGATAGATGGTGCTGGGTGTAAGCTCAGTCCCACATAACCGAAATACCTCCTGCCAAAAGTGGCTCATGAAGCGGCTGTCTCTGTCGCTCACAATGTTACGAGGCAATCCATGCAATCTAAAAATCTCCTGGAAGAAAACCTCTGCTACCTGAACTGCTGAGTATGTGGTAGTAATAGGGAAGAAATGGGCATACTTAGCCTATCTACCACCACATAAATACAATCTCGCCCCTGTGCCTTGGGCAAACCGGTGATAAAGTCCATGGAAATACACTCCCACTTCTTGTCAGGAATAGGAAGTGGTTGTAGGAGTCCTGTTGGATACGTGTGTTCTTGTTTGTTTTGCTGGCAAACAAGACACTCTCGAACATACTGTAGAACATCATCCTTAAGCCCTTTCCAAGTGAACCTTTCCCGAACTGCCTTATAGGTCTTGAAGTATCTAGGATGGCCGACTGTGGGTGAATCATGAAGCGTTTGCACAATCAGCGTCTTAACCTTAGATCCTGGGACCAAATAGATTCTGTTTTTGTAAATGATTAAATCATTTACAAGTGTATACCTGGTATCTATTGTTGTCCCTTCCATTATATTCGAGGCCCATGTATCCCTAGCATATTCTGTTATAATCAAATGTCGCCAATCCTCTGATATCTGAATTATAGACGTGAGATGTGGCCGGCGGGAGAGAGCATCTGCGACAACATTTTGAGTACCCTTAACATATGTGATGTCAAAGTCATACGCCTGCAACTTACCCATTTTTGTTGGCGATCATTCAAATCTCGCTGTCCCAAAAAATGTCTTAGACTTTTATGATCTGTTTTAATACAAAATCTGCTACCCACCAAGTATTGTCTAAATTTAGCTAAAGCATGCATGATGGCTAACATCTCCTTATCATAGATGCTAAATGACCTCTCAAGTCCTCTAAATTTTCTGCTCTCATAAGCAATTGGGTGCTTATCCTGCATGAGTACAGCACCCACTCCTCCAGATGCATCACATTGAAGCTCAAATGGCTTCGAGAAATCAGGTAATGCTAAAACAGGACATGTAGTCATTATTTCCTTAAATCTCATAAAACACTCCTGTGTCTTCTGCATCCACACAAATGCCCCCTTCTTTAACAAATCTGTCATGGGTGCAGCCAGTCGTGAATAGCCATTGACAAACCTGCGATAAAACCCACATAACCCAAGGAACCCCCTCAACTGTGTAGGGTTCTTTGGTGGTGGCCAATCAACAATAGCACGGATCTTTTCAGGATCCATCTGAACTCCATCCGCACTGATGATATGTCCTAAATATAAGAGTTCAGTCATGCCCAGATCACATTTGGATTCCTTGGCATACAAGGCTTCCTTCTGCAGAATACTCAATACTGTCTCTAAATGCTCAAGATGTTCTTGCCAGGACCTACTGTATACCAAGATGTCATCAAAGAATACTAATACAAATTTTCTTAATTGATGATGAAAAACCCTGTTCATTGTGGATTGAAAAGTGGTGGGTGCATTGGTCAATCCAAAAGGCATAACTATAAACTCAAAATGCCCACAATGACATCTGAAAGCAGTTTTCTCAATGTCTTGTTCCCTTACCCTGATCTGATGGTATCCTGATCTTAAGTCAATTTTTGAAAAGTAACAAGCCCCATG
The DNA here is from genome assembly GCA_037957365.1 of Torreya grandis. Lineage (NCBI taxonomy): Eukaryota > Viridiplantae > Streptophyta > Pinopsida > Cupressales > Taxaceae > Torreya > Torreya grandis. Next base: position 389,677 of record JARHVA010000262.1, on the reverse strand, counting down.
CAATTCATCTATCAACTCATCAATGCGTGGGATAGGATACCTATTCTTAATAGTTCTTTTATTTAACAATCTGTAGTCAATACACATCCGAAGAGTGCCATCTTTCTTTTTAACTAAAACAAAAGAAGATGCAAAAGGTGACTTACTTGGTCGGATGTGCCCCATGGCCAGCAACTCCTTTATGGTCCGTTCGATTTCATCCTTGAGCCGCTTCGGATGTCGATATGGTGTGATCATGATAGGCTTAGCGCCTTCCTCTAATTCAATGATATGATCAATGCCTCTATCCGGTGGTCGGCCTGGTGGAATCTCGCTGAATACCTTTTTATAAGTACTTCTCAACCTTTGAATATCAGGGTGATATTCAGTCTTGTGTTGGTCCTCCTGTGTAGGCATCAAGGTACACATAGCTGCCCACTCTATGTCATTATGCCTAGCTAGCCTTTCCATTCTCCTAAGTGAAATAGTCTTAAAATCATCATCACGAAGAACCTTCAGCACATGAGTTCTGCCATCGACCTCAAATCGTATCTCCATATCTTTAAGTCTTAAAGTGATTTCCTCCAACGAATGCAACCACTGCATTCCTAGTACTATGTCCATATCACCCATATTGACCACATGGTAGTCTGCTTTGAACTCATAATTGTTCAAGCGTAGGGGTAGATCACGTACCATTTTATTACATCTCAAAATAAATCCATCTGCCACCTTGACTCTAAGCCCATCACACTCCTCAGTGGTAAGCCCGCGCCTTTCTACAAAGCGTGTATCAAAGAAGTTGTGCGTGGCACCGGTATCCAAGAGTGTAACCACTTTTTGACCGGCCAATACACCTCTAAGTTTGAAAGACCCTTCTCTCTGAATGCTTGATAGGCGTGCCTCCTATGAATGCAATTCTGCCCCCTCTTTTAGTTCCAAATTGTCTCCCTCTTGTTCCTGCTCCGTTCCATCAGGATCATGGTATTCTGATGTGTCTGAGTCTGAATCTTCATAATAAACCCACATCATTCTGTTGACCTTCCCCTTAGGCCTCATAGGACAATCATGACCAAACTCATAAGGACCTTTACAGTAAAAACACAACTTTTTCTTACGTAGGTCATTAAGAGTTTCCTTATCCAATGATGTAGGAGACTTACCCTTTGCGTCATCTTTACCTTTACTGACTCCTCCTCTATTATCTCTGAATGCTGAAGTGCTTTTAGGGCCGAACTTGTTTGCTGGTGCTGCAAGTTCCATACTTCGGCTTTTCTTCATGGCTTCCTGGAATGTGGAAGGATTAAAGGCCTTGACCCACCCTTTGAGCGGTTCAGTCAACCCTTCTGTAAATAGCATGATTATCCTTCGTTCTGAGATATCAGGTACCATTGCTGCTAATTTTTGGAAGTCATTAATATAATTATCAAGTGAACCATGCTGTTTTAATTGTGCTAGTTCACGGAAATTTACCTCAGGATCTTTGATATCGAACCTTTCGATCAATCTGTTGGTAAACTCCTCATAGGTAGTGGTGTGGTTGTGTCCCAGAGTGACCAACCCATGGTACCACCATTCATGAGCAGCGCCTTCAAGGTGTAATGTGGCAAACTTTATGGCATCCTCCTCAGCCATTGGTCTTAGAGAAAGATAATTATCTAGTTTTTGAATCCAAGACCTTGTTGTACACCTATTACTTCCATCATAGTTAGGCATGGAAATCTTACCAAGTGCTTGTCGATAATCATTCCTTGGCGCATGGGGATCATTTCTTCCTCCTCTCTTATTTTTTTGGTTCATGAACTGGTCAAATGTCCATATTTGTCGCATATCAGGAGGGAGAGTGGTATACTCTAAGTAGGTCTGTCTAGCCTCCTCGCCAAATGGAGTAGCTGGAGCAACATGTAACTGTTCCTCCCTGGGTGTGAAGGTGGGAAAAAGAGGTCTAGAGGCTGATCCCCTAGTGTTTCCAGCATGTTGTACTGACCTTTCCTCATTGACTCCACTATGCTCCGCTGTGTGCTAATGACCTTGATCGGGAATGGCTTGCTGGTCCATTCCGGCCAATAAACGTGACATCATATCAAGCATGTTGTCAAATTTTCTTTCAGCACTTGTCTCTCTGTCTTCTTCTGCCATATTCTGAATTGATTTGCCGGTGTCCCTCAACGCTTCTGGCAATGTATCTTCTATTATTTGAGGATTCTGATGAGGTTGCCTCCACTGCCCTCGGCTGTAATACCTGATTTCTCTATCGCTCATCGACTATTTAGCGGACCACAGGATGGCAGGATGATGGCTCTGATACCACTGTAATGTCCCTTACTAATGGGCTCACTAAAAACACTGGTTTTATACTAAGGAATTTTGTCAAACACTTTACGGAATATCAGAAATTACATTGCATAAGAAATTTGTCAAAAATATCACTGAATAAAGCTTTGTAATTTCGTCAAATAGTTTGCAATCAGTTTAATTATCTCACTACAACTTCTGGAAAAATTACAGCTTTTATTATAATATCGTTATGGCTATTTTAGCCTTACAAAAAAGATCAGATAAATATTCTAAAACCCTGTTACATGAATTTAGAAATAAAAACCTGTTGTTTTGGTGCAAAAACCTGAAACTGTTCGCTGCCTGAAAATGACCAGTCGCTGGGCAGAAAAGTACAATGCGTGTACAACCGTACGGCGCCGTACGGATATAGTCCGTACAGTACAGACTGGTACGGAATATGATTTTTAACCTTCAAAACTGCGCCCCTGAGTCTGACGCCTTCCATAGAAATTTTCAAAAATTAAATCGCCCTTTTTCTTACAGCGCGCCGTACACTTGCTGAGGTCGCTGGGGAGGTCTGCTGCTAGTACGGACTTGCAGGTACAAGCCGTACCTGTACGAAATGCAGTAAAATGTGGTCCCTGTTAATAAGCTGCTGATATATTCGCCCTACCAATGGCTCTGAACTGATAAAATCGAACCTGAATGTTTAGCATGAGACAGCTGGATGCTATCTCCAATGTGCAACCCTTCGGAAGATCTCACACTTCCTCAGTTATGCAAATCGCTTGAGAGGTATCGTTCTCAAGGATTAATCTGAGAATATGCAGACTCTGAAGTCTCCAAATGCTCGGGAAGATGCAATGATCAATAAAAATGAACTAGATGCCAATTACATAACCCATAGGGTCTATTTATGCACTTTTTCGGAACTTCCAAGAATTTTCATAATACATCGCAAAACTTATTATACTTTTTAAATAAAAAGTAATTTTATAAAAATAAAATTAAAGTGCATTTTAAAATTAAAATATAGCAATTTGGCCTCCATAATAAAATATACTATCTCCCGCATCATCGTGAGCCATCGAATTGCAAAAATGACCCTCTCACCACCTTTTATCTGCCTACGAGAGTCATGAATAGGCAAATCGTGAAATGTCGAGTCGCCCTAGAGAGGGGACATGACACATGATTAAATATTTGACTTCATGATTGGATTATCTCTTTCTCATCAATTCACTAAATATAAATACCCTCATTGCTTCCCATCCAAATGACGTCTTTGCCAAGGATCGTGACCTTTCGTCAAACAAAATGTCTTCTCCCAAAAGTGGCGACTCTCCCAAATGTGGCGACTTTTCCAATCATTGTTATTAATTAATGAATATTATAACGAACTAAAAACTTAATGATGAGAATTATTAATTAATGTTGTTTTAATGACAGCCTGTCCTTAATTCCAGCGCTCTCTTCATTTAAGGCCAGCGATCTCTTTATCTTTATTGGGAATATGACAGACCTCCCTTCCTCAAATTGCTTGTCCTCAAGCAATTGTAAATTGAAATGTTCAAAAATTATTGCTCCTTTTTCAGCATCAGTTGTAATATTTCCATCTAGGAAACTTTTATTAATTGTCCCTTCTTCAGCATCAGTTGTAACATTTCCATCCATATTTGTGAAATCTAAATATTTTGTGGCAGAGATCATATTTGGTACCAGCAGTCCAAAGCTGAAAATGTCGGATTGCAATAATCCAGTACCCGAAGTAAAAAAGTTTTCCAAGTCAATGTTTTTGCATTCCCAAAATCTGAAAGCTTGGCATTCAAATTCTCATCAAGAAGAATGTTGTCTGGGTTAATATCTCTGTGCACAATACAATTTTGATGAAGATACACCACTACATTTATTATTCCCAATATTATCTTCATCCTTGTGCTCCAATCAAGTGCTCAACTCCGTGATGGGTCCATAAGAAGCTTTGATAAATTTCCATTGGGCATATAATCATAGACCAATATTGCTTTGTCTCCAGCAATGCAGAATCCCACTAGCTTCAGAATGTTTCGATGCTGTAGATTTACTATTTACACCAACTTGTTCAATAGTGTGCTAGTTTTATTTCGTGATCTTTTTATCATCACTTCCCTTCCATCCAACGGAGCTCCTTTGTAAAAGTAGCACAATCTGCCATGCCCAAGCTGGTCTCAAAAACTATTAGTTGCTATCCGCAATGCGTCGAAGGTGAAGCAATTTGGAAGCCATTTAAGGCCATGCCGAATTGCAAACAAGGAGAGTTGGTAATTCTGGTCCAAACCCGATGAACCTTGAAATTTACAAGTAGCAATTTTTGTAAGGCTATATGCAATATATTTTAAATATCTACCAAATGTGAGCAATGTACACGGTGGTGGTTGGTGCCCATCTTTCTTATTAGAATTATGAAGGGAAGATTCATTTGTAGCATGCTCAGGATCTGGGTCGACTGTGGACATCTTTGTTTCACTTCTCCGTATGATTTCACCAGAATGAACATCATTAGATTGGAATTCATCTGTAAGGGAGTCCCTCTCCGTTGTTCCACCTGTATGATGATTGGTTTGTTGTCGTTGCCTTCCATCATCACGATCCTGTTGTTGCCTTGACAGGTGAAAGGTAACAGAACACACGATCGTATAATTCATATGATCTATATCTAATTTCATCCTATCGACTTTTCCTCGTAGATAGACAAGTTCTTCAATAATCTTCTTAGTCAAGAGGAACTTGGATATATTGTTGCATCTGATAAAGGAGTGGCATAAAATCGCACCACTGACTATCAAATGAAGAGCATCAGACATTTTTACTAAAGTTTCTCTATGAAAATCAGCACTAATATTTTTCAACATCTTAATAAACTTAGCCAAGTCAAGCATCCCTTTCAGAAGTTCTATGCATCCACTGTCATTTGCAGAAATCGCGTCCAATCTTTCCAAGACAGTAGCTATTTCTAAAAGTGCTACTGCAGTCCAATGAATATTATAATGACTCTCCTAGGGCGATGTCACTTGCCTTGGACATTTGCAGTACATCGTCTGCCTTAATGGCATCACTTTCTGATATATGATGAAATCGTGGATGCACAATCGTCCAAGGTTTCAAAGATTTCTTTGTAAACTCCTCTTTCCATGATTTCTCTTGGTCCCTTTGCAAAATGCATTCATCTTCTGCATGGTAACGATCCTTATCCTGTCTACTCCGTTGGTGATCAATCCTCAACTCACTCAATTTGCAAGTCAAATCAAACAAGTATTCTAATTTCTGTAAACTTTTCACCCAATAGATAAGGATGTTTCCTTCCATGATCTTTTCTACAGGATCTCTATCTCTATCATCAGAAAGCTCCTCCTTAATAATCATCCCTGTTATGTCTGATTCTAGATCACAAATAACACGTTGATTAAGCACTCTGTGTATAGTTGCTTGCACAATCCTCCCCTCTACAAGGATCTCTTTGTTTTCTTCCGTAAGCAAAATAAATTTCTCGTCTTGGTTTGGCTCTCTATATGGTGGTCGCTAATCCAGAAATCCATGCAATAGTTCAATCTTTATGTCATCAACGATTTCAACAGCCATCATCCCCTTTGCATAATCGTAACGAGCTCTTTCTTCAATAGCTCCCTCCTCATGCTTGTATATCAATAGAGAGAGAGATTTCATCTAATTTCCAAGCACAATAAAGTCTCCATGAGATTAAATGTATAGTGTCAGTATATGACCATGATGTCCATATCTGACTACAGCTCACGTGAACCATCATCATGTGGCATCCATTGTACAACTGATTAATTTGGTTGATCCCTGCGAGCAAGTTTCCATTAAGTGCATTAAGATTGTATACAACGCCCTTTGTTTCCTTCTCAATAACAAGTTGCAATTTCCCATCTTCAACCATGAAAAAGAGAATCTGACCCTTGTTAGGTTCATTCTCTTCTGGTGTAACATATGTTGTTCCAAGACAATAATAAACATTGTTATCATCTTAAAATGAACTAAGGATGGAATATCCATTTTCAAATGGATCAAGAGGACATAATAAAATAACTTCAAAAGTCTGATCATCCAATAGATGCACAAAGTGTGATCTGTCTCATCCAGATTTGTATTTGAATACTTCATAGTCCAAATGGCAAATGTGTGAGATTGCTCCTAATGGCAAATAAAGCAAGCATGTTCTCCAAGATGAACTGCATAGATGTGAAGTTTCTGAATGTCGTCAATTGTCCCAATCGTAAACAGGTCATCCTTTGCAATTGCAAGATTGGTAAGGGAAAAAACTGAATCGAAAGGAAACATGTGATAAACTTCTTTAAGGTTCACATTACTATAAAGCAACTTCTTGTTGTTGCTGTAAATAATTGTTGGCCTATCCGATGCACGCATTGGATTGTCACCAAAAGGATTTATATCAAGGCAAGATACATCATACTCAATCTCCAATGTTTGACCTTAGTTAGGGATCCTTCTCCTATTTACAAGTAAAGAAGATTTCCCCCTCTCATGACCACGAAAACCTAGGTAGCATTAGTTGTGGCTACAATGATAGAATATCTAGATTGCACTCTCCAATCGGTCAACAACTTTTGTGACGATGCACTTACTAACCTCACAGAATTGGTTGTTACCTGAACAAGCTGGTCATGAATGGCATCATGATAAAATAATGACTGAGCATCAAAGGCAAATCCTTCTATATATGTGTCTTCCAGTTCATCTTTTGAGCATGAAGCACATGGAGTCTCCAAGGATTTTTCACTTTGCTTAATCGTACTGGTTGCCTGTAATTCTGTTTTTTGTCCATAATTTGAATGATATTCATCATAGTTTATTTCTTAAGACCTCTCGAAAATTGAATTTCTCTTCATATTCTGAGCTGCCATAACTATGATTCATGAACTCGTCTTCCTCATAGTGTTTGTTTCCATTCCATGCTTCTTTCAACTCCAAAAAGTCTGAAAAAGAGATTTCTTTTCGAATCTCTGTTGAAAGGACATTGTACAACTCAAAACTGTCCATAATTTCCTTATGTAGTTACCCCATGGTTCACAGGCTGGCAAGAAAAACAGCTCTGATACCACTGTAATATTCCAAATCGGAATATTTTACATTAATTTGAATTTTCCAAAATTCCTTTAAATAATATTATTTATTTATAAAATAATAATTTCAATAATAATAAAGTCAAATTGGATTAATTGTTTACTTCTGAATATAGATTTTGAATATTACAAAGTTACACCACAAAGGGTTTCGTCCTTGGGTTCGATTACAAGGGTTTCCATCCTTTTATCTAGATTACGCAGTTTAAGGGGTTTGGTCCTTAAATGCACTTGTAAGCAGCTACTTATACATGATTAAATATTTGAATTCATAATTGGATGATCTCTTTCTCATCAATTCGCTGAATATAAATACCCTCATTGCTTCCCATCCAAATGACATGTCCTTGCCAAGGATCGTGAGCTTTCGTCAAACGACATGTCTTCTCCCAAAAGTGGCAACTCCCAAATGTGGCGACTTTTCCAATCACTATTATTAATTAATGAATATTATAATGAACTAAATACTTAATGATGAGAACTATTGATTAATGTTGTTTTAATGACCGCCTGTCCTTAAATCCAGCGCACTCTTCATTTTAGGCCAGCGATCTCTTTATCTTTATTGGGAATATGACATTTCCTCTTTTAGTACACACTCACGCAAGACATGGTTTGTACCCATCTTATATAACAAACCACCCATTTATTAATTGGAATGTTCAGGCTTTTAGTGTCAGTTTCCTTCCCTCACTAGGTTGCATATCCTTTAGAAAGGGTGATGAAGATAAACAGTCTCCAATATTCTCATACCATGTTGGTAGATTTGCAATTTGGAATAAATGAGCATCTCGACAAATCTTCATTGACACCCTTTGCAAGTTCTCCTAATTTTATCCTATAGAGTTGATCTACAATCACATGGCTTTTACCTGGTTTCAAAATAATTTTGAATGTGAACTCCTGCAACAACATCAGCCATCTACTTATCCTACCTTGAATGATCAATTTGTTGATTAAATACAATAGTGCTCGATGGTCGACATAAAAAATGAAGGGAATCACCAACATGTAATGCTGAAACTTTTGTACAATGTATATCATACCTAAAGCTTCATGTTTCATGGTGCTATAGTTATTCTCAACACGGGATAGGAATCTGCTTGCAAAGACCACAAGGTGATCCAACCCTTGAGTTCATACTTGTGCTAATGTTGCACCAATATCATAATTGGAAGCGTCTGCGTGAACTTGAAACTCTTTGTCCTAATCTGGGTATATGAGTATAGGAGAACTTATCAATTGAACCTTCAATTCCTTAAATGCATGCTCATGTTCATTAGACCATATGAACAAGGCTCCCTTGCTTGTGAGAATGTCCAGTAGTTGAGAGACTTGGGCAAAAAAAATTATGAACCATCGGAAGAATCCAACATGTCCCAAGAAGGATTTTACTCTAATGATATCCTTGGGTGCCTCCATTTCCACCATTACCCTTATTTTGTCTAGATCGGTCTTCATTTCCATTTTGCACACTATGTATCCAAGGAGCTTTCCTAGTTTAACCATGAACCAACACTTCTTTGGATTCAAAGCCAACTTTGTTGCTGCTCTGCATCGTCTCATGCATTTTGTTAGGGCCTATAGGTGAGATTCTTGACCGCAATAGATTGACGAATCACCAAGAAAGCTTTGAAGTTCCCTGTAATCATCTTGACAAGAATGTGCAGTATGATCTGCTGGCAAGTTGTCAAAGCATTGCAAATTATGAATGGCATTCGATTATATGCATAGACTTCATCTTCCACTATAAAAGTGGTGTTCATTTTATCTTTGTCAGCAATGTTGATTTGATTGTAACCCGAGAACCCATCTATGAAGGAATAGATCTTGTGGTCAGCTACTCCTTCCAATATAGAATATGTAAGAGGAATTGGGAATGGATCTTTGATAGTAGCGACATTCAAACTTCTAAAATCAACACATATCCTTATCTGCTTTGACTCCTTCAAGCTTATTACTATTGGGGATACCCTTTCACTTGTCTCTACTTTGAAAATTATTCCTCCTTTACTATTGGGGATACCTATTCACTTGTCTCTACTTTCAAAAAAATTCCTACTTCCAACATCTTCCCAATCTCTTCTTGGACTTTGGCGACATAACCCCAATTCATTCTATACACTCTTCTTCATAATGGTGGGCTCCTGACACCAATTAAAGGGATTCTATATACACACATCTTCACTGGTACTCCCATCAAATCTTTGTAGGTCCAAGCAAACACATCCTTGTAATCTATGAATATTTGGAATGCAGCAACCTTCAACACCGAGTCCAAGTCATCTCCCATCATAATCATTTAAGGTTCATTATCGGATCTAAGATTTACCTTGGTTGTGATCAGTTCTTTGTATTTCATGTCTTCTACACGGCCAAACTAGTGAGCAAGGTTTTCATCTATCTTTGCATCACCTACCCGGTATTTGGTGAATTTGGGAGGGTAAGTTGGGCCCAACAATTATGGTTTTGCTTAATTAGACTCTATTTTCTCTTTGACATGTTGTCCCACCCTTGGTTCGGGAGTGTTTGTCATCATGTGGCCATTTCCTTCAAAACCTTCACATTCTTCTATCTCAATGATCTAGACAAAGTTGCACCTAGGTTGAAATACTTTGTAGTCCTCCATTTGCCAGTGGAAGAGACCACTGAGGAAGTGTGTTTCATCCTTCGAGCATGAGTGTAACTCCAATGGTCCCTCATTCAATTCCATTGTGCCTTGGTTTAGATGTCGAGAGTGATCTTCTTCCATATCTTTCGTATCAAAATCTGATCAAGCTGCCTCCTCACTAAGTGCATGACTCTTTAGATCTATGATGTACTTTTAGCCCCTATTCTCAATCAAGATGTTCTTTTTCCAATTGTGATCTACCATGGCTGCTATTAACCAACCTCAGCGTAATAATGCATCGGAATTTTTTCTTTAAAGAGGTGACTACAAAGTTCAATATGAAAGGTTTGGTATCGATAATTACCTTTTGCGACATCAAGACTCCCAACACCTGTATTCCGTTTTGATCAGTTCCGACTAATTGAAAAGTTGGAAGCCAAATAGTGGGTTCTCCGAGACTTTTCCAAGTTTATTTTGAAAGCACATTCACCCCAAAACCACCATCAAAAATAGTATTTGTCAAGTTCAACCCTAAAATCTCCATGTGGACAATGGCTAGACGTTGGGTTAAATCCATTGTTCGAAGCATTAGATCTATTACTTGATCTCCTAACCATCAGGGTTCGACAATGGGCTCTCTTTTTTTCTCATCCTTCATCAACTTTGCCAATGTTTTTCCTTCTAACATAACATTCTTGTGATCATTGTGATCATTGTGTTACACAGTCGTTGTTATAACATTCTTGAGTTCTAGAATGCTCCGTAGAAGATCCGCTACTTTGATGGGTATGGTGGTCTACAAAACTTGTCTAGCAATTTCTTTGTCTAACCCAAGTCGACTAGTTATTGTACTTGTACGTTCACCGAGATGTCTTTGTTCTTCCATCATTGCTCATTCAACCTCAGCACTTGCCTTGGCCATTCAATCTTTTTTTGTACTTGGTCAGGGTAATTTATTTTATTTGCTTGGCCCTTAGTGATTGCCATCAGTTCTTCATTTCTTACATCGATCATGTTGATGTTTGTTTGCTTCAGGAAGTTGGCATCCTTATGATATCTAGGCCTACACCAATTACATAGAAGTCCGATGTTAATTTTATTGGCGGGACAATCTCTTGCAAAATGGCCCCACTGGTTACACTTTCGGCACAAAATCATCAATCAACCCTACTCATCAAACTAGATGTGGCTACCACCCCCCGTATTGTTCTAGCATCGTGTATTGTTCTGTTAGTTTCTATATCTGCCAGGGGATGCACCCAAAGATGCTCTTGTATTACCTTGGAACTTTGTTGGGGTGGAAGGTGGTGTTGACAATTCTCCTTGGCAAGGAGGATTTGTGCACCTCTATTTTTTGAGTTGTACAAGCAGCTTTTTATATCATAGCCATTGACTTGACAAATTTCACAAAATCATCTTCTTGGGTAGTTGGCCTTGGTGTGCCCTTCTATTTTACAGTCGGTGCACCCAAGATCCTTCCCTTCTTCCTCAGGGTCTATTTTTAATTCTCTCATCATTTAGAGCATGTCCTTCAGAAGAGCTCGAATGGATCTTGGTTTGTTGTCACTGGAATCGTAGTCCTCATCTTCACTTCATCTTCTTGTGTGCGAAGATGATGTTTTATTCTCACTTTCAAAGTCCATCGCTAGCTTATAGGCATCATCATATTACGAAGGTGGGACTGCATTTTTTTCTTAGTGAACGAACCAACCCTTCGATAAACCACCTCTTTTTCAGCCCATCAACCGGTTCCTTCTCAAGTTTGTCAAGCAACTCCTTGAGTCTCATATTGTAAGCCCGAACCATCTCATGCTTTCCTTGTCTAGTGTTGTAGATTTCTATGACAATCTTGTTATCGCCCCTCGGGAGTTTGAATTCCTTTTCAAACACTTGTTTGAGCGTTGCCCATGTTGCTTTGTCAATACTTGATGGATAAGTGTACCTGTTGTAGCGTGGAATTGCACCCTCATGGGAGAGTTTTTCAATATCTCTCACTCCCAGCGACAAAATTGAAGCAACCTCAGGGTATGGGTATCCTATAGTGAGGTTGAACCTCTAGGCTTTTTAATAAGGCTAGCTCCTCAAATGCTTCACTTCAGTTGTTCTCATACACTAAAACCTATTTTTGACCAAGGAAAAGGGAGAGAAACGTAACATAAAAAGAGAAAATTGAACTAAGAAAGGTGATGCACCAAATAGAGAGTGACTCACATGAGCATGAAATGAACACTAATTCAGCATAAGATAATTTTGCTTACACTTGCATCAGTTTCATAAACTAGGCTCGCTAAGCCATATATGAAGCAGAGAGGAATTTTGAAATTCACACCAAGCGTCCATTAATGGTAGAAAATAGGTAAGAAGAGAGGACAAGGGGCATGGAAGAACACTTCTTCACAAGGCCATCATGCACAAGCTTGCTAAACACGATTTTCAAACAAGAGATAGGTAAAAATAATCTTTATTGCTTCAAAAGGTCTTTCTTACAAATTTTTTACAAGGTTCTTCCTTGTCAAAATGAGGATGTCTTTTTTCTGAAAAGAACCGAGACATATATAGAAAAGGGGAAGACCCAAAAAGAAGAGGCAAACAAACAAAAATCAATAAATGAGCCCCAACCACCCTCCATGAATTCTCACCCACACTTGGGTTAATTAGAACTAATCCTTCTTCAACGAAATAACCACCATTAGCTCCAAAAGTCCTCCAGCCCTCTCACTGGTCAAGAAACGCACTAGAAGACAAAACTTGCTAAGGACGACGATGTCATGGCCCACTAAGAAGGAAAAGTCCAGGAAGGTCTTAAATGCCTGAGCTATTTTTTCTAAGTGCTTGATCTTTATTTTTCATCTCTACGCCATCCTCCACTTATCTGCTTACATATGAGGACAAAATTCTTACACCTATAAACCTGACTAAGCCATGCTGCCTCTACACTTGTTGGTTGTTGGACGGAGATGATGGCCATGTCGAGGGACGGAAACCTTCATAAATTTCCAGCCACCAGCGTATGCCAGTCGCTTGAACCCCCCCCCATGCTCTGATCGATCATCCTTGTGCCACTCATCTTTTATTGATTGGCTTTTTCTGCTCTAGTTTATGCCACATGGCAGCCTCTCATTTGTTTGATCATGACTTCAGGCTTTCGTGGCTGCTCAACTTGCTTCTGGCTCTCCACACCTTAAGTCTTCGGGCTTTTGGAGTCTTAAGTCTTCAAACTTATTTCTTCTCGACCCTTTTTCTACGGGCTTTTGTAGGGTACCCTTCGGATTTTTGGAAATGACCCTTCCCAAAGGGAAAGAGCCCTTCAGGTTTCTTGAAAAGGACTTTCCTGAAGGGCAAGAGACCCTTCGGGCTTTGTTAAATGGCACCTCTCGAAGGGTAACATACCCTTCGGACTTTTTACCTGAGACCTTCAAAAATATTGCAATGGTCCTTTCGAAAGGAACATACCCTTCGGAATCTTTGAAAGCTACTCTCGAAACCTCTGAAATGGTCTTTCAGAAAAGTGTTTGGCTTTTGCGAAGAAGAGAAAAGTAACCCTTCGAAAATATTGTTTTGGTCCACTTTCCCGAGAAAAGAACCCTTCGAGAAAGTTGTATAGGGCAACCTGCTTGACGAGTTCATATCTTCGGAACCTTTCTTTCGGACAAATTGTCCGAAAGAATTTCATTACTTAGCTGGAAATGAAAATCCCGAAAAGAACACTTGGTCGAAAAGAAAAACATTCCTTCGGGAAAATGTGTGGACAATTTTTTCGAAGGAAAACCATTAAGTTTAAACCAAAGAAAACCCTGAGAGGAAAAAACACACTTAGTTCTTTCAAAGCCCTGAAGAATGAACAAGGACTTAGCCGAATAAACAAACTTTGCACAAACTGTGCACTTAGCCCTTTGGCTTGCAGGGTTGCTTTCGAACATTGCTGTTGGATCCATTTCTAAGCCTTTGACCCCATGTTTCATCAAACCATGCAAGGGCTTCATATGTGGGCCAAAAATGGCCAACAGTACCTGTTGATGGCCATTCCCCAAAAGGTAGCAGGGAAGCATCTTAACAACATTCGCTCATTTGTCTGCCCGTTATCAGTCTAGATAGTGATGCACGTACCGAAGTGTCATACCAAATCTTCAAATTTGTCACCCATAAAGTTTGGCACCAGTAAAGTTTGGCAACTATTGGTTTTCGAGGATCCATGTTCGTGGGTATTTGATTCTTTTAAGGTGGCCTTCCAAATACAATCTTCCTCCTTAGGATGGTCTCTGTCGGATATTCCTCTACTCCAAACACGTCTTTGTTCTTGACCCGTCCTTCAGCAGTTATCCATACTTTCTATGTCATACCCACCCTTAGGTTCCCTCTCTGTGCTCCCCTCCCCTTCCATTCAAGTTGTTTTGGATGTTTTGGCTACCCTGGTGTATTTGGCACTGGATCTTCAATCAGTAATTCTTAAATCCCTCAGATATTAGTTTCATAAGAAGCTTGATGTTCTTCTATGAAGAAGTCGTCTTCAATCTCTTAATCGAAAATAAAACTTACCTCCTCTGTGGATTTCATTGTAGAATTCCCCAACTACATTCGGAGCAAAAGATACCTAGAAAAATCCTCCCATTGTGTAGCTGCGAGTGATGGAGGATGTTTAGTTGTTTCGAAACAAACTAAACCTTCTCCCGGTTCCGAAACCTACTCTGGCTTATGCTTCGGCTTGGCCCTCGACCTTTACTTCAGCTATTGATTTCCCACTCTTGTTTTTTCGAAGTGGTTATTGTTTGTAACCTATTCTTCATTCTTGTTCCAAAAGTCTAGTCGACAATGGATATGTTGTTTCATATATATTCCTACAATTTCTTTCCATACATTACTACAAGTTGGGGTGTTGTTTATTAGAGCACTTGTAAATACATTTTCAGTTTTGTTTTTTTTATATCAATAGCATAATAGCATAGTATTGTAATCAACATCGTTTCCAATTTAAGATCTGTTTTGGTGTTTTGTATCAATCATACATTGTGCAGATTACAAATCATTATTTGAACTGAATCAAACGTGATGGTAGTGATGATAAAGTAGTACGTCTCATTTAAAAAATGAATATATTGATTAAACTTCACTTTAAATAATAATTATGATCTAAATTAAGGAGATCTACCTAAAATAATAATAATAAATGAAATTTGAAAAAACAAGTATAATAAATTTCATGTAAATTTATTGAAGGGATGAGCTCGAATGGTAGAAGCATCGTGGCTTCCAAAGCCTCAAGTTCAAATCCCTAGGAGACATGATAAAGTGTCAAAATTGGGTAAAATACCAGATACAACTCACTCGGTGTGAGCGATGTAGGAGCATTTTTGGTATTGAACAAATATTGAGCATAACTCAAAAACATTTCTAGTTAGTCATAAACGCTGATCTTCATGCGGAATGTGAACTTGTCTTCGAACTCCAAAAAGGTTCCCATTCTAGAAATATGGCATATAAAGCCACGGTGAAGATTGAAAAGTTCCAAGAAAGTTCAAGACAAACCAAAGGCATATCTGATGTTGGTATTTGTCCCTTAATGTGTGTGAATCATCAAACTTGGGTTTAAAGATGTCAAAGTCATATTTTCTCATTTTACCTCCAAATTAGGCATTGTGGGAGCATCATGCACACTAGATATCAAGGCAAGATTTGAGAGGTTGTAAACTGATCCAACATATTTGTTGAGATGCCCATAACATCATCAAAACAAGAGGAAGGTTTAAAAAACAAGCTTGAGGGGAGAAAAAACTTTTCTTTCTTTGAAAGGATGTTTGGGCATGTGAGTGTAGAGAAAACATGGTAACTATAGAACCATCAAGGAGAAGGGATGGAAAACATTTCCCAAGCACCCAAAAGGATTAAAAAAATCAAAATCTTGACCTCAAATATAATGTCCCTTTTCAGACAAATTTAAACAATTTCAGATTTTATGTAAACCCTTGTTTTCTAAATTGGCAATTAAATAAATGATTCTACAATTGTTTTGAAAGATATAACAGAATTGTAATTTCACAAGAAAGTATCAGCTTTATTTCAATTCTTTAATCCTTTCATAAAATGGGTTTATCAGATTACAAAAGAATGCTAACAATATTTATGAAATTCCAACCTTATACTTGTTGTTGGAAGGGCAATGTGTTGCTGCTAAAATGCTGGAATTTGTTCACTATTCTTATTTCTGCAAACCCTGATCTTTAAAAGGGCAGAAGAATATTTTATGAAACCCTTGTGATCCCTGATCAGCTATGGAAACCCTGCTGTCAATTACGTTCTCTATAATGGGTGGTTGAAACCTTGCTGTAAGCTATGATCTTATTTTTGCACCTGGTGGAAACTCTGCCAACAAATTCAATCAGTGTTGTATTAAATGATGCGCATAGGTTGTTGCTTTAGATTGTGATCTGTAATCAGAACATTAAACCCTACACCAAGATGAAAACTTACAAGTCTGAAACCCTAGTGCTATGTTGAATTGATGTTTGAAAATTTCGATGTAGTACACTTGTAATTTCTGGATGGAATTACCTCAAAGGTTTAGAGGGTTTCCATCCTCAAACTTAAATCCGAATGGTGAGGGTTTCGTCCTCACAATTCATTCCAACTATAAGGGTTTTCATCCTTATCGTGAAAAATAGATAAACTGGTAGGCTCATTCAATTGAGAAATATTGATAATAAAAATTGAATGAATTACAATGAGGACTCTCAATATATAGACTCAATTGTCACTTTTAGGGTAAAGGTTATACTTTTAGGTTTAGGGTTTTATTTTTTAATTTTACCATTTTCTTTTATTTTCACTTTTCCCTTTTCTCACCCTTTTCTTTTATTTCTAATAATAATAAAGTAATATTAAATTGTCATTTTTTTTAATAAAATAAAAAGTAAGTCACTCAGACAACTTCAAATATTAACTTTATTATTTTTTACTTTATTTAAAAAATGGGACATCACAATCTACCCTTCTCAAAGATTGTTTGTCTTCAAGCAATGCCTGAACCATCCTGCAAATACCAAGATCCCAAACCAATCTTTATGTTTCTTCCTTCCTCCTTGTGATGCTTCTCCAACTGTCTTAGCTATGCTCAACTCTGAATTTGCATCTTTCGGCTTTCCTGGAAATTGTTCTTCATGGAAAATGTTCTCTCCATTCATCTCACTGAATATTGCTACAGCAATTTATGGTTCTTTTGTCTTATGAAGTGAAAAAGAGACTGAGATAAACTTCATAGCGAGGGCATTAACCCTTTCCTACATCGCCTCAAATGCAGTTAAGGCCTCTTCTGCAATTCCAATGACCATATCCTTGTCTTTAATCATATACAGATATTTTGATTTCATTGTTTCCAATGTACTCTACTATTTGCAAATCTGCATGAGTGACTCTATGCTTAGTGCTAGCAACATTTGCCCCATCCACAGTCTTGTTCTCCACTGCAGTTTGAGCACTCCGCAAACTTGAGATCTTCAATGAGTTTTTTCGTACTATCCAACTTTGTTAGGACTTGCACCTCTCTCTTTTGTTATCAACAGTTGTAGCTCTTCAATCGTCTACTCTACTTTCTTTGTTTGCTCTTGGCTGAATTGTTGTAATTCAGCTAACTCTGATGTTGTTGATTTCTCATCAATTTCTACTTCCTTAACCCTTTGAGATTTTACTGCATCTAACAATTTTTTTGGTTCTTCATCTAGCAACACTTCTACATTTCCTTTGCCTAGACAATTGTGGTTTGGCTCCCAAGTTTCTTTGTATGAGAAGCAAAGTTTTTGTCTTCTAAGATCATTCTCACTGCTATCTTTCTGAGAGTTCTTGTTCAGTTCAGCTATCATTTATGTTGTTAAGTATGGTTTCAACTTTTCTTCACATTGATCAACCACACTTTTAGCCACTGCACACATTGTTGGTGAAACTTCCCACACATCCTTTCTCACATTAGTCAATAAAACTGATAGGAGTCACTGGAAAATATCGTCACTCTCACTCAGAATGGATGTCATAATTGTTTACATTGATGCAACCATATTTTCTGCATGATTCTTATGAATAGTAACAAAGAAATGTTCAACATTTAGAGAATACGATCATCACATTCAAGAACTAACATTAGAACAAACGATTTGACTTTTGCAACAATTTCTAAAATTATAACCCTCTTAGCAAAATAAGGATTTTTTATTTTATCCATGCCTCATAAGCTTTTCACAATCAACTAGAATATTTCCCTCATGGTGTTGTTGTATGGCTTTTCAGGAGTTGTTATTCTTGTAATTTCACTCATACAAGTAATAACTACATGTCTCACATCTGGATCTAGGTGCCTCAAAAACTTGGGCTTAGCCAAATGAGTCATTGGTGGATTCACTACGCATAACATAGACTCGAAATCTGACTATCTTATCGTGCACAAACAATTTGCCACTTCCTCCAAAATACTAAGTAGATTTTTTTTAAATGATGCAGTTGCTCAAGTTTCTTCCCTGCTCTGTAAAGCTTTATTCTCAAAACATCTTTACTCATTAATTCCATGATTCATAGGGTATGCATCAGATAGTATCGACAAAATATTAATTCTTCCCAAAAGGTTGGCAAGATTATCAACTCTAATACCACTATAATGTCCCTTTCCAGACAAATTTAAACAATTCCGGATTTTGCGTAAACACTTGTTTTCTAAATTGGCAATTACATAAATGATTCTACAATTGTTTTCAAAGATATAACAAAATTGTAATTTCACAAGAAAGTATTAGTTTTATTTCAATTCCTTAATCCTTTTATAAAATGGGTTTATTGCCAAAATCAAATTACAAAGGAATGCTAACAATATTTATGAAATTCCAACCTTATACTTGTTGCTAGAAGGGCAGTGTGCTGCTGCTAAAATACTGGAATTTATTCATTGTTCTTATTTATACAAACCCTAATCTTTAAAAGAGCAGAAAAATATTTTATGAAAACCTTGTGATCCCCTAGTCAGCTCTAGAAACCCAACTGTCAGTTGCATTCTCTATATTGGGTAGCTGAAACCCTACTATAAGTTGTGATCTTATTTCTGCACCTAATGGAAACTCTGCCAACAAACTCAGTCAATGTTATATTAAATGATGTGCCCAAGATGTTGTTTTAGATTGTGATCTACAGTCATAACATTAAACCCTATGCCAAGATGAAAACTTACAAATCTGAAACCCTAATGCTCTGTTGAATTGATGTTTCAAGATTTTGATGTAGCACACTTGTAATTTCTTGATCGAAATTACCTCAAAGGTTTGGAGGGTTTTTGTCCTCAAACCTAAATCCAAATGGTGAGGGTTTTCGTTTTCACAATTCATTCCAACTATAAGGGTTTTCATTCTTATGCTGAAAAACCGATGAACTAGAAGGCTCAATCAATTGAGAAATATTGATAATAAAAACTAAATGAATTACAATGAGGACTTTCAATATATAGACTCAATTGTCACTTTTAAGGTTAGGGTTATACTTTTAGGTTTAGGATTTTACTTATCGCTTTTACCCTTTTCTTTCATTTTCACTTTTTCCTTTTCTCACCCTTTTCTTTTATTTCTAATAATAATAAAGTAATATTAAGTTGTCACCTTTTTTTAATAAAATAAAAAGTCACTTAGACAACTTTTTTTTTTTTTTAAGAAAAGGATTTATATTATGGAAAGATCAAAAGATATATATTCTACTGTGCCAAGCCAAGAAGTTGTTGGACCAGGCTTGGGCATTAGACACAAAAGCAAACATAGTCATCACAATCATTGATACAAATCTAACTCTATAATCTGTCGAAGGTCTTGTTGAAGTTTGTCAGACCACCAGATTGGTGGGGGACCAAAACAAGATATATTCCCATTGTCAAGAGCCCAATTTGCTAAAGCATCTACCACTCTATTGAGATCTCTTGGAATATGTTGGAAGGTGGTTTCCTTAAACCTGTTTTTCAAACATTGTATTTTGTCCCTCTCTCTACACGGTTTCCAATTTCTACCCTGATATACAGCAAAGGTAGAAATCAATCTCACTATAATCAGAGAATCAAATTCCACCTAATTTGTTGCCACCCAAGTTCCAGGGCTTCTTGTAAACCCCGATATATAGCTCTTATTTCAGCTAACTTATTTGTGGCATACCCAAGATTTTCTGAAAAAAAAAGCCATAGAAGCATCAGAAAGTCTTCCAATGCCCCCACACTTTCTTTCCCTGGATTACCTCTAGAAGCACCATCTGTGTTTAGCTTACCAATTCCTAAAGGAGGGGGAGACCACTTACTCTCAACCTGATTTCTTGGTCTAGACAACTTAAAATATTAACTATATTATTTTTTGACTTTATTTGAAAAAGGGGACATGACATCAAACTAGAACAACAAACAAAAAAAAGCATTCGACATAGCAAGAAGGAAAAAACATTTTTTTTGCTTGCATGAAAGTGAAACCAAACATGGGGAAGATATAGGGACTAAAAGATGATGGATATTAAAGTTATTAATTAGCTATTAGTTAAACATTAACTAATGGTCAGTTGTCAACCTTCCGAACTGATGTAACTTCTTTTATGCTTAATAAAACAGAGGCACACAAAGTGTGTCTATGTATTGTATACTTTCCATTTCTCTTCATCCTTTTAGTGTTTATATCTACCATTGGTATAAGAGCCACCATTCAAAAAAACCCTAGGAGAAGGGTATGAACATCAAGTTGCAAATATTCAAGGAAGCCCTAGGAGAAGGTTACAAACTACAGAAAAAATGAAAGATTTTAAAGTGAAGGTATTCATCTGTGTAGTGCAGAGCTGGGATTCATGCTAGGTCACGTGATGATTTGAGGGTGCTAAGGCATGAAGTTGTGATTTTCCCAAACTAAGAGGGTGCAAAGGTCTAATGAGCAAACCAAAAGCAAGATGATGAACGAAAAAGCAAGAAGAGGCACATGAGCCAGGAGCAGACAATGACAGTTCAGTAATGATTTACAGAGAAAGGCGTTCATGCAAGAAAGACATAATTTTGTAGACCGCTAGGGCATGGCAAGGAGAAAGGATCAAACCGGATTGTGAGTTGTTTTTTTACAATTTCCATCATTTTTAAAGGCAAAAGGAGAATCAAGGAGGACGACACTGGCAGAAGGAAATCAGTAAACAAGTTGCAAGAGTTCAAGCCAAAAAGAAATTGCCATTTACAGTACAAAGCAAAGGTCGTGATTTGGCGTATATGGCAGAGAAGAAAACAACACAAAATTTTATTTTTTTTGTGGATTTACAATCTGCTTATTGACGCAAGTTACGGTTGTGATTTCCAATTTTCGTGTTAGGGCACGATAAGATTGTAGACAAGGAGGTTGGAAGGATGTGAATACTTAAATAGCACTGCAAGCAGTCACAAATCATAAATTTGTCCCATGTCAATCAAGTTAGAGCACAAATAGCGATTCCAAACACCAGTGTTCGTAAACAGCCAAAGTCAAAGGTCAAATATCATGAACATTGGCTTGAGATTGTAAGTAATTCAACATTGTATGAAATTCAGATTCTAATATGGTAAATTTAGATTCTACTATAGACTTTGTTTGTATGAAATTCAAATTCTACTGTAGCAAATTCAGATTCTATTGTAGACTTGGTAGACTTTTCATTTCGCAAATTCAAATTCTATTGTAGACTTGCATTTCCTTTTGCATTGATTTCCAGGTCAAAGGTCAAAATATTGTGTGATTAATGACCGTTATTCAAAACTTGGCTCTGTCGGAAGCACAGAAATTGACTGATCATAATTACAATGTCTAGAGTCATAAGATTTTAACAAATGCAAAATATTGTGATTGTGATAAAATATTATTAGCGATGAAATAAAACATGTTTCAAATTTTGTTGATTATGACGAGCATCGTAAGGAGGCCTTGCTATTGTTAAAGTTGTCTATGTTAGATGACATGATTCCTAAGGTCTAAAATCCCAATGAAGTGTGCTTTGGACCAGTCAAGTATCAAACTTCAGAGAAAAATTAGGTCCTATACCTGAAGAATCTGTTATTTTTTGCAAAGATGACTAAGGATGGATCCCTGTCAGAGCATCTTCGGATGAAAGATCTTCGAGACCAACTCACTGCCATTTATAGAAAGGTGGATGATGACAACTTAGTTGCTCTTGTTCTGAACAGCTTGACACCATATAAATCTTTCATGGAGGCTTTACACTTGATGGCAGAAAGCCAAACCTTGACATTTGATCAGGTTACTTCCTATTTGTTGCAGAAAAAACGTAGACAAACACAAGAAAATGAGTCCAATGCTCGACAAATAGAGAGTGCATTTGTTGCTCAGTCAAAGTGGAAGTGGAAATGTATCCATGTTGATTTATCTTCCAAGTACTAGGTGGAGTGATTTTACCGTCATAAGGTTGGGCATGTCAAAAAGGATTGTTGGAATTGAAACTATGCACTTTCCCAATAACGCAATCAGGGGGCAAATGTGGCAGCAATTGAAGAAGAACAAGGTTCGAAGGAAGAGGATGGCCTCGTGGCATCTTACTCAGCTGATAGTGCTACCAGTTGTCGGTACATTGATTATGACGCATCCAGACACTTCAAGGACTGGTATGTCACATTTATTGCAAATACAAAAAAATTTGATTTAGTTTTATTAGCTGATTGGGAATCACTTTCAGGAGAGGGGATAGGAAATATTCTCGTAGAATTGAATAATGCTAAAATCATAGTAAGGAATGTTAGGTAGGTTCCTAGCAAAAATTAAAAACACGTGTATATAAGTCAGTTAACAAAAAATCCCAACATTGCTATAAATTTATTTAGGAAGCAGTGTGTTTAACGTAAAACATGACAAAGTAATTGCCCTAGGTATTGGGTAATGTGGCTTGTATAGAGTTGTTGACCCTGCCACGATCAACTTAAATGCAAGTGTGGAGGGATACTCCACCATACAAGATGTGTTGGGAGATGAAATTCTTCATAGGCTTGTTGACTCTGCTCTAGTCAACTTACATTCACTAGTTGAGGAGGGAATATCTACTATAAGAATGTGCGGGAGGATGAAAAGCCATAGTCAAAGGCACTAGCTCAGAGGACCAAAAACAAGGTTGTTAATTCAACATAGCATCGTCATTTTGCTCTCAATTCTGACCTTTTATGGTACCTGAACAACCAGTTAAACAATCCATTTGATGCAAATAGGTAGACAAAATCAAAAGCAAAGCCAATGGTACTTTGGACAAGTACAAGGCTCATCTTGTTACAAAAATATTTTTCCAAATGAAAAGCATAGATGAGAAGATGGTTTTTCCTCCTACTGTGGAGTTGGTTTTTACTCCTACTACAAAGATGGTTACACTTAGGTTGCTTCTTTCCATAGCAACTCAGTTTGGTTTCTTGAACGGAGATTTGGATGAGAGGGTCCACATGGTGCAACTTGAAGTTTTTTGACTATCTAGTAGTGATCATTTGGTTTGTACGTTGATTAAGTCCTTGTACAGACGTAAGCAAGCTCCACGAGCTGGTATATTTTGTTTGATCAGGATTTCCAAGATTCTGGATTCGGAACTATGGAGGTCAAGCTGAAGTTATTAGCGAATGATGATCCATCATCGGTCAATAAATCATTCTACAGATAATTGGTGGAGAGCTTGATATATCTTATGTCCACACAACCGAATCTTTGTTTTGTTGTTGGCTATCTTTTTCGTTTTTTGTCTACACTAAAACTCCTACATCGGACAACAACAAAATGTCAGAGGATTGCAGATTTCAAGTTGATATCTAAAAAACTGTTTGTAAATGTAATGACTAAACTCTTTGGTTCCACTTTGTAAAATTTCAAGACAAACTTCGAGTCGTCTCGTGTTTAGTCATTAAGAGAGGGTATTAAAGTTATTAATTAGCTATTAGTTGAATATTAACTAATGGTTGGTTATTAGCCTTCCCAACTGACGTAACGTTGTTTATGCTTAATAAACGACAAACACACACAAGGGTGTTTGTGTATCATACGCCTTCCATTTCTCTTCACTTTTTCAGTGTTTACATATCTGCTAACAATGGAAAACAGTCCTCAGACATAGATAATGATGATCAAATGCTAAAAACTCAACCACACCTGAACAACAAAAAGGAAAGAACAATTTTTTCCTAGGAGGAGAAAAAAACGTTTTTTGGGGGAAGAAGGTAGTGTGAAGGTTAGAGAGTTTGGGGAAGTTTTAGAGAGCATCCAAGGGATGGATAGAAAGCTCTCAGCATAGAGAAGTGATGGAATTGAAAATTTTCAGTTTAGGTTATTGATGCAAACAGAAATGAAGGGGGCAAATAAATGGCTGCCTTACTCCCTGGCCCATACAAAAATCGACTGAATAGACACACAAATTTAGACTTGTACCTCAAACAACAACCATCTTTATTGATGCATAACAAGTATTACAGAGATTTCATTACCCACCCAAGCTTTCCTATTGAACTATGAAGAAGATATTACAATTCAGTCTCATGGACTGGCTACCCTATGACTCCTGAACATACATCACATTTGCAGGGTTCTCAAGCTTTGGTTCTCTCTTCTCTTGGAACTAAACTCTACTCTACCTCCCCTAGAGTTGGCACTTTCTTCCTTCCCAAAAACTGATCTCCTTCCAACCGACTTCCAACTCTTGCAAAAATGGATCCGAATCTCACCTGCCTGACACTAACAACTTGCAAGCTTCTTCAAGTTCCATTTGTGTTGGAAAACAGTCCACATGTTTAGAAATGAAGTTCTAGGCGGTTACTTGCATTTTGATTTATCCACCAGCAAAACCGTCAGTTTGTGCAAACCGGTGGTTACATAACTGCCAGTTACTACAAACGCAAGTAACTGCCTAAAACTTCATTTGTGCAAACCAGTGGTTACATAACTGCCAGTTACTACAAACCGGCGGTTTCGTCACCTTCCCAAATGGGGTCAATCTGACCTGAGGGAAATGACTGAAACCGACTTCCCTTGATATTTCTGATGTTTTGGAGTCTTCACAAAGTTTTCACAACTATGGTTGATCTTCTTCCAAGTGCACAACCTTATCAACATAACCAACAATTCACACAAACCTACACTCACATGCACAAATATGTCTACAACCCAACCCGTGTTTTTTGTTGCTAATAAGGATTGTTGACCCAGATGCTCCTACATCAGCTATCCTCCTCTCCGTACAAATGGTTTTAGCTAAACAGGGCCATTTTACAAGATGAAGGTTACGGAGTTCACAAAGGTCGTAGGAGAAATAGGGTAAATTTGACGTGGATTTTCGTTCTATTGACAGATCATTCTTCAAAAAATTGAACAGTGATTTGCTTTGTAGTTCTTTTTAACCATCAAAGTTTAGGTTAAGTGCTTGTAAAATGCCCATTTTCTATTTCTTGCTATAACAGTCCCAAAAGTGAGTTGTAAAGGTTGTTGTACGTTGTTTGGAAGCTCTTATACCTGGAGAACATCAGTGAATGATGTCGAAATATGATCAACAAGTTTTTTTGTATCATTTTCAACCTGTTTATATAGATCGGAATGGGTAAAACAGTCCTAACTTGCCATTGAAGACAAATTTCCTTCAAATGAAGGTCATAGCAGTTTAAAAAATTGTTCACGAGTGGCTGACAGTATTTTTTATTAGAAATTGAGTTCTTATCATTGGGTTCTTTGGTAAAATTAATTACATCGTTTAAAAAGACAAGGAATGCATAGTTTAATAATTTAAATCCATTAAAAAAAGTGCAACCTTCGAAGAGACGGCGTAGTTCCTGTTTGAACACCCTCAACATATCTCCTCTCAGCTGTATTTTGATATTTGTACTAAATTTTGGCCTCATGCTGCAAGGATAAGGCTGTCATTAGCCTGATCCCCTTTCCTTGACTAAACCAGTGACATACCCAATAGCGGGTGAATTAACCGAAGAGACGATGCCACTTGGTCATGACATCTAAACGAAAAGATACCAGGGCACCTTGCAAAGCAAACTTAGCAAATCACAAAAAATCAACTTCGTGTAAATTCTCCCTTTTTTTTTTTAACTTTTTGCAGAACATAACAAAAGATTAAAAAAGACTGGAAAACATGTAAATTTCAAATATATTAAACAAAAACAGATATGATTCCGCATTGTAGTGAAAGAAGATACAAAGTCTCGAAATAAAACTCCTGAAACAAATAAAAACACTGACCTCGCGAGTGCATTGCTGGACAGTGTTTCCGTCCTCTAAGTAAAGGCCAACGGCATAGGCACGGGCTTTAGCGAATTTACACTGAGATACACGACGTATATACGTTCCATTCAAAGATTTATATATCGTTATAATTATGGCAAGAATTTGCTCTAATTTACCTGTCCAAGCATGCAGCGAACTGCTGTGCCAAATATTACATAGTCTTCTTTAAGGCGAGGGAATTCGATTCCAGTGAAGGGTTCCTTCACTGTTTCGTTATAAGCAGGTTCACAGGCAGAGAAATTACTATTTTTTTCAGCTAATATAAGGGCTGCAGCTATGGAAAGGGCAGGAATGGCTCTCTTTGCCATCGCCACTGCTGAGCCAAAAACAACTGCTGATCTTGGGGTTTGGGGTTTAAGAATAACTTATGCTACTCGAAAATTAATTCGTATATGTGCCCCACAAGCGCTTGATTACAAGCAAGATTAAAATCAAAAGCACTATTCCATATGACATCATGCTAAGTGAAATGGGGGCTGTTCCTATCGAGCCACTTGCTATGGTTCGCCTTTTAAGCTATTTAAAAAGAATAGAAAAAATGGAAGAGGATAGATGCCCTAAAGTTGTTTTTAGTGACACACTATGTAAGCAAAAAAGGACATGGATGCAACAAAACATCAAATGGAAGAGTAAATGGAATATTCAATTCAATATGTGCCCCACAAATAATAAAGAAATAAAAGTCTTTGTTATGGAGAAATTCTACAAGAGAAATTGGGGAAGCGAATTCGGGAGGAAGAAACTATATTATATAAATGAGTTCAACCCCACTTGTGATCAACAACAGAAAGCGTACATAAGAGCCAACATTTCTTGGAGGGCTAAAATTCTTATTGCTCCACTGAGAACCAACTCTCACCAACTTCGTTGTGAGACCGGGCGTTGGAAGAGGCCAAAGGAGGCTTGGGAAAAGAGAATTTGCAGATTTTGCAATTTTGGGAAAGTGAAAACTGAATAGCACTTTATTCTAGAATGTGAGGCCTACAAGGATAGCAGAGATAAATTTGCGGATATTATATGTGACAGTTCTTGGCATAACCTATTCAACGAATAGTACATTAAGCAATTAGGGGGGCTCATCATCAGCGTACACAAGAAGCGAACAGTGCTACTTAAATCTGCTTGAGTTGTCTTGCTGTCCCATAGGCTATTTTTAGTCTCGTGGACGTTAAATTTTATTATTATTATTATTATTATTATTATTATTATTATTATTATTATTATTATTATTATTATTATTATTATTATTATAAATTTTGATGGAGAGGTCATATACTTTTTTTTTCAATTGAAAAGTGCATTTTTATTAAAGTATAATCTTAGTTATACAAAGAAAATAGGTGGAAAAGTCACTATTTGAATATTAAATTGAATTTAAAAAGTTTCGTAAAAAAATTAAAGTCCAAAAATAATTGGTCACAACTTAGTTGATAATCATAGTTTAACTAATTCAAGTGTATATCAATCAAAAAAAGATAATGAAATAACACAAACATCAAGGAACACACTAAGCAGCAATTGTAAACATGGCCGTTGAAAGAGAAGGTGGAGGTGGAGGGTATTGAAGCTTCCCTTCTTAGCCATCCTAGGTCAGATGATCTTCATCCATAAGGAGGGGGTCGTAACGATCAGCTTGTTGGTTAGTTTGAGTATCATTTTGCATAACCCGGTGGGAAAGAGAGATGGTGAGCTCCAACTGCGGGAACTTATCCTACGGAGGGGGCCTCTACCCCATCGCCCCTGCCACCACTAGCTTTGCCTCTATCAAATCCTCTTAAAGAAGATGGCCAATGAGAGCGAAGAGAGAGGCTCTTCCAACTTCGAGAATTATGTCTGCAAGAGTAATGCCCCCCACGCCTACCACCCCTAGGAGAAGAGTGTCGAGGTGAGGGATCGGGTGGCTCACAACTGACTGCACAATGAGCATTCCCCTAGTGGTCCAGGAGGACCTACAGATGATCAAGCTCGAACCAGACCTTGTCCATTTGACTTTGAATCTGGAGGGTAACATTAACAATCACAGCGACTTTGTTAGTTATAGAAAAAAACCATAATCTCAATATTAAAACATGCTTGATTTCTAGATTTTCAAATCTAAAATAAAATATCAGTGCAAAAAAATTACTAGAATATGTTATATCTTACACGTAACAAGGCAAAATCCCTCAGGGGAGCCATTTTTCAAGTGAACAAGGTATGAATCTATCTCCATGTTAACTAGGCATGTGGGCAAAACCAAAAGAGGTGTTTGATGGTTTCTGGATGGTGACATGTTAGGCAGGTGGGGTTAAGAACCCCCATCTGCTTGAGCTGATTTCCCATGGGCAAACCCTAGTAAAGAATACACCAAAGGAAGTGTGCCTTTTTGGGTTCAATACAAGTTGCCCAAATGTTATCAAATCTCCTAGCCCAAATCCGATGGAGGGATTGGAGAGACCATCAGTGATTAAGAGCTTTTGTGTCAATATGTTGGGGGCTAACTAATTATAACCCAGTCGAGGAGAAAATCAATGAAATGGCATGGCCATAGGTCAGGTCCAGTCCTTCCATCACAGCGTGAGAGAGGAAACTCTAATCTTGTGCAAGTATTCATCAGATATAGAACTTTGTAATTTAGTAATGGATTTTGCATCTTCCTTGTAAAGATGGAATTTGGCCTTTAACATAGTCCAAGGAAGCCATTCTCTATAGACCTTACAAAATAGATCACCAATTGTGAGAATGCCTTTCTTAAAGAACCTCAACCTTTCAATTCATGGGACCATGGCAAAAGGGGCATTGTGGAAGATCAGCTAAGGAGACCACCATAATTACTGGGAGTTTAGATAAAGACCACTTTTAAACCCCTCCCCCACCTAAATAAGGTGAGGTTTGAGATTTTCTCAAGCCTTCCAAATACTTTGCATGATAAACATGCCCCTACTTTGACATACACTAGCAATATAAGTGCATTATGAAAACATGTGCCTTGCTAAGGTTTTCTGTCAAGAGGGCAATCTTGAGAAATGTAGTGCCATAGTAAAATTTTCCAGGCTTCATCACTTTTTAGGCTTTTGATGATCCATTTATTCCTAAGAATAGTTCCCTAAAGCTTGATGTCAATAAGCCCCAACCCGTCAACTTCTTTAAGATGACAACAGATAGCCCAGGAGACTTGATGAAAGCCTTGGTGTCTTTTAAGATTGGCCCATAAAAAATCTTGCATAAAATTTTCAAGCTTCACACAGGAAGCATTTGAAGGGGCCCAACAAGACGAATAATAAACATGAGTAGCAGTGAGCACCTTAGAACAAATCTATAACTTTTCGGCCAAGGACAAAGACTTGGTGATCCAGAAAGAGATTTTTTTCTCCACTCTTTGAACCACATAGGACCACAACTTTGTAAGAGAGGCTTTGGAAGTAAAAGGAATGCCTAAAAATTTGAATTGAACCCCTAGAAGGATTCATTGCCACATATATCCCTCTAACCAAGGAGGTTTAGGCAATAAAGATTGGTGGTAGCATTGGGTTTTATGCCATTGGATAGACGACCCCAAAACAAGGCAAAAAATATCTAAACATTCCATAGCATGTTTGATAGAGCCTTCATCCTCTTGTACGGTGAGGAAGGAATCATTAACAAAGTTCCCATTGATTAGCTGGTGGTTTAAATTATGTAGAGAGATCCCTTTGACTAGACCCTTAGAAGCATAACTAGCCAAGAGATAATTAAAACCTTCAATATCCAACACATAAAGTGCAAAAGCCAAGGGGCAACCCTATCTAATGGACATGTGGAGTTCAAAGTGTTGAGACTTAGATCCATTGATGATGATGCAAGCCCCAGCATCCTAAAAAAACATATTGATAATATGAACAAACTTAGGGCCAAATCACAAATCCTGTTGCATAGCTATAATAAAAGGCCACTCTATTCGGTCATAGGCTTTCTCAAAATCAATCTTGATGAACAACGCCTTATGGTTAGATGTTCTAGCCCATTCCATGCCTTCTCATATGACAATAATGTTATCCAAAATATATCTATGTTGAATGAACTTAGTTTGTTCACTTTGCACAATTAAGGGAAGTATGTGATTAATTTTGAGAGCTAAAGCTTTGGCTATGCTTTTGTAGGACACATTCAACAAAGTGATGTGTCTCTAATTGGTAATTACCTCAAGATCCCCTACCTTGGGGACGAACTTGACGTTGCCCTAATTGATGAGGGACCTAAGGAATTGGCCAAGATCGCTTTAGAGTAAACTCTATGGAGATCAGGTCCAATAGTCTCCCATAAGGTTTGATAGAATTCATAGGGAAAGCCATCAATACTTGGGGCTTTATAAGAGGCCATTTGCATAACAACTTCCTTAAGGTCATTGACACTAAGAGGTCTATCACATGCAACTCTCTAAGCTTTCAAGAGTTTATAGGGGACCACATCAAGGCATTGAAAGAGGGCAACCTCACGAGCAGGAGATGAAGGTTGCACCATAAAGACACCATGGTAGTGATGTACAAAAGTTTGGAGGATATCTAATAATCTAGTAAGCCTGTTTGAAGCACTTCTAATGGCTTTGATTTTATCAGCAACTTGTCTTGACTAAAGGAGAGCAAAAAATTCCTTGGTCACTTTATCTCCTACCTTTAACCAATGCATCCTTGCTTAGAGTTGGGCTCCTTTGGCCTTATAAACCTTCACAACCTGGAGTTTGTGCCTCCGCATGGTGGCCTAATTTTTCAAATGTGAGTTTAAAGGTGCAACATCTAACTCTTGTGAATCCGTAAGGTGTTTATGATTTACAACATTCTAAATGTGTTACCTAAAAATAGTTGCTTGTTTGCCATATATATGCATGAAGGAAGTGGTGTGGGATATAACATCAGACCACCACTCAATCCAACTAGTATCCCCTATGGGTTTGGGGGCTAGGTTCTAAATCACGGTGATATGCTCCATAGTCCACTCATGCTTGATATGGGTAGTGTTGAGATAGGACTGGGAACCCTTGGGTTTACCCTAAGGGGAGGTCCAATATATGAAAAAATAAATGGGATGGCAATGTCGTTCACCCATGAACAAGGGCAAAGAAGAAAGGATCTTGCTCAACAAGGAAGGCATGGTCAAGGCATTTGAGGACTCGATATTTTTCTTGACAGAAGTTGGACCAAGTGAACCATGGGGAATTCGAATCTCCCCTTTTACGATGATTTAGGTCGAAGACCCCAAGTTTGTTTCGCATATAAAACCAAGCTTCCCGTTCTCCTACACACCATCTCATGGGGAGGTGACCTTCTTTATCTTCCACAAATTTAATCATGTTGAAGTCACCACAAAGAATCCAATGCGCATCTAAGAGGGAATCAACCAATCATCTCTAGAGCAGGGTGCATTCCACAACATCATTGGATGCATACAGATTGACAAGGCAATGATACGATTATCAAAGTCAAAAAGAGTCCAGACCACCCAATGGTGGGGTCAGAACCCCAAGAAATGATATTTTGAGACAAGTCAGGTGTCAACAGGGTGATAACTCCCCCATGATTAGACTCTCATGATAGGTGGTTTGACAGAGGGCCTCAGGCTAAATAGTGTGAGCTACAAATTGAATCAAAAAGTCATAAATTTTGACTTATTACATGTATAACACTTTCACGTGATAAAAATGATGACAACTATTCCTGACTATATACTTACAAGTCAGATCAGTGAGTCCTCGAACATTCTACGAATAAACTATCATTAGGAAAAATCTAAATTCATATCATTTCCCTCAGAGAGATCTAAGAGGGTTGTGAACCGATTGAAAGTTAAGCCTAAAAAAATGAATTATCCCAGCTTGAAAGGGTTAAATTTTATTTGGCACATAATCCTCATTTGTAGAGGGAGAGGGACTATATGAGCAGTGCATGATAGCCTTGTGATTGAGGGTTAAAAGCCCCAAATCTGAATCCAAATCATTCACCCCTGATAGGGGTTGTGACAAAGGGGCTATAGGAATAGGAGATGGGGATGACACAAATTAAGCAACCACCTAAGATGAACGGTAAATAGAAGGTGGGGGTTTAACTTGAGATAGTGTAGAGGCTTTGTCGGAAGGGGCTAAGGAACTTGGACCTCCTGTGGGTCAATAGACAACTGGATGAGGTCTAATATTACCATGGGAAGCAGTATTTTTCCTGTTAGAAATTGTGGTTCACCCATCAGAGGATGGGGGTTTTGTCTTAGACCCACTTTTTTCTTAAGGGACTGTAGGAGTGGGAACCATTAGAGGACATTATCAAATCATGTGGTCTAAAGCCTAGCACTTGAAATAAGTGTTCGAAAGGTTAATATAAAGCACATACTGAGAGAAATGGTTGTTGCCCACTTAAATGTTAATAGATTATTTGAGGTCTTTGGCAAGGTCAATTTCAACACAAACCTTTCTCTAAGGTCAGGTTGCATAGAACTTTGGGTGCTCATGGTAGATAAAGTGACTTAGAGAGACTTAATAAGTTGGTTGATAAAGTTCCACAAAGGTAGAGGTAAGCCTGGAAACTCTGTCCATACCGAGATTTTAAGTTTAGCTTGTTCATAAACTTGGAAGTCTCTGGTCTAATGGAAAAAATAACCAGGGTGTTGCGAATAAACCATGGGCCATGGTTAACAATGGCTTTACAATGTTTAGGATTTGTGAAACGAAACAAGAAGAAACCCTTGGTGAGGTTTTGGACTCCTTCCAGTTTCACCCCATGGCCTTGCCAATGGTTTTGAACCCAATGTTTCAAAAGGCTTTCTGGAGGAGCTCGACCCACAAAGTAAACAACTAGGATATGATTTTCAAAATAATGCCAGGCTTTATCAAACTTGAGTAAATCCAAACCACATCTAAAAGAAGAACATTAGATTCATAATCAATACCTCATGGTAAACTTTTAGGACAAACTTCCAAGCTTATTTTGGTGCCATGGCTTCTCTGGTTCCCGCCAGTGGTACCTACATCAAATGATGCAAGATGGGTGGTGGAGACCATTTAATATAGGAGAAGGTGACTAACTGCCCAAAGGGCGGAAGGGTATGCTGACTCAACATAGTAAATGCATTGTCAATAGCTTTTGCCTAGATTGAACAGATCGATGGTGTGAAAAGAGACAGGGTAGAACCCTAAAAGCCTGTAGACCATAAGTGCTCCATACTCTCCTCTCTCCTTCATCCAGTTACATTTTCTTTCAATTTTGGAAGCCTTATATGGAGTAAAATTTCAATGTCATAAATGAATTTTAAAGTATCTTGTGTGAGAAGATTAAGGAAGTAATACATCATATTAGAGATAAATAGAGAGAATTCAAAAGTATTTAATCATAAGTAGTCTTAAAATTAAAACATCACTTTTATATGAGAGTTTTGTTAATGGAATGAGGGACTTTCTTATTGGAAACATGAGCGTTGATCTAGATGTTAAGTTACTTAAATAAAATGAGAACATGGAGACTCATTGTTGGCCCAAAATAATAATAGGGGAAGAGTTAAAAAAAACAAGAATATGTGGATGAAATAGAATAACAAGTGGATGAATAAATGGGATATTAGTATTAAAGAGTGTCTAAATACTAATGAATAAATAAAAATGTACATGGAAGGAAAAGTCAAAATAATATATAAACAAAGTTGTTTGAACAAACGAGAGAGTACTATGTTAGATAATTCAATTTCACTTGTGGCCACAAGCAAAAAATGCATATAGGTGCAAAAATCAAATGGAAGACAAAAATGTTGATAACTCAATTAAGGATTAGTTCACATCATCTTAGATGCAATGATGGTATGTAGACAACACCTAAAGAAGACTGGGCAAATACATGTCATTTTTATACTTCAAGGTTAATGGAGATGAAGTGGCACTATATCATAGAATGTCCAACTTATATATCCAAATCAAGTATACCAACAACTTGAAAGTTGATCCCTTCTCTACCTTGTTTGAAGATGAGAGATTAACAAAAAGTGTTGATTTTTTTTATCAAGATACATAGCATAATATCTAACATTAAAAAATAAATGGAGCACAAACATACATGGACAACTCTATCTTAGAAAATTATTTGTAGACAAAATAACCTAGGCACTATCCTTTGGTCCCATAGACTATCTGATCTTTAAGCATTATTAAAAGTATTTGTTCATTCATTGTGTATCATATATTTTTAAAATTAAAAATCTTAGAAAAATAAAAACAAAAGGTAAATTTTAATTAATTTTATTTCACATTAAAAATAAATTTTAATTTTTATGTCAATTTAAAAAGATAAGTAAATATTTTTTTTTCATAAAATATTTAGTTGTTAATTAATGTAATATTGATTTTAGTGTAAATTTGTCAATTTTCATTTTAGAACAAAATATTGAATAAGGGTTTGTAATATGGATACGTGGATATTTTTTAAATTGTAATACAAATATTCATAATATTTAATTGTGCTTAGTAATATTTATAAAGCGATAATTAGATCTAGTTAATTTTAAAACTAGAGAATGGAGGTGACATGTAGAGTTTAGAGATGTATCTTGAACATCACAATATCTAATAAAATATTTCAGGATTTGATAGTTAAAATGCACATCTAGATGTCACGCATAGTTGACATAGAAAATTCATGTCGAACTCTAAACTTTGTCTAAAGCATTTGTACTCTATGTACAATATCCTAAGTGTATGATCACCCCTAAAGAAATGACATAAAGGCTAAAAAAATTGACATCTATGTTCACCTAGTTCTAATCTTTAAAAATCTCATTCAAATTCTTACAATTTCTCTCTAGTCACCTACAAAACAAAAAATCTCCTTCTTTCCCTAATCGGGAGTGTTTTGATTGTTTTACAACTAAGAGATATAAAATAATTGAAATTATACACTAATTCAAATTACATAAATAATAGCAATAAACATAATAATATGATTGAAACAGGAAAATAGATATTGTAATCACTTGATTTAGAATTGACAAGATGAGAAGGATGATGTACTTAGCTAATTCTAACTACAAGTCACCCACATAAGATGCCATTAGATTTTTAAATGCTCGAGATATGCTTCATTAGGTGCTTGGGTCTAAATCAGGGGCTAACATACTATCTAGACATTGTCATCAAAATCAAACACATGTGGCAACTAACATTGTTAGGATTTACCAGTAATCTCCCTACGTGTAGTGGGGGACTACAACTTCTAGGAGCCTTGGACTTGTGCCTATAATATGTTCCCATATGAGTTAAATCTTTGATCCTATATAATAATACTTATTTTATGTCATTTTTGTCCAAAACCCTAATTATGCTTGATTGACCGCAAGATACCT
The DNA here is from genome assembly GCA_037957365.1 of Torreya grandis. Classification (NCBI taxonomy): domain Eukaryota; kingdom Viridiplantae; phylum Streptophyta; class Pinopsida; order Cupressales; family Taxaceae; genus Torreya; species Torreya grandis. Next base: position 354,077 of record JARHVA010000262.1, on the reverse strand, counting down.
TAAAATAGGGTTAGTACTTTGTGTTGGATGACCTCAATTATTTCCCATTTAATGGTTAAGCATTTCCTACTTTTCAGTACTATGAAGAGAGTTCAAAACATACGTAGTTCTCCCACTTAAGTGAGAGTGTGTGAAATCATAAATAATCTATCTAATGTAATCCCATATTTAATCTTTGACATTTGTCACCATGCAACTTTGACCTATTTGTACTCAGATTTAGCCCTATGTATTACTCTAGGGCTACTCCTTAAAGATTTTAAATGCATACATGTCTTTTGAATAGTGTTCCAAGAGAGTGATAGTTGATCCAAGGTCTTGTTAGGTGATTCCAAGATGTATAATACCTTGGGGATGATTTGTATCTATAAATAACTCTTTATTAATTTCCTTCTACAACTGACCCATGAAACATGTCTAGGCTCACCTAATGGACATTTTATAATTTGATATGTAGTCATTCATGGCCCCTATACACTATCGATAGAGGGCAACATGTACAATAGCCAACACTATCCAAGTTTATCATTAGTGTCCTAGGAGTGAAAATAAGGATATGAGGTATGGAGAATGTCTCTCCATGATTCTAAAGGCATTCTTGTATAAACCAAGTTGCTTTTGAATAAATATGCCCACCTAATTAAGGTGGCTAAGATGATCTATAAATGGAAGTGTGCTCAAGAGTTAGATATATATACATTATCCAAGTATGTCAAAGTATGCCAAATTGATGTTTTCAAAGTGTTAGGATATTTCTTTGGTCTACAAGAGGAAAATGGATCCTAAGACCATTATGAAAGGATAAATAACCCATCCAACATATTGATGGTAATTGTTTAAAATCGATAGGAAGATTTATCGGGCATTAATGAAGTTATTTTATAAAGTTAAATTTAAATATTTAATTTTATTAATGCATATTCTATAGTTTGTGGGAATTATTTAAATAAAAGAATCCCCTTTATTTTTAATCCACTTCGAGGGGCAAACCTCCAATAATGAGATTAAATGAGAAAATGAATTCAATAATGAAACTTATGATGATTGTGGAGAGCCATGCTCCACCATATATATACCCATAATTGGGAAGAGTCACACCTATAATAGGGAAGGGTAACACCCATTCATTCCAATTATGTCAGCCTAACTATTAAGAATTAATAAATGAAAGATAAAGGTTATGATATCCATTCCATAACCTTAGTACTCATAAGGTTAGGGGTGTAACATGCCCATATAGTTCAAAAAAGGATTGTTCTCGATGCTTAACAACTCAAGATGTTATTGCATGAAGTGTTCATCATCCCATGTTGCATCTTCAGTGGGAAGATTCTTCCATTTGATGAGAAATCTAGAAATGGCTTGGTTACATAATTTCTTCAGTCGTATCTCTATAATAGTCTCAGGTACCATAATGAACTTCCCTTCTTCATCTAACTTAAGCAACTTGGACTTGATCGGAAGCTTGAAACCAATTACTTTCTTCAAGCATGAAACATGAAAGATAGGATGAATTTTGGAAGGTGGAAGTTCTAAATTATAAGTGACACTTCTGATCCGATGCAAGACTTTGTAGGGCCCATAAAATTTTGGTGTGAGCTTGATGTTCTTATGTTGTTTAAGTGACCGTTGTTTATGGGGTTGCAAGCGAAGGAACACCCAATCTTCTTCCATAAAATTCCTCTCACTATGGTGCTGATTAGCTTATTATTTCATCCTATTTTGAGCCATAACCAAATTCTCCTTAAGGACTTGAAGCACTTCCTGGTGGTATTGAAGATGATCCTCGATTGCACGGGCTTTGGAATGACCTTGAAAATAAGATGTAGTAAAAGCGGGGGGTAGCCATAGAGAGCCTCAAAATGGTGTCTTCTTTTTCACTATGTGAAATGACATATTATATCACCATTCTACTTTTGAAAGCCACTTGGACCATTGTGCTTGTGTTTTTTAGGCAAAACAACATAGGTATCCTTCGAGACATTTACTCAAAATTTTAGTTTGGCCATTCTATTATGGATGATAAGATGAACTATGGGCAAGTTTTGTGCCCCACAAGGAAAATAATTCAATCCAAAATATGCTAGTGAAGATAGGGTCATGATCACTCATAATTATTTTGGGAATGCCATGGAGTTTTTGTACCTTTTCCATGAATACTTATGCCATGGTACTAGCTTGAAATGGATGAAAAATCCCACAAAAATATGTGTACTTGGTGAGATGATCCACAACCACTAATATTACGTCCATGTTATTTGATTTAGATAGGCCTATAATGAAGTCCATTGATATTTCTTCCCAACGTTGTGCTAGAATGGCTAATGGTTGTAAGAGACCTGGGGTCTTAATCATTTCTCCTTTATTTTGTTGATATATCAAACATTCTACGACAAATTTTTGTACATGCCCCTTAAGGCCTTCCCAAACAAAATCCTTCTTTATATGGTGATAAGTCTTTAAGAGCCCAAAATGTCCTTTGATGGGTGAGTCACGCATTTGAGACAAGATACTATCTTTCAATTCTTATTTTTTACACAAAAAGAGTATATCTTTTTACCATAATGAGTCTCCTTTCCAAACATACTTATCTACAAAAGATGGGTTCTCTTTCAATTGTTGTATAAGTTTCCTAGTTAGAATGTCTTATTTCCACTCTACCCTTGCTTATTCTACCCATTCAGGTTATAATAAAGAAATAGCATAAAGTTTTGTTTCCTCTACTTTCTATCGAGAAAGTACATCAACTACAATATTCTCCTTTCCTTTTTTATAAATAATTTAAAAGTCATATCCTAGCATCTTTATGACCCATTTCTATTGCTCCTCTGAAGACAGTCATTGCTCTAAAAAATACTTTAGACTCTCATGATCTATCTTAAATTTTAAATTCCTTCCCATGATATATTGATGCCACTGTTTAACTACATGAATGATTGCTAACATTATTTTCTCATGTGGGCCTTACCAAGTTCTTTCCTTTTAATTACCAAATCTCAAATGCTAAGGGACACCCTTATTGCATTAGTACTACCCCAATGCCATGGCCAAAAGCATCACATTCTACCACAAATATCATAGGGAAGTCTAGGGTAGTTAGTGCAGGCATGGAAGTAAGAGCTTATTTCAATTATTGGAGTGCTTGTGTGTCTAAGTCAGACCATGAAAATTAATCCTTCTTTAATAATGTTGTTAAGGGTGTTGCTATGCGAGCATAAGTGCAAACAAATTTTCTATAGTATCCTGTTAGACCCAAGAATCCTCTTAAACCTTTGATATTTTTAGGTTTTGGCCAATCTTTGATAGCTACAATATTCTTAGGGTCCACTTTAACACCTTCATGTGATACCACATGTCCTAAGTACTCCACTTCCTTCACTCCAAAAACACATTTATATTTCTTTGCATAAATTTGATGGTCTTCCAATTCCTTTAATATATTTTCTACATGATACAAATGTTCTTCTCATGTTTTACTATAGATTAATATGTCATAAAAACACCCATACAAATTTATGAAGAAATGGGTAGAAAACTGAATTCATAAGGCTCTGAAAAGTAGATGGAGCATTAGTGAGACCAAATGGCTTAACTAAGAATTCATAGTGACCCCTATGTGTCCTGAATGTAGTCTTATGTACATCTCCCTCCTTTACCTAAATTTGATGATACCCTAAACACAAATCTAACTTAGTAAATAAAACAACACCATCCAATTCATCCAATAATTCATCAACGATAAGAATAAGAAAATTGTCTTTCAAAGTGATCTTATTGAATTCCCTATATTCTAGGCACATTTACCACGACTCATCCTTTTTTTAACCATAACCACTGGAGATGAATAAGCACTTTTACTGGGATGAACAATATTTGAGTCTAGCATTTCCTTCACCAATTTTTCAATTTATGATTTTTGTTCATAGGAGTAGCAGTAAGATCTAATATTAGGAGGGACACTTCTTAGACTCAATTCATTTTCATGATCATGATATCTAATTGGAGGTAGGCCCTTTGGTTCTTGAAAAACTTTTTGATGTTGTTGAATAATCATTTGAATATTTGGTGGTTCCTAATTTTCTACATCATGTGCTTATAAAAAATGTAGTTGTATCACTATGCCATAAGATCCTTTCTTAAATAATTTATCCATCCTATGAGAGCTAATAATTTAGCTTGGTGTGGATTTCAGCCCATTTTGTACTTTTTTTCATTTATACTAAAAACCATGAATAAGTCTTGAAAATTAAAAGACACTATTCCTAGTTGTTTAAGCCATTGCACTCCCAAAACTACATCTGCTCCCCAAATAGGTATGGCAAACATTTATGAATCTAGATGATAGTCCCCCATTGAGATCTTGATATGATGACATTTACCCCCACAAGAGAGTTGTTTCCCATCAATAATCATGACTTGAAAATTAGAGACTCGATACACAAAGTAATTGAGCTCATTAGCTAATTTTCTGTCAATGAAGTTATGGGTACTCCCTATATTGACTTAAACTCACTTTATTCTTCTTATTATAACCCACCACTTTGAGTGTTTGTGGTGTGCTTATCCCATTTAATGCATGTAGAGAGATAGTAGGGATTTCTTCCTCAGAATTTGTATGTTCCTATTCTATTGTTGGTTCTTTTATAGCTAAATCATCTTCCTCCAAAACCTCATTCTCAATAATCATTAGTCTTTTCTCACCATTGACACACTTATGTCCTCTAGACCATTTACTGTCACAATGCCAACATAGGCCCTTTTCTCTTTTTTTTCCTCCTATCAAGGAGAGAGCTTGGTAGTTTGCCTTGGGTTAAAAGAGTTGACCATATTTCTATCAATAATATTAGTCACATTTCTATCTCGCCATCCTGAAGTTTGACCTTGTGTGAATCTCTTGGTAGTAGAGTTTCGTTCTTCAATGTGTAATGCTTGTTACATTGCTTTCCTAATTGTACATGGTTCCAACAAATGAACATCATGCTTAATTCATTCATTTAGTCCATTAATGTAAAATTATAGTCTCTGATAAGGTGTTACTTCTGGAGTTCAGATTGCCAATCTCATATGCTTTACATTATATTCTAATACAAATCCTATTTGATTCAAATTTGTTAGTTGGATGAAATAAATTCCCTTCTATGGATGCTCATAGTGGGTTGCTAAGTCCTTAATAAATTCATCCCAACTAAGCCTTTACCCTTTCTTGTCACTCATCATCCATTGGTACCATTGATAAGGTTCAAATTCTAGATGTAGTGAGGTTATGTCAACCTTTGTATTCTTTGGTATATTATGAAGCTTAAAATATTATTCCATGAGACTTATCTAGGAGGTTACATCCATACCATCAAATTTTTGGATGTCTATCTTTGGTAGGTGTAATTTTGGCCCTTGGAACTATTGTCTTGTGTTTACTTTATTATGATCTCCATGATGGTTTGGCTGTGTATGAGTGATTGTAGGATTTGGATTAATTAGGGACTTCAATTCAAACATTAGATCCTATGTAAACCTATCTAAACCCTCATTCAATGATGTTACAAATGGAACAAAAAAACTATCCTTGATAAAAGTGACCATTGTTTCACATCCCTCAAGTATGTTTCCTTCAATTTTAGGTGGTGGACAATACAGGGAATCAGTGGGATCAGTGGTTGAAGAAAAGGCATATGTTCTAAAAGAAATGGATATAGATTTGGTTTTGTTTATATCTCTAGATTGTTCTAAATTCTTGGAGGAAATTATCTGGAGTGAGTGGTAACCATGAACAATTAAAACATGTGTTGTATTAGGAGCATATGTTCCACTATTAACCTATTTTGACCAATGAATTTAAGAATGTAAAATGCCCTAAATCTCAAAATACAAAGAAAGGACCCTGACTAAAATTTTATGAGCTTTCTAAAAATATAACAAATAAGAAAATTTCCTAAAATTATAAACTATAGAGCAATTTTATGAAAAATAGTAAAAATATAATAACTTCTTCAAAATAGATCTTAAAATCTCCTAATTTTTACTATGGATTCCTTACATGATTATCCAACTTTGATAAAAAAAATTGTAAAAAAATTCGTAATGGTTGCAAGATATAGTAGAAACAAAATTCTATGCCAAAATTGATGCTCTGATACCACTTGTTAGGATATTTATTTATAATAAAATAATGACATTAAAATATAATCCATTTCAAGGGGGAAACCTCTAATAATTAGAATAAACAAGGAAATAAATTCAATAATGAAACTTATGATGATTATGGAGAGCCATGATCCATAATATATATACCCATAATTGGGGAGAGTCACACCCATAATAGGTAAGGGTCACACCTATTCATTCCAATTATGTCATCCTAACTGTTAATAATTAATAAATGAAAGATAAAAGTTATGATATTCATTCCATAACCTTAGTACTCATAATGTTAGGGGTGTAACACAAAGACCAAATTTAACTGTCTATAAATGCCCCTCTTTTATTCTAGTATTGAAAATATCAAATTAAAAGGATAAAATAAATAAATTTTTTACATGTGATAATTGTGCTTCTTGTTGATAGGTATAGCCAAAATGTACCAGTTGCTCCATATGAATTTTTAAAAAAACATGTGTAGATTGATGTCCTCTCAAGATGAGTAACCTGAAATATTCTGAATCATTGAAATAATTTCAACTTGAAAGGTTAAGGAATGAATATACCTAATGGTATGCAAGCTAGGCTACCATTTATTAAATTTTATTGGAGAATACAATGGGGTGAACATTCCCCAAGGAGATGAAAATGTTGAAACGGTGAACTAAGGAATGTAGACGCCCAAATTATCACCAGAGAAAGTAGTTTTGAAGTTGAGTGACATAATAAACTCAACCACATTGCCCTGAGTGTCTAAATAACCTTTTTTTAAATGGAGAAAAAATATTTTATCCTTCTTCTCTTCTTAGTCAAAAAATCAAACAAGGGTGTCTGATAATAATCTCTACTTGTGAAATCCCAAAATCATGTTCAAATGTAAAAAATGGAACCCCGAAATCATATTTGTTTGTAAAAAGGATCAACCACTGCGAATGTATATACACCCAAAGTTATCACATAGTACCATTGCTTCCAATTGATCCTCAATAAAAAATAAATAGTCTCCATGAACAATGTCTATGCCCCATATGATCTATTTGTCCCTCAAAGTGATATAAAATGTCAAAATTTATTTCAAAATGTCATAGAATATCTCAATTGTTCCACAAAATCAAATGTATATGTTTCAATATACTCAATCTAACATATCTGAATCATATAATTTATCACAAAATGTGAAATGATTTAGCTGACATGGCTTGAATCTTTGAAACAAACCCAAAGTATGCCCTCCTTTTGATATGAGGGATGAATCCTAAGAATAAATCATCTCAAAAGAGAGTTATGTGCACCATGTGTTATATATAAAAAGTATAATAATGTAATGTGTGTGTGTGTGTGTGTCCTCATACAATAATTTTGATCATTGCAAGAGTTTATGAAACATGTAATCCAAGGCAAAGGTAGTTGTTTTATTAGTAGCACACAAAATATAACCATGATAATTCATTTGGTGTTATGATATTTATTTATGATAATATAAGAAACACTCAAATATAATCTAGATCAAAGGGAAACCTTCAATAATCAAAATAAATAAGGAAATGAAGTCAATAATATAACTTATGATGATTTAGAGAGCCTTGATCAACCATATTTATATCCATAATTAGGAATGGTCATGTACTCATAACCTTAATACTCATAAGAAGATATAATACTCGGGGTGTAACATGTCCTTCCCCTTTAGAAAAGTGTTTCCCTCAATGCATGGCAACTAAAGATTTATTTGCATGAATTTTTCATCTTCACATATTGAATCTTCATTGGAAAATTATTTCATTTGATGAGAAATTTATGAATGGCTTGATTTGACAATTTATTAACTCTTTTCACAAAGATAGCCTTGGGTTCTATAATGAACTTCCCTTCTTCATCTAACTCAAGCAACTTTAACCAGACTAGAAGCTTGGTACCAATTACTTTATTTAGGCACGAAACATGAAATAAAATATGAATTTTAGAAGAGAGTGTAGATACTAAAATATGGGATTAAGTACTTGACAATGACAAACTTGACACACATTTATCGTGCATGACTTAAACACAAACAAAGTCTTAATCTACCATTCTCTCACACTCAAATGTTATCTTGTGTTTGTTGTTACACACCTACATGTAACTCATTATATGTTTTAAACTTTTTAAATATCCTACACAAACATATCTAAACCCTCACTTTAGTCCACCTGTACACAAGTCGATTCTATCACTTTCAATCGGTATCGCCAGTTAATACTGACCCTCTCTCAATAATGACTAATTTTTTAAATAAAACCTTTCCTTAGGGTGAGCCCATTCTTCTAGTGTGATAAATTACATATTTGGACTCATATATAAACAAATCAAGGTCTCATTCAAAAGGGACTTGGGTAATTATCTATGACACATCTATACACTATTGCACATTGAGAAAAATTTCCCCATTATTCCCAAATTATGAATCTATCACTAGCATCAATCACAAGGTAAGTTTGAAGCACATTGAAGCCAAGTCAGAATAATTATTGTCAAGTATTAGATCTAAATCATTAATTTCATACATATACCAAAAGAGTATAATTGCACAAACACACTAGGTGGGAGAACTATGTATGGCTTAACTTCCCTCCTCAGAGTATTAGATACATAGGAAACAATCAATCATCACATGAGGTTGATTGGGGTCAACTCAACCCATTACATTTTCTCTATTTTTGTAAGTTTCTATCCCTCACAAGCACATCCAGGGTTTCAAGTTGAAGGAGACTAATTTACATAATTGCATTCATCATTAGGGTTTGGGATCACACATACATAACATACAAAGATAGACAAAACTTATTATATGGTAATAATCCCTAATTTACACATTATTTAATACTGACTAGCCTAGGTCAATACTAACTGATAATACTGACCCAAATCATTGCCCTGCACAGACAAAAGTATAGTCCCTAATTTGAAAAAAACATAGGGTTGATTTTATCTAATATCCACTTCCATAATATAGTAACAGTCAGACAATCAACTAGAAAAATTAATTACTCATCCCCTTATTGTACTCATTATATTTAATATATTCCACTTCTCTAATCATTGTAATGAATTTCAATATTTTTGCATCTAGATGTATGCTTGGATGTTATATTTATCAATCTAAATTATTCTACTAGTTTCTATCCTATTAGGGTTATAAAACTAAAACTAAATTAGGGTAAAACATATTGGTGAACCTATACACATATTGATCCATGCTGAACTCTAGGTTTCCCCTAGGGTTTCATCCTTCTAAGCTTTTATATTTTTTGTCTTAGGGTTTCAAATTTCATTTCTGATTTCCATACACAAAAAAATATTTTCACTTTTAAAGGTTTCAATTTTTTTATCCTAGAGTTTTAGATTTGATTTCTAATTTTCATACAAAAAACATATATGCACTTTTGGCCCTAGATCTTCATAAAGATTCCCTGTTTTTAGGGTTTCAAATTTCAACCTCTAAGTTTTATTTTTAGACCTAATTTATGATCATTTTGTAATAATACACATTAATTATGGCCATAATAAATGAAAGTTAAAATAATGAAAGAAGGTACTCTTTTCATATTGTTTTACATGGATATTGTATATTATTTAGATTAATTATGTAGTAAATTGGTTAAAATAATAACATCTAAATACACTAATAAGGCTAAAATTAACAATGAACAATCACAAGCCTTACTCAAATCCTACACTTGCAATATCTAATCAAAGTTGCCTTTTGTTTACCACTAGATGATAGAGGGCATGTATGACCTCATTAATTCTCACTACTATCGATTGTGTAATGCCTAATATACACCCTATTGATGGACTTATCATGAACTTTGAGTTTGATAAAACTCATTAAACAACAACTAAAGATCAACTATATGCCATGAATGATGAGTAATTTACTAAATATCTTAACATGAATCCACATCTAATTTATGTAATTTTATATATAGCAAGTAATGAGCATAAAAAGCTGGCTTAAAATACCACATTAGGTGTTTATATCTCTACTATTGGTACTATTCCTACATGTACACCTCAAGTGACCTATGTGATATCCACCCAAGATTTGATGGAAACATGAGGCCTCCAATAAATTTTCATTCCTATTCCTACATAGGAAACATATACCCCTCCATTATGGCTATGAATTTTCCATCACCAATCTCACCTACTTCACATTACCTTGAGTAAATGGTTACAAATCTACACGCTAAGGTGTTGCAGTTATAGCAAGGTGCATCGAAAGCTAGTAATTATATGGATTCACGTGCCTTGATTCATAACCCATTATCCCCTAAGATATAAATTTAAACTTTACCAAAAATGTTTCTATTTCCTAAAATTCCATCATATGAAGGTAAATATGATCTCGAACAACACCATAGATGATTCCATAAAGCACATTTGGACTATGCATACAATGACAAACTAATGACTAAGTTATTTCCAAGAAGTCTCAAGGACTATGGATTGTGATAGTTCTATGCTCTCCCCCTTCAATCCATAAGAGAATTCAACCCCTTGGTAGACCAATGTATATCACATTTTTCCATCAACATTGATGAGAAGTTATCTTATGCACAAATTACTAGGCTTGAGTAAGGGTCCAATGAACCAATCAATGATTATGTACTTTGGTACAAGACTATTTCAGCCAAGATGACCAAAGTTATGGTTGGAAATGAGTTACAAGATATATTCAATATAATATTACTTGCATAGCTCCACGAGTCTATTATATTCAAGAGATTCAATTTTTTTGACAAACTATGCCATATAGTAAGGGATAGAGAATTCAAGCTAATAGTTTTGAACAAACTCAAATATACATCCACTCTTACAACTACTACAATAACAAAGTTTCAAAGCAAACCAAGTTATAAGGTCAAACCAAAATATAACAATAATGAGGCAAATATTATAGTTAATGAAATATTGCAACCTAGAAACCAACTAAAATTGACAACTCCACCAAAGAGGTGGCTTTTAAGATTACCATCACCTCCTCATGTACTATTGAAGGAGATAGTTGAGTGTAACATTATCACACTTATTCATCCTCAAGAGCTCAATCAAAATAGGACTACACCACGAAATTATGATGATAATATATATTATGATTATCATCAAACTATGGGACATTCAATGAATAGATGCTTTAAAATGAGATATAAGATACATGATCTTATAGATGAAAACTTTATCGACTTGGGCACCCCTATATAAGAATCTAGACCACAACACAATGGTCAAAATTTGAAGTTATTCAATGATCCATTTACTACACATGCAATGAGAGTGTTTAAGGATACTTCAGAAGTACACTATGTAAACATCATGCATCTTTCACCTACAACATATGATCATACAATAAATAGAATTATTAACACACTTAACAATACTTCACCATAATGGCCTATGATCGCATTCAATGACAATGAGATCTTTGATGATGATTTATATTTTAATTCACTTTTTAGATGAGCCTATATTGATGAACAACCCATACCTATTGTCAAAATAAATAATGATTCAAGTAATAACATTTGTATGATGACACATATTCACTCCATTAGGTACACACAACAAGATTTGCAAGATACATCAAAATTAGTTAATGGATTGTGTGGATAGAAAAAATGCCTTGGGACACATAATTATATTTTCATGTAGGATTCACCATATTAGCCATGCCATTCCTAGTTCTACAAAGTAATGGGGTCTTCAAAATGTTTTTAGGATGACATTGGATGTAAAAATTATGTGCAATACCATCTATAGTGCATTGATGTCTAAACTTCATACATTATAGTAAGGTAGTTAGAATTAAAGGTGTATAGTATGATTACCCTCTATAGCTAGTGATATATTCTTCTCCATCCCCACCACCACCATAATTGGTTGCTATACCTATTCAAGATCATTATACATATATGATTGGTACATCTATATAAGATCATTATACAAAGTTGGTTGTTACATCTATGCAGGTTCTTTACTTATACATAGGTCAAAGAAACATAGTGGGCCTACTAGGTAACTAGATTTTCAATGTTGATCACATCAGAGAGTTACTTAGGGCCCATAAAAGCAATCATACCCTACAATACATACTTGGTTAGCACTACAGATAGTTCAACATGTTCCATAGTGAATATAAACATCAAGACATTTTTATAATATACAAAGATCCCTTAGAGTCCTAGGCCTTGTAGAGTTACCCATCATACATAAAAGTCCATGGATAGTGATTATGATAGTTACCATAAAGCACATGACTTAATATTAGATTCTACCATGCCCACATTTGGTATCTCTCGTCCTCAACAAAGGATCTATTGACCAAATTTGACCCCAAGTCAAATTGGTCACCCCCTATAAATTCAAACTTGTCATGGTCTTTTCATGTGGTCATGTCATACCCTATATGGTCCCTAGAGTCTTCATTTAACCTTGTTAGCATGGTTTAAGGTTAGTTTGGAGAAGTTAAGGTAAACTCATGTTGTGGTTATATAGTGTTTTAGGCATGTCATGGAGAGATAAAGAATGGTCAAGTTGTGTCATAGGTTATTAAGGGTTTATTAATGTCATTTTATGTCTTAAATGCTTTATCATAATGTTTCATGAAGTTTTGGAATTTTTTAAGTTCATTTGCTAGCTTGAAGGTGGTGAAAATGAGTAAAAAAGGTGATTTTGGATAATATTTGTGTCTGTCAAAGATCCCTAACTCCAAAATTCATAAAAGACCCCTTAAAAAGATCTTGAAGTAGTTACTCAATTGTCACACCTATTATCATGTCAGAGAAAGGTTAGATTCTTGGATTTCAATGCCATATTAAATAGTTATAGGAAGTTGTACAGACTTGTTGAAGTCATGTGCAAGTGAAAACATTTAAGAGGTATCCTTTCATCTCTTAAAGGTTAGAACAAATCTTGTAAGGAAGATTTAGATCTAAAAGTTGTAGAAAATCACTTTTATCCTTCATCGCTCCATTCACAAGCTAGTGAGGGCAGAATTCAAACAAATGGTATAGGCCATAAATGTAGAGTTTGGGGATGATATTTTGTAAAATTTTTAGGAAATATATGGAATTAAAAATTATGGCATTGGTTTTTGGATTGGGACTCTTGTATTTATGAACAATCGCTAAGATCCCAAACTGCTTTTTGAGATCTCAAAACCCTACAAGTTGAGTTTAGAGAAACTCTATAACAAATTATGAATTATTAGCTATATGAAACTAGTTATAGTATATTTTTAGATGTTTATATATGATTCACACAAATTAACTCATATTTTTGGCACATGTAGATGGCCTTTTGGCAAGTAAAGTCTCTCTTGTGAGCAGTTTGTAAGTGATTACTAGTTTTTTGTGTTCTAGAAGTTCCCTAGGTGATCTAATTTATTTGAATGGTTATAAATTATCCCCTAATATATTATAAACCAATTCATGGTCTCTTGATTAGATAAATACTCCATACAAGTTCCAACTAGTCACATATCTCTATTCACATGGTGGACTATGTTCTATATGCATAATAGTTGAGTTGATTTGAGTAGCTCTAGTATGTGATTCTAAGGAGTTTGGATTTGTGTTTCTTAGTCACTAAATTGACCCAAATTAGACAATGGTATTTCAATCCAAATAGTCATGCTTTACACTCTTCAAAGTGCTTCAAAATATATAAGGTTGTAGACAGTCACCTACAGGCCTGTAGGTCTATCACTTTTAGAAAATCCATGTTGTTAAGGTGTTTTTAAGGTTATATATGCATGAAAATAAGGTGATGGTTTAGTATGAAAATTTTCATAGACATACAAAGAGCTCGAAGGCATTTTAAGGTCAAAAATGAGTTGAGGACAAGCTAATGAGCCTAAAAGATGCATCCTATAGGACTGTGATTGTGTGAACAAGTGAAGTCATAGGTTTGAATATGTATTTAAGGGATAATTGAAATTAGATAGTAAGAAGACAACTTTGAATATGACTGCTCTATGGAGAGGTTTGAGGGTTAATCTTGAAGACCTAGAAATCCAAGAATACACAGTCAAATAGCCTAATTGACACCTACAACCATTCATGGTTGAAATGGGCATTAAACAATGATGTTGTTGAGTTTTGGAGGTCTTTAGGGCTTGAAAAAGGTCTTGATATATTAACAATTGTAGGGATGAAAGATATGAAGTTTAAATTTTGAGATCAAGATGATGTAGAGCATAATATGGTGATATAAGAATTAAAAGTCAAGGATCTAAAGATTTTAAAAATTGGATTGAATTATTGGGATACTCAGAAGATGGTGAGATAAGCTATGAACTCATATACACAGTCTAGTTCTAAAAAGTATACCTATAGTAAGCCAGTATTGAAATTGACCTTAAATAATGAAGGTTGATCACATTTTAAGATTTAAGCCATTGAGAATGTTTTAGAAAACCATATCAACATGATACAAAACCATTTAAAAGGATTAAGGGTTCGTTTTGGACACAAGAAACCTCAAACACTATCAGATTCTAAGTAGTCACCTATAGTCAGTAGTGAAGTTGCCTTAACATAAATGTTCATGAACTTGGAGTCTAAAGATAGTGAGAGAGTATCATACTCTAAAAAATATTATCTAAATGGTTTGGGTATTGACTTTAGAAACTAAGAAAAGGACAATACATAATCATTTTCCATTCAAATGCCAACCTCTTCAAAATCTTATCTTGAGACAATAAAATTAAAAACATAAAGGTTTTAAGGGCCTTGAGAAAGGTCCTCAGTTGTCTCAATATTATGGAAAGAGATTTAAAGTCTCATGATTGTAAGGGGACTCTTGGAATACTAAGTTGGCAAACCATTCCAAATACACACACACACATGCCTACCTTGTGAGAAGAAAGTTGTTTGTTTGGAGGGTTGAGGACTTGGAAACTTGAGATAATAATGTCTGTGAGAGTGTTTGAATTATGAGAGGATATAACTGAGGTTATTAATTCATCATATATCAAAAGAGACTAAACAGGGCCACAAAGGTATGACACCCTATTGACTTAGTTGTAATATACACAACCTGCCTACTCTTGAGAGGTCTGCGTTTGCTTGACGGGAGAATGCAAAGAAATCTGAAGAGAGCAAGGTAAGTGTTGAGTATTATATAAGGAGGGTGTGTATGGTCCATAAAACCTCAAACATAGCAAGAATTAAACAAACTTGGCATACCCCGTTCATCTCAAATAGACCTAAATGCACACAATCTTGCCTAGATTCACAAGATAGGTTTGGTTGCTTGAGGAAGTTTAAGGATATATAAAAGGATTGAGATCAAACAAGATGTTTATATGATAATTAAATTGTGATAACATATCCTATTATAATATCATACTTAAGCAATAATGATGAAATATGGTAACAAACCTATTCAGTCATATACAGTCCTAGTGCATACATAGACCCATAGACAATCAGTTAAGAAGATGCCAAATGGGAGTGATAAAAAAACACATAAGAGAGAGTAAAATGTTAAAATATGATTTTTTATTGATGAAATAGTCCAGAAAAACTTGATCACATGCAATAATGATGTAAAATATGGTCAAACTCTCCTCACTCCCAGCAGTCCTAAGAACATGAACAATCTATATAGGCATTCAATCCTAGAGTAGTGAATCATTAAATAGAGTGAGATAAGACCATTATAAGCCCAAATAAGATGGTGAGAGACATATAGAAACATTACATGAATTCACAGACATATGATAATGAGAGTAAATGTGAGAATACAGGCACTTAGGGTATGCTAGACAATTAGGCATAAGAACACTAAGGCTTAGAGACCATGAGGATGCAAAATTTTTGTGAAGGGATGTGGAAAGAAACCTATAGTAATATGTTAGGGGAAACATCATAGACCTAATTTATTTCATTGGAGATCAATTCAAGCTTAGAAGAATCTCCTATAGATTGTAATATTACCTAGACCTCACAAAATGCTTATTTTTAGCCTAGAGGCTATCTTGCTTTGCTTGGTATGGATCACACATGTTGCATGGGACCTTAGGATCATAGGTGAAGTTAAATACCATAAGTCACTTCCATTTTGTGGAATTTGTTGGGTTTAATTTCTCAAGCTTTATGAACCATCCTTAAGAAGTTGAAGCACTTTCAGTCTACTTAGAAGGACTATAAAGACTAGATAAGAGAGAAATGAGATTTCATATCTCTAAATGAACTATAAAAACTTTTAAAACACCCAAAACATGTTCAAGACTCCCCTGAGAATCACTCCATGCAATTGGTTGATACAATACTATATGGAACCATATAGATTAGGGATAAAAAGACTGATTTTTGCTATTTTGAAGGTCTGTACAATGATTCAGAACTTTAAATTTGGCATGAAGGAGGGGGAGGATGTTGTCTAAGTAAATAACACACATTTTTTGGGTTTTACATGGTGGGGAAGCTATATAAGAATTTTTCACTCTCTTGGTAGGGAGGCCTAAATGAGGCCTAGTTAGGAGAGAAAAAGGGAAAAAAGAGACATCTTCACTCACTCTCAGAGCATGAAACTAAACTTGGAACTATAAATCCATAGAGGGTACTGGAATATGGTCTCAAATTCTTAGGATCCTAAATATTTTTCTCAAGGAGGTTTATACTATTTTAGGGCTACAAGGAATGAGGCCTAATTGAGGCTTTTGGTAGAGAATGACTTGTTGGAGCTAATTTGAGGCCTCAAAATAGATTTTATAGGTATAATATGGTATGAATAGGATATACATGAATTTTAGATGGGATAAAGTAACTGAAACCATGTTTTGATACTTGTGTGCAAAATAGGCTTAAGGAGATGAAGAGTCTTCTAGACACGTTGCAAGGAAAAGAGGTGATGTGTCAAAGATAACCTATTGCGCTCAGTTGAGAGGTGTCAAGAGTAGAGCCAAGAGGTAGGAGAAATTGATCTGACCATCATGAAGGCCACTTGTCCTTCAACATGTCAAGAAGAAGAGAAGGTTCAAGAAGCTAGTCAAGGTATTAAACAAGCATTTCAACTCCCACACCACATGGAGAGTCAGAGCATCTTCAAAGGAGATACACATGTCATCTAAGGCCTATTGAGATAGTTCCATAACTACTCTCTTGTTTATAACTCACATGACACTTATCTACCTTCTCTCTCCTATACCCTTATCTACCTTCTCTCTCAAATACTTGTGTGCAAGATAGGCTTAAGGAGATGAAGAGTCTTCTAGACACGCTTTAAGAAAAAGAGGTGATGTGTCAAAGAGAACCTATTGGGCTCAGTTGAGAGGTGCCAAGAGTAGAGCCAAGGGGTAGGAGAAATTGATCTGACCATCATGAAGGCCACTTGTCCTTCAACATGTCAAGAAGAAGAGAAGGTTCAAGAAGCTAGTCAAGGTGTTAAACAAGCATTTCAACTCCCACACCACATGGAGAGTCAGAGCATCTTTAGAGGAGATACACATGTCATCTAAGGCCTATTGAGATAGTTCCATAACTACTCTCTTGTTTATAACTCACATGACACTTATCTACCTTCTCTCTCCTATACCCTTCTTCTTTTCTTTGTCTCATTCTCTATGTATTGAGCCATTTTTGGTTAAGTTTGGATCCTCCACTTGAGTATGGAAAAGCCTTGCTCATTTTTAGCCTTTGAGAATTAAAGAATGATTTGGTTTACCTTATCTATGAGTTGTTTTCAATGTGTATGTTAATATTTTGATCTTGCTAAGTGATAGTTTCTCTTCCTTCACATGTTGTCCTTACTTGCATCCATATTCAGTTTTGAAAGTCTATTGTAGGTCTCTTGAAGTATACTAATGGAGTTCTCATAAGTTTAGTGAGTTATCTCTACACTAGTGTCATGTCATGACCTTGTGTTTAGTCCTCCTAGATTAAGTTTGTTTCACAAATCTCTATGAGAAATACCAATGCAATAGGTAGATTTGGATTGGTGTATGTGTAGATTAGGATTTTGTTTAAAGTGTCATTGAAATTGGTTAGTAGTGGTTAGGTTAAAATTAGTGCATCACCTCATTAAGATATGTTTGATTTATGCATTCTCTCTTCCTTTTCATCCAAATGAGCTAATAGTACAAGTGATGAACATTCAAGACAAATTTAAGGAGCTATCCCTTCAATTTAGAGGTTGACCTTTGCTATAGGTAACCCATAGGCCATTGGTAATACCATGTAACACTCAATTTGGAGTAGGCTTGAACTACCTCTCTAAGGGTGAAAAATTGAGTGATAATAGTTATGGTATACCTAGTGGGACTAAGGTCCAAGAGAGTGGAATAATTCTTGGTGTGTTCTTCCTCCTATTATACTTTAGAGGCATTCAATAAACACCAATGATGACTTCAAATGCAATCAAATAGTTATAAAATCTTAGGTACTTATTGCGAAAAATATTGATAATATCTTGTGTTCTTATTTGACTAATGAAGTTGGCATGGCTAGATATAATAAAAGCTTCTACTATGTACCTCCTTATTAGCCTTGTCATGACCCCAATTTTGTGTCTCAACAACCCTATCAAGATTGTTATCAGTCGTATGAGTCATGGAAGTCCTATGGTCTTCCTACTTCCCCTTCATATAATCATGATGTTATTGAGTAGCCCTATGAAGAAGCCTATGAGGAAGGCTATCAAGAAGAGTACCAAAAAGTGTCTCCCTATCAGCCTAAATATGATCCATATCAAACTCAATATGATTCCTATTAATATTATCATGAGGAATTAGATGATACCATTGATTGGAAAACAAACTATTGGGAAGTAAGATATAAGGTATTACAAGCTCAATTTAGGCAACTAACTCAACAAGTTGAAGCTCACCAAAACTCCCACTATTACCCTCCTCTCACTTCAATTCCACCTCAAGCTAAATCCTTGTTGACACTCATGCTAAATGTGCTAAAATAAAAAAAAGTGACAAGAAAATGGGATAAGGAACTTAATGTGATCCATATTCATCTCATAGAGAAGTTGAGAAAGTGGGTTCAATTCTTTATGAATAAGTGGGGGTTAGTTGAAGAGGAAGCTAATTATGTCATCAATGATGATTTGCATGAAATTAGATGTTATATCTAATGGTGGGTAGATAGATTAGAGAGATAAGAAATTCAAGAGATTAAGGATCAACTTGTAGCTATTGAAGAGCCTCAAGAAGGCTATGAAGAAGGTGAACATATTGTTGAAGAACATGTCTCTCCCATTGACCAATCCAATTTGTCATCTCCGAATGAGTTCATTTAAGAAACCTCCATTCTTAAGCCCATACATAAGCCATCCACCACACCTCATACTGCCTCTCCAACCCATGAACTTGTCCACCACCATCCCACCTCATCCCGTCTTGAAGGAGAACCCATCCTATTAGAGATAAGTGAAGAAGAGTAGGCCAAATTTTTAGTTGATCAAGAAGATGACTCAAGTGTCTATGATGAATAATTCACTATAGGGACTCCCCTTGGTGAAGGAAAGCATAAATCAATCTTCTTAAGTGAAGAAAAAGATCAATATCATGTTGTAGTTGGAAATGAAGAGATTGGGTAAGATATGGAAGAGAAGGTGTTTGAAAAGGACATCACATCAACTAAGTTGTTTGAGACTTATGAGCAACATCAAGAGGTTAATTTTGAAAATCCAGTAAAAGATGAAGTTGTTGTTGACTCCATAGAACAAGATGACTTATGGAAGAATTTCAATGAGATATGTGAATATTTTGAGGCTATTTAGAAACCTACACCTCTTACTGTTCAAGTTTAAAACATTCTTGAAGATGCATTACCTCTTGAAGTATAACATGATAGCTTCTAAAGTGTCAAGTTTGTGCAAGTTACAATGAACTTTGAAGTTGAAAACTCTTCAAGTAAACAAGTTGAAGTTGATCAAGTACACAATGAATAAGAAGATGAAGTTAAAAAAGTTGTGGTCCTTGAAGAAAAGGAGAACAAAGGTGATTATCATCAAAATATTGAGATCCTTCAAGAGATTGATTGTAAGGTTTATGGTCATGTGCATGAGGAAATCAAACAAGATGTCATCATTGAAGATAATGATGAAGATGCAGTTAAGTATGCAGAGCTCCTTGAAGAGCTTGGTGAGATTGCAACAGTTGATGGGGAGTCTAATTCCATTCAAGATGTTATGAAAGTCAAGGTACCATGCTTGGATGAAGCATCATTTGGTCAAGTTGCAGCTGGAGAGTCTTATGAGAAGAGTGTAGAAACATAAGAAGAGTTCACCTTCATAGGTGACATTTTTGCAGCTATCATTACTTTGCAAAAAATATTAGAAAGCATGAAGGAGTTGAAGACACGAAAACCAAGGCTCAAGAGATAATTTGATTTACTCTTTACTTAATCTCATTGAACAAAAAATGGTACAAGATTCCCATTTGATCCAGGAGGAGAAAGTTTATTTCAAGTTAGTTTGTATATAGTTTAGTTTGCTTAAGTTCTTGTTGCATTTCCTAAGTGCTTGAGAGCATATGTGTGTGTCTTATTATTTTTTGTTTTGTGTGTTGCGAAGGTCCAATAAATTTGTTATGTTATGTTCAAAGTCTATTTAGGTTTTAAATCAGGTACTAGAGACTTCATTGCCCAATGGACATGCAAAACTACTGGTCCTATTAGCATTGCAAGCATGCTACCCCTACGAATCACCAAGAATGTTGACCAAATTTGACCCCAAATCAAATTGGTCACCCCATATAAATTCATACTTGTCATGGTCTTGTCATGTGGTCATGTCATACCCTATATGGTCCCTATAGTCTTCATTTAACCTTGTTAACATGGTCTAAGGTTAGTTTGGAGAAGTTAAGGTAAAATCATGTTGTGGTCATATAGTGCTTTAGGCATGTCATAGAGAGATAAAGCATAGTCAAGTTGTGTCATAGGTGACTAGGGGTTTATTAATGCCATTTTATGTCCTGAATGCTTTATCATAATGTTTCATGTAGTTTTAGAATGTTTTAAATTCATTTACTCGCTTGAAGGTGGATAAAATAAGTAAAAAAGGTGATTTTGGCTAATATTTGTGTTTGTCAAAGTTATATAACTCCAAAATCCATAAAATACCCCTTATGAAGATCTTGGATCAGTTACTCAACTATCACACCTGTCATCATGTCAGAGAAAGGTTAGATTCTTGTATTCCAATGCCATATTAAAGAGTTAGAGGAAGTTGTATAGACTTGTTGAAGTCATGTGCAACTAAAAAAATTGAAGAAGTGTACTTTAATCTCTTAAAGGTCATAAAAAATCTTGGAAGAAAGTTATAGATCTAAAATTTGTAGAAAATCACTTCTCTCCTCCATTGCCCCATCCACAAGCTAGTGATGATAGAATTCAAATAGATGGTACAAGTCATAAAGGTAGAGTTGGGGGCTGATATTTTAGCCAAAGTTTGAGAACTATATGGAATTACAATTAGTGTTATTGTTTTTTGGATTGGTTCTCTTATATTTATGAACAATCACTAAGATCTTAGACTGCTTTTTGAGAGCTCAAAACCCTATAGACTAAGTTCAGAGAAAATATAGAACAATTTGTGAATTATTATCTTCATGAAATAAGTTGGATTATCTTTTTAGATGTATGTATATGCCTCACACATAATCACTCATCTTTTTGGCATGTGTGGATGGCCCTTTGGCAAGCAAAGTCTCTCTTGTGATCAGTTTGAAAGTGATTGTTAGTTTTCTATGTTATAGAAGTTCCCCTGGTGATCTAATGCATTTGAGTGGTTCTCCATTATCCTGTACTCTCTTTTCAACCAATTCATGGTCTCTTTATTAGATAGATACTTTATACAAGTTCCAACTAGTCACATATCTCTATTCACATGGTAGACTGTGTTATGTCTGCATAACAATTGAGTTGATTTGAGTAGCTTGAGTATGTGATTCTAAGGAGTTTGGATTTGTGTATCCTAATAAATGAATTGATCCAAAGTAGATAATAGTCTTTCAATCCAAACAATCATGCTTTGCACTCTTCAAAGTGCTTCACAACAAACAAGGTTGTAAATAGTCACATACAGGCCTACATCTATGTCCTCTAAGAAAATCCATGTTGTCAAGGTGTTTTGAAGGTTATCTATGCATGAAAACAAGGTGATGGTTCAATATGAAAAGGGTCATAGACATAATAAGAGATCCAAGGCATTTGAAGGTCAAAAATGAGTTGAGGACAAGCTAATGAGCCTAAAAGATGCATCTTACAAGACTGTGACTGTGTGAACAAGTGAAGTCAAAGATTTGAAGATGTCTTGAAGGGATAATTGAAATTAGATAGTGATAAGACACCTATAAACATGAATGAGATATGGATAGGTTTGAGGGTTGATCTTGAAGACCTAGGAATCTAAGAATACATAGTCAAACTGCCTAATTAACACCTATAACCATTCATGTTTGAAATGGGCCTTAAATAGTCATGCTGATGAGGTTTAGAGGTCTTTAAGGCTTGAAAAAGGTCTTTAAACATTAACAATGGAAATGAAGAGTCATTGAAAGATATGAAGTTTGACCTTAGAAATCAAGATAAACTCCAAGACCACATACACAGTCAGGCTCTTTCAATGGTTACCTATAGTCAAAGTTTATAGAAGAATGGGGAAAAGAGTTGTAGAATATAAGATGGTGATATGAGAATGAAAATTTAAGGATCCCAAGATTTCAAAAATGGGATTAGCTTATT
Organism: Torreya grandis; assembly: GCA_037957365.1. Taxonomy (NCBI): domain Eukaryota; kingdom Viridiplantae; phylum Streptophyta; class Pinopsida; order Cupressales; family Taxaceae; genus Torreya; species Torreya grandis. The sequence continues at coordinate 331,200 of JARHVA010000262.1, read as the reverse complement.
GGGATACTCAGAGGATTGTGAGAGAAGTTATGAAACCACATATGTAGTCAAGCTCTAACAGGTATACCTATAGTCAGTCAATATTGAAATTGACCTTAAACAATGAAGTTTGATCACATTTGAAGCTTTAGGGTATTGTGAATGTTTTAGGAAACAATATCAACATGATATAAGACCATTACAAAGGATTTAGTGTTGGGTTTAGACATAAGAAACCTCAACTGTAGTCAGATTCTAAGAAATCACCTACAATTAGTAGTGAAGTTGCCTTAACGTAAATGTTCATGAACTTGGAGTATAAAGATAGTGAAAGAATTTCATACTCTCAAAAATAATAGAATAGAGTATCTGAAGGGTTTGGGGATTGACTTTAGAAACTAAGAAAAGGACAATTCATAATCAATTTCCATTCAAACAATAGCCTCTTGAAAATCTTATCTTGAGACAATAATCTTGAAAGCATAAAGGTTTCAAGGGCCTTGAGGAATGTCCTAAGCTATCTAAATATTATGGCAAGAGTTTGAAAGTCTCATGTTTGTAAAGGGACTCTTAGAACGATAATTTGGTAAACCATTCCAAATACACCCACACATGTCTACCTTGTGAGAAGAAAGTTGTTTGTTTGGAGGGTTGATGACTTGGAAACCTAAGACAACAATGTTTGTGAGAGTGTTTAAGTGATGAAAGGATATAAATCAGGTTATTAAGTCATTAAATATTAAAAAAGACTAAACAAGGTCCCAAAGGTATGATACCCTGCCCACTCAGTCTTAGTATGCACAACGTACCTATTCTTAAGAGGTCTGGGTTTGATTGATGTGAGACTATAGAGAAATGTAAAGAGAGCAGGGTAAGTGTTGAGTATGATAGAAAGAAGGTGATTATGGTCCATTAAATCTTAGACCCAACAAGAATTAAACAAACTTGGCATACCCTAGTCATCTCAAATAGACCTAAATGCATATAGTCTTGCCTAGGTTCACAATACATGTTTGGTTACTTGAGGATGTTTAAGGATCTATAAAAGGATTGAGATAAAACAAGATGTTTCTATGATCATTAAATGGTGAGAAAATATCCTATAAAAATATCATACTTAAGCAACAATGATGGAATATAGTAATAATCTTATTTAGTCATATATAATCCTAGTGCATACACAAACCCATAGATAATTAGTTAAGAAGATGGCAATTGGTAGTGAGAACAAGACATCTGAGAGAGAGTAAAATGGTAAAATGTGATTGTGTAGTGATGACATAATCCATCAAAACTTGATCATAGTTAACAATGAATTAAAATACGATCAGACTCTCTTCACTCCCAGTAGTCCCAAGAACATGAATAGTTTGTATAGGTAACCAATCCTAGAGTGGTGAAGCATTCAGTAGAGTGATAAAAAACCATTGGAATACTATAAAATATGGTGAGATACATATAGAAACATCCCATGAAGTCATACACATTTGACAGTGAGAGGAAATGTGAGAATACAAGCATCTAGGGTATGCTAGACAGTTTGGCATAAAAACCCTAAGGTTTATAGAACATGAGAATGCAAAATTTTGGTGAAGGGATGTGGAAAAAAACCTATTGTAATAGGTCAGGGGAAACATCATAGAACTAATTGAGTTCATTGGATATCAAGTCAAGCTCATAATAAGCTCCTAAAAACTACAATGTTACTTAGACCTCATAAAATGCTTGTTTCCAATCAAGAGGCTATATTGCTTTGTTTGGTACATATCACACATGCTGCATGGGGCCTTAGGATCATATGGGAAGTTAAATACCATAATTAAATTCCATTTTATGGAATTCATTGGTGTTTTAATGCTTTAATCTATATGAACCATCCTTAAGAAGTTGAAGCACTTTCAGGCTGCTTAGGAGGACTATAAAGACCAGATGACACAGAAATGAGATTTCATGCCTCCATATGAACAAAAAAACTTCCAAACAACCTATAAAATGTTAAATACTCCCATAAACATCACCCCATGCAATTGGTTGATAAAATAATGTACAAAACTATATGAATTAGAGCTAAAAAGACCATTTTTTGCTATTTTATAGGTCCATACAGTGATTCAAAACTTAAAATTTGGCATGGAGGAGGGGGATAAAGTTTTATAAGTGAATAAAAAACATTTTTTGGGTTTGGAACGTTTGGAGAGGTTGTATAATCATTTTTCACTCTCTTGGTAGGGAGGCCTCGTTATGAGAGAGAAAGGGCAAAAAGAGACATCTCCACTCACTTTCAGAGCATGAAACTGGAATTGGAGCTATAAATATATAGAAGGTACTGGAATATTCCCTTAAATTCTTAAGATCCTCTATAGTTTTATATACACAATGAGGTTTGTACTATTTTAGGGCTACACAGAATGAGGCCTAATTGAGGCTTTTGATAGAGAATGACTTATTGGGACTAGTTTTAGGCCTCAAATTGGATTTTTTCAAGTTAAATATGGTATAAATAGGCCATCCATGAATTTTGGATGAGCTAAAGTAACTGAAACCAAGTTTTGACACTTGTGTGCAAAATAGGCCTAAGGAGATGAAGATTCCTCTAGACACCTTGCAAGAGAAAGAGGTGATGCATCAAAGATAACCTATTGGGTTAAGATGAGAGATGTCAAGAGCATATACAATAGTTATAAAAATTTGATCTAACCACTTTTACTTCAATATGTGAAAAAGAAGAGAAGTTTCAAGAAGCTAGTCAAGGTGTCAGACAAAAATTTCAACTCTCATGCCATATGGAGAGTTAGAGCATCTTCAGAAGAGCTAAACATGTCATATAAGACCTATTGAGACATTTACCTAACTCATATTTTGTTTTTAACTCACATGACACTTGTATACCTTCTCTCTCCTACACCTTTCTTCTCTTCTCTCTCACATTATCTATATATTGAGCCACTTTTGGCTAAGTTTGGATCTTCCACCTAAGTATGGTGATTCCTTACTCATTTTCAACCTTTGAGAAATAAAGAATGATCTAGTTTACCTTCTTTATGAGTTGTTTTCAATGTGTATGTTAAGTTAGTATATCTTGTTAAGTGATAGTTTTTCTTCCTTAGCATGTTGTCCTTGCATCCATATTCAGCTTTGAAAGTCTGTTGTAGGTCTCTTGAAGTGTCTTAATGGAGTTATCATGAGTTTAATGAGTTATCTATACACTAGTGTCATGTCATGACCTTGTGTTTAGTCCTCCTAGCTTAAGTTTACTTCACAAACATCCATGAGAAATACTAATGCAATATCTAAATTTAGATTAGTGTATGTGCATATTAGACTTTTGTTTGAAGTGTCATTATAATTGGTTGGTAGTGGTTAGGTTATAATTGGTGCATCAACTCATTAGGATAGGTTTGATTTATGTATTTTGTCTCCTTTTTCATTCAAATGAGCTAGTAGTATAGGTGAGGAGCATTCAAGACAAATCTAGGGAACTAGTCCTTCAATTTAGAGGTTTGTCTCTGCTATAGGCAACCCATAGGCCTATAAGTAATCCCATGTTACACTCAATTTAGAATAGCCTTAAAATACCTCTCTAAGGGTACAAAATTGAGTGATAACATGATCTTTCCACTATTCGATATAGGCACTTCGTATGATCCTCCCATTAATTTGACCATTTGTTAACTTTTCTAAACCTCAAATATTCTAAAAAATACAAATTTTTAAAAATAACTCAAAAATTTAAAAATGTTAAAAATATTCAAAAAGTCTAAAATCAGGACCAGAACATGACATGATTACTAGATTACATTATTTACATATGTTACTTATCACATATTTAGTAGATGGCACATTATTTTCATACACACACGAATTTCATAGTATATGAGTGTGATGCAGAACATATAGGCTATATATGGACAAACAAAGGTTGGACTTTTCTTTACTCAATGGTGATGACAATACTAGGGACATCTTGTTTCACAAGTTTCACTATTATAGGTTATATTCGTTTATGACCTTTCCACTATATTGAACTCATAGATTGATTACATATGTCTTGTTAGTTACTCATATCTTACATAGTGTTACATGGACATGATAGTATCCTATGATGTGACATTGATCAATACATATGGATGGTGTAGACTAATTCTTTATTCTATGCTCTATTGTTGTTTTTACTCTCTTATTGTATAGGCTACTTTGTGCTTATCTATTGTGTATGGCCCTTTGGCCTTGTTTTAAACATCTTTATGTCCCTCGTGTGTGGCCCTTGTCCTTGTTTGATGTGACATCCTTGATGTACCTTATTTATGACATATTAATGTTCTTTGCATGTCCCTTGGTCTTGTTTTATACAACATCCTTGATGTCCCTTGTTTAAGACATATTTATGCCCCCTTATGTGTGGCCCTTGTCATATTTTATGGTGACATCTTTATGTCCATTGTATGCGGCCCTGCGCCTTATGTGTGACAGTAAAACTTTATCTTGTTGCACATATTGAGATTGATAAAATTGAGTGGTGCCATGATCTATATCATGCTCTTTTACTCTAAAGTAGTATTCAATGATCCTACTACTATGTGCTTTATTGATACACCTATTTAGACATGACACTTATATGTCCTACATCACATATGCTACATACATGACTTCATTGACATATACATCAATATGATGACATAATATTTATAGTTCACATTATATTACTGATGTTATCTTTATATGTGACATGATACCGTTAACTCTTCTTTTGAGATGAGTGACTTACAGGTTACACCCATCATCTTGAAAGGGAGGAATTACAATGGACTTGTCATATAAACAAAAGCCTCTTTTAGTAAAAAAATCAAATTAGAGTATAGATTTGAGAGATTTATAATGTTTTAAATATCAGGTGGTTCAATTACATGATAAATATTGGCACACTAGTATAGATTATGGGGGAATATATGCATATGCACTCACTTTATAGAGAATTAAGTACATATTCATACAGTGCATATTCATGGTCATATGCAAACAATTTATGTTAATAGTAATTACATGTTTCCACATACACATATATTTGAGATATAGGTTCTTAGATTCAACATATAGATGCATAACATTCTATATCAATTGATAAAGATTAAAAGAGTATGACATCAATTCACGTGCATATACATACTTTTAGATTCATGAGGCATAATACTGGTTCATGCACACACACAAAAAAATTGTTTATAATTGAATGGAAAATGATTGTCATTCCACTTCATACTTATCATATATACAATCATGATGGGGGCATGGACATTATTCATTCCTTTTTGATCATGCATCTATTCTACATTGAGTGAACTTGAGAAAAATTATACAATCAAACCTACATTCACGATGGGGGCATGCACATTGTTCATTCCCTTTTGATCATGATTTTTTTTACATGGAGTAAAATTGAGTGAAACTATACAATTGAATCTATAAACCATCTATTGTGGTTGATTTAGTTTCTTTGAACAAACCTAGCCTAATGTTTCCCTTTTTACTTGTGTAGTTATTTGGGTTAGTGCATTGTTTACTTCTCCCCACAGTAATGAGGGTTGGGACCTATTGTCTTCCTAACCCAAGAGCCTACATAGCTACATAAATTTGGAACACAAGCACCCCAACTCTTCATGTGCTTCAACAAGAAACACAAGTTTCTCCAATTCTTTAACAAGGAAGCATTATCTCCATCAAGTTATAAGGGAAATATGGTTTCAACAACACACAAGTGTACTCTTACCCTTACTCTTTAAAATTTCAAGATTTTAGTTTCAAATTAAAATTGTTAATCTATGGGTAGTGACTACACATGATTTTAGTTTTTGCTATTGAGTGACCTACATAGTTAGAGCTTCATACTAAAGACAAAGTGTGTTTACACACGTAGGTGTATTTTATAATTCTATTCTAGAAATTATATTACTATAATAAAAGGGGGAATTTATAGGTACTAAAATATGGTATTAAATATTTGATAATGACAAGTTTAACACACATTTACCATGCATAACTTGAGTGCATAAACAAGGTCCTAATCTACCATTCTTTAATAATTGCATGATATGATATGAGTTTAACCATTATGTTTGTTATTAAACACATATAAGAACTTCATTGTTTATTTAAAACCTAAAAAATATCCTTCACAAACATCTTAGACCCCCTATTTAGTCTGCCTGTACATAGGTCAGTTCTGTCAGTATCACTAGTCTGTACTAACTTGATCTAGTCAGAATTGACCCTCTCCCAACAATGGCTACTTTTCAAAATCAAAACTTTCATTAAGGTCAGCCCATTTCCTAGTGTGTCTATGGTGTGATAAATTATCTAATTAGACTCATGTATAAACAAATCAAGGTCACATACAAAAGGAACTTGGGGACTTATTTTGTACACATCCATACACTATTACACACTAAGTAAATCCTCTTTGTTCTTCCTAAATTATGAATCTATCATTAGGATTAGTCATAATCCAAGTCTAAATCACACTAAATCCAAGTTAAAGATAACATTATCAAGTATCGAAGCCAATTAATTAGTTGCACATATGTACTGAAAGAGCATAATTTCATAATCACACTAGGTAGGATAACTATGTGTGGCTTGATTTCCCTCCTCAGAGTATCAAATATATAGGTAGTGGTCAATCATCTAATGTGGATGATTAGTGTTAGCTCAACCCATTACATTTTCCACATTTTATAAGTTTTTAGCTCTCATAAGACACCTAGGTTTTAAGGTGAAGGAAATTTATTTTTACAATTATGTGCATAATCAAGGTTCAATATCACATATACAAAACATACAAAGATAGGCAAAGGTGAGTATACAATCCCTCATTTCTACATAGGTCAATACCGACCAACCTAGGTCATTACTAACCAGTGATACTGACCCAATTGATAGAACTAATCTTGCTAGTCAAAATTACAATCCTTGATACACATGAATCATATGAATGCTTTAATATAATATCCACTTCTATAATTTAGTCCTATTCAAATAATCAACTAGAAAATATAAGTACTCATTCCTTTGTTGTACTTATTATATTTTTTATATGCCATTTGTAAAATCATTACAATCAATTTCAATATTTTACATTTAGATGTATTCTTGAATGTCATAATTATCAATCTAAATTATTTTATAGTTTATATCCTATTAAGGTTAAAAAATAAATTAGGGTAAAATAGAGGTTGGTAATTCTAACTTTAAAGCTATACTTCTCATCTGAAGGAGAACCTTGTAGGGCACATAAATTTTCAGTGCTAGTTTGATGTTCTTATATTGTTTAAGTTACCTTTGTTTATAGGGTTGAAATCAAAGGAATGGTTATTCTCTTTCCTCAAAATTCATCTCACTTCAGTGTTGATTTATTTATTGTTTCATCCTATTCTTGGCCACAACCAAATTCTCCATAAAAGACTCAAAGCATTTCATACTGGTGTTGAATATGACCCTCAACTGCATGAGCTTTGGGATGACCTTACAAATAAGATGTAATAGAAGGTGGGGGGTAGCCATAGAGAGAATAAAATGGAGTCATATTGGTTACTATGTGAAATGACGTGTTTCACTGCCATTTATCTTATGAAATCCATTTGGACCATTGTGTTTGTTTTTTTGAGGCAAAGCTGTCAGGAATCTAGAACAACAAACATGCTCTGATCCCACTTGTCAGGATGCGAAACCGGAAGCATACAATTGATTACCAAACTTCAAGCAACTTAATATGCGGAAATAAACCAGATTCACCAAGTAACTAGAATTCAGAATAACACAGCATATGAGAGACAATACACAACTTGTATTAACACTTTATACAGAAAAGAATACAATAAAGAAGATGCCACTTCTTCTCCACCACCTTACAGAGGTTTCCCACACCTCAAGTGAACAGTACTTCTTCTCCCCAAAGCTCTCCCTCTCATAGGTCCCAACACCCAACTCAAATACAGAGTTGGTGTTCACCTCCCGTGCTCCACGCACAACACAAGTGCTCCACGCACTCCACAAGTGCTCCACGCACTCCACAAGTGCTCCACGCACTCCACAAGTACTCAAGGTACTTCAAGTAGATCTCCCATGAATCTGCAACAACCTGCAATTCAACAGACCATACTTATGGAAGGAACTTCCTTGCCTTCCTCTTTGCTCTATCCGAGTACACACCTGTACTCCAAGTAGATCCTGCCTGATACTGCTCCCTGTTGTGTTGCTGTCTATATGACCTTGCACACCTGCAAATCAAACAACGTTTCTGCTCACCTGTGAACCTTAACCTTGCACACACATACACCTGCAGATCAATGATCTTACTTACCATGTAGATCTCCTATATAGGCCATGCAACTGTGACCAAGATCCTACACTCTTGAAGAATCTAGCTGACTCTCCAATCTAGCACCAACACACCTGGTACTGAGGCACTAGGAGGAACGCACCATTGCTCTACCTCACACACAGAAGGAGCTTATAATTATGCTCTCTTACTCCCTAGCACACTTTTCCAATACAACCATGAGTCTATTATATAGATCTCATCCAAACAATAATTAGACATCTAATTACAATAATTAGATCCGCAGCTCTCAGTCTAAAAATAGATCTCTTCATGCAAACACTTGGTTTGTTAGCTAACTGCCCGTAAATAGCTCGCAGTCGAACCACACAGGCGGCCGACGTCGGTCCCTGTCTGCCTGGAGGTGACCGACGTCGGTCGATATATGACCGACGTCGGTTGCTTCCCTTTGCTATCCTGCCGACGTCGGCTGATCAGACCGACCCCAACTTCTCTGCAACTCAGCAACCTTCAGCAACCTTCTCTCCTGTTTGCATCAGTGAAGCTTTTAGCTCCACAATCCTAACAAAAGCAATGTAGATATCCTTCTAGACATTTATTTACAAATTCTATTTAGCCATCAGATTTTGAAAAATAAGATGAATTGTGTATGATTTTTTCGCCCCATGATTCAAATAATTAAGTCCAAAATATTCTTGTGAAGATAAGATCATGATCACTCATAATGATTTAGGGAATGCCATGAATAATTTGTACATTTTCCATGAATACTTTTGCCACTGTACTAGCTTGAAATTGATGAGATGATCCACATAAATGATACTTATTGAGTCTATCCACAACCAATAATATCACACCCAAGTATTTTGATGTAGGTAGACCCATAATGAATTTTATCAACATCAATTCAATTGCATGATCATGATATCTAACTAGAGGTAGGCCTTTCAAATCTTGAAATACTTGTTGATGGTGTTGAATAATCACTTGAAGATTTGGTGGATCCTAATTTTCTACATCATGTGCTTTTAATAAATTTAGTTGTGACACTATGACATAAGATAATTTATTAAGAAATTTATCCATCTTATGAGAGATAATAATTTGGATTTATGGTTACTGCATCCTTATAAGTATGTACTTTTTTCCATTCAGACTAAAAATTATGAATACACCCCAAAATTTTGAAACTCACCATTCAAAATTGTTTAAGCCATTGCACTTCCATAATGACATCTACTTCCCCAATCATAATGACAAACATTCATAAATATAGTTGATAGTCCCCAATTTAAATTTGGTAGGTTGTCATTTACAATCACAAGAGAGTTACTTCCCATGTATAATTGTGACTTGAAAATTGGAGACTAGATACACAAAGCAATTGAGCTCATCAGCTAAGATTTTGTCAATTGAGTTATGGGTACTCCTTTTATTGACCAAAAGTGTTGTAGATACTAAAATTTGGTATTATATACTTGACAATGACAATATTATTATCTTTTACCATGCATGACTTTTAGGCACAAGTATAGTCTTAAACCACTAATCTCTCACACCTACATGCTACCTTATGAGTTTGATCCTTTCATTGTATTGTTACACACCTAAATGAGTCTCATTTTCAATATTAATTATTGTACTTAAAATATATCTCCATATCCTCAGTTTAGTCCACCTGTACACAAGTCAGTAATGACAAACTAGGTCAATATCAATAGTCGATACTAACCTAAGCTTGATAATACCAACCTTTTCCCAACAATGGTTACTTTTTGCAATAAAAACTTTCCTTAGGGTAAGACTATATACTTAACATTTTTGTGGAATTTTTTAAAATCCAAATGGGCTCATTTATATACATATCAAGGCCTCATTTGAAAGGGACTTGGTACTTATCTGGTATAGATCTATACACTATTACACATTGAGAAAATCTATCATATTGTTTCCAAATTATAAATCAATCCTCAAGAGTAGTAACAAGCCAAGTCTAAATCACACCAAATCAAAGTCAAAGCAAACAATTCCAAGTATCAAATCCAAATCATTAACTACATTCATACAACAAGAGAACATAATTTTAAAATTAGAGTAAGTGGGAGAATGATATATGGCATGATTTCCCTCCTCAGAGTATCAGATACATAGGTAATGATCAATTATTAAACTAGAGTGATTGGGGTCAGTTTAACCCATTACACTTTCCCAAATTTTATAGGTTTATATCCCTCACATGCATACGTCTGATTTTAATGTGAAAAAGGTTAATTTATATATTTGTACACATCATTAGGGTTTAGGATTATACATATAAATATTTTAGGGACGTGTGAAGGTAATCATAAGATCATAAACCCTTTTTTCAACATAGGTCACTACTGACTACCATAGGTAAATATTTATAGTCGATGTTGATCAAAATCTGAGGTAACTAACCTTCTAAAGATAGAAACATAATTTCTGAATCAAAAAAATTGCATGCCTACTTTGGAATGTTTTCCATTTTTATAATATAGTCATGGTCAAGTAGTTATCTATAAAAGCTAATTACTCATCCCTTTGTTGTACTTACTATATTTAACATATGCCATTTGTCAAATCATTATAATCATTTTTAACATTTTACATTTAAATGTATGCTTTAATGTCATATCTATCAATTTGAACTATTCTACTAACTTCTATCCTATTAGGGTTTCTAAAACCAAACTAGGGTAAAACAACTACCATCATTTTCTTCTTAATATAAACAACCACTTTGAACATTTATGGTGTGTTTATCCCATTTAATGCATATATTGAGATAGTAGGGATTTATTCTTCCTCAAACTTTTCATGTGCATGTTCTACTATTGGTTCCTTAATAGCTAATTCTTCCTCATCCAAAACCTCATTATCTATAACCATTGGTATTTTCTCACCATTGGCACACTTATGAAATCTAGACCATTTAATATTGTAATGTCAACATAGGCCCTTTTCTATTTTCTCTTCCACTTATTAAGGAGAGAGCTTGGTAATTTACCTTAGGTTAAAAGAGTTGACCAAATTTTTATCAACAATATTAGTCACATTTCTATATCTATATCCTATAGTTTGATCTTGCACAAATTTTTAGTTAGCATAATTATATTTCTCAATGTGAAATTATTGTTGCATAACTTTCCTAACTATACATAGTTCCAACAAATAAACATCATGCTTAATTTAGTCATTTGGTCTATTAATGTAAATTATAGTCTTTGATAAGGTGTCACTTCTAGATTATAAATTGTAAATCTCATATGCTCATAATTATATTCAGCTACAAATCATGTTTGTTTCAAATTTGTTAATTAGGTTAAATAACTTCCCTTCCATGGTTGACCATAGTGGGTTGTTAAGTCTATTGACCATTTTGTGAATCCTACATGCCAAATGCCCCCCACTTTTTTCCCCTTTAAACCTTGTTCTAAATGACCTTTTGCCCTGAAACCAGGTGTTAACACTTTAAAAATCAAGGAAAAGTTGCTTTTGTGCAGGTGCAGGTGTTGTCTTATCAAGCATTGGTCTTTTCCAGTGCTCATAGAGAAAATCGGGCTCTCAAAACAACATTACTTGTAAGCTTTACAAGTGATAATCATGAACACTTGATAGACCCAAAAGGGTAAGGAAGAAGCAATCAAGTTTTTGAGATGTCTTTACTTTAAATATTTTTGAGTAAGTCCTACGGTAGAGCTTGAATTGGTCTTAGATGCTTCTTAAGGCAAGTATTTTTTCTTGGAGGGCACCTAGGCATTCTGTAGGGTCATTTACAATTTGCTCGATTGGTATGTACCCTTGCAGGGGGTACTTCAAAGATGAAACAGACCTTTGCAAAAATTCCAAAGGGTATGTTTGAAGGCAGGATAGACCTTGTGGAGGTCTTTTCATCAGCATGAGGACCATTACAAAAGTTTTGAAGGGAAACTAGAGGCTCAAAATGCCCTTACAGAGGGCACTTAAAAAAAATAGGGACCAATTCCATAATCCCAAAGGGAACTTTCAGATTGAAATGCCCTTGTGGAGGGTAGTTGGTTGAAACAAATGGGCAAAGACAAGAAGCTCGAAGGGAACTTGCCCTTTGGGAAAAGTGACAAGCGAAAGGAGTTTTCCTTCAGAGATTTTATCTAAAGGAAAACTGAAGAAAGCAAGCCAAGGTCAAATTCTTTCAGATAAAATGTTTGAAGGAATTCCTTTAGATAAATGTCTGAAGAAATTTGATGGTCACAAAAAGTCTGAAGGGTAAGTGTCTTTTTGGAGGGCACTTGGTCAAGAAAGAGGACTCTTTTCACTTTTCTGCAGGGTCATTTTTAGAGTTTCTGCAGGGCACCTACCCTTGCAGAGGGTGATTTTGGATGGGAGAAGCCTTTGTGGAGGGAACTTTAAGTAAAAGAGGATGAAGATAAAAGGCCTGAAGGGCACATACCCTTCAGGAAAAGAAGTAATCAAAGGAAATAATTCCTTTAGATTAAACGTCCAAAGGAAAGCATAGCACAAAGGCCTGCCAAAAGAAAGGTGCAAAGCCAAGCCCAAAAGATAATTTCTTTAGATAAAATGTTTGAAATAATTCCTTTGGACAGTTTTTTTGAATAAATTTGCATTACCAAAAGCTCAAAGGCTTGATAAATAACAAGCGCTTGAGATCCCAAATGGTTAAATACAAAAGGGAAAAAGCCAAGGTAAAGGGAAATAACAAAGTAAAAGAAAACAAGGCAGGTAACCTAGAATGCAGCCATGTAGCACAATAAATTAAAAGATCAAAACATTCCAAGTAGTGTGATAAGCCAAAGCATAGACTCAAAGATGAACCAGACCAAGGCAAATGGCATAAGTGTCGTCAACAAGAAGAGTAAATGTACTTAAGTGAAATAGTCTCTACCAAAAACCAATAAAAGAATTAGTTTTTGAACTATAAAGGAGAGTAGCCCATGGTTTCATGCTTCACCATTAATGTACACCCAGTTGCACCTAGCATTGAAGAGAGCATGGTCCAGTCAACACAACTTGGGGATGACTTTTTTAGTTGCTAAAAGGAGTATCCCATGCTTTTGTAGGCCTAAGATAACAAGGGAAACAACTTAGACATCTACAACATGGCCCTCTCATATGCAATTGGAAGAATATGGTAGTAGCATGGGCTTGTGGTCTCTACAAAAGTGTTTAACTCAACATGGGTTTCCATCCCTTGATTTCTCAGGTATTTGTTTCCAAGTTGTCTATATATTTGTAACTTCTCATTTGAGAAAGGATCTCTCAGCATTGTATGGTGAAGCCCTGAAAGAGTTTACCTTGAATCAAAAGAAACATTTTTACCTCCATTTGAGCTTGCACTTTTGCATATGTCTATGGTTTTATCTTATGTTAAGTCATTTCCTTTTCATGCTTTCATAATTTTATGCTAACATATCTAGTGTATTGTGAGTTCTTCTCTTGCAGGTCAACAAGAAGTGTCCAACTCAGAGTATAGGCATAGGTGAACATGCTATCTATAGTGTATCTTAGAACACCTCTGGTAGTTTTACCTCCTTGTATCTCCATAGGATCCCCTATTGAAACACTGATGTAGGAAAGGTTCTCATTTGAATGAAGTGTATGATTGCTTCTCTCTGGTGTAAAGTGTATGTCAAAACTGAGTAGACCAACCATTTTGGTGCATCACCATATTATTTTAGGTTCTAATTTCAATATTTCTCTCTCTTTTCATCACCCTCCATTGTTAGCAATATAAAATCTAGGGCATCAAGGTGCATCAAGGGGAGCTACCCCTAATCTAGAGATTCATCCCTCACGTTTTCAACCCACAACAAGAGGGGTGTCTCCATTGTGTCACATGGAGGAAGAGATCTGAGCCTCCCTTCAGAAGGTGTAATCCATTGGATTAACATTTTTTGGCATGCCTGATGGGACATTTTGTCCAAGAGGTTGAAGAATTCTTGGTATGTTCTTTAATAAATCAGCCTTTGGAGGAATTCAATCAACACCCATGGTAAATCTAAAGATACATCAGCTGGTTGAGTAGCCCGAGTGATCCTTTAAAGAGCTTTTGTAGTATGTTTCTTTATGAAGTTTTATGGTTTCATATAGTTTTGAGTTTTTCCCTTTGTAGGTTGGCAAAACATTGCAGCCTTTGCCTCTTCCTCCTCAGTTTGAACAAGTCCTTGGCCAGCCTGGCTATGATCCTTACTAGCCTTGTGTTGATCCTTACTAGGTCTAATATGACTATTTTTAGCCCTATCATGAGCTATGTCAGTCTTATGCCCAATCTTCTCAATGTGTTACTTTTCTTAGTCAACCTAATCCTTTTGCTAATCATCCCATTTCCACCTTTAAAAAGACACTATTAGGGTATGAAAGGTATGTAGTGGAGCTTGACACTAGAAGGGGATGTGGCCAAGAAATTCTTGATCATTTCATCCATCAAATGAGAAACACATTAGAGCTGGTCAAAAGTGAATGGAATCCTATTGAAAGAGCCAATTAACAAAGGCTTACAAATGAGATGCTGGATGTGAGTGGTTTGATTGCATCTTTGGAAGAGAAGCTAAGTATTCATGAGAGGAAACCTTACCAAATCTATCAACCTGCATACTTGTTACCCCAAGTTTCATATCAGCCATATGCAACCCCTACTCATGATCCACATCAAGCCTATCAAAGTCTTTACCCCAGTCATGTTGAGGAGATTTTTGAAATAGAAAATCTTATGTTTAAGGCTAATCTTGATAGGTAGATTGAGTTTGCAAATCTTCACATGCAATAGTCTATGTTAAAAGAAAGGGAAGTGGAATACAAGCCCTCACTACCCTCTCACATTGTAACCCCATCACCTTAAAATGAGACTTCCAGTCCTAAGATCATGAGCTAGAGCAAAATAGTTGAGTCATGGAACAACAAGGAGGAAAAGGGCATTGTTCAAGAGTGTGAAGTATAAAATGAGGCTAGTCTTTCTCAAGTCCCTCCCACCCTTCTTCAAGAAGCTTCTTGTACTCTATGGTATCCTTCATGCACTTCCCATTTCCATGATGATTCTTATGAGCTCCAAGAAAGACTCTTTCAAGAAAATCTAGCTAAGCAAATTAAGGAATTAGAGGCAAAGGTGAGATTGCTTAGTGAAAGTGAGATGGAAGTTTCAGAACTTAGAGAGGAGCCTATGCCAAAAGACACCCCTTCTACCAATCCTCAATCTAATTTTGATATTGATGAAGTGTTGGTCAATTGGAGTGAATAAAATCAAGGTATTCCGGCCCAAGGTCTTCCCCTATTTTCTCATGATATTTCAAAAAGATCCCCTACTTTCCATTCCCAACCTGATTTTGATAATCCTTGTGTTCCACCTCCTTGCCTGGTAAATGAAGAATATTTCTCTTATGTTGAGGAATCCATCTTGAGGGAATAAAGTGAAGATGACTATGCTCAGTTCATGACTGATCAGGGAGACTTCATGAGTGCAGATGAGAAGATCACCATAAGTACCCCCCATGGCGAACAAGAAGACAAGTCACAAGCTTTTACCTCTATCTCTAATGAGGAAGAGGTGATCATTAACTCTTTTATCACTTTTTAAGATGTCATTAAGGATCATGAATAGATTCTTGATCATTCTTTGAATGATTTGTTTGAAGTCATTGGGGCAGGTTACACTCTTCTTCAAGGAGGCTATGAGTTGGCTAAGGGTGGAGAAGGTAGCATTAGGACTCAAATAAGTATGCAAAAAGGAAACAAGCTTTCAGATTTATCCTTTCAAGAGGTTGGTGAATCTGAAGATGATATTTTTGAAGTCATCAAGGAAGGATATCACCTTCTAAAAGGAACCCATAAGCTCTATAAGGATGAAGAAGAATCATGTGGGCCTGAAGCTTCTAAGGAACATGAAACCAATCCCCTTGGAGACATGCCTACTAAAGAGATACAAGTTGACCATGAGACAAAGAGTGGGAAGAAATATGAAATGTCTAGATATGTGAATGAGGAATATGTCTTCATTGGAGACCTCTTCAAAGATGACCTCTTCGAGACTAGACCAAGTGAAGTGCTAAGGAAGAGGCCTGATCTATAAAGCGTTCAATTAAAAGAGAAGCATGCTTGGCACTTTGTTTCATCTCATCTTGAAAGTGACTTAAGAAGTTTCCCCTTTGATCTAAGAGGGATAAAAGCATACATAGTTAGCTATACATAGTAGTTTGCTTTTAGTTTGTTGTCTTTGTTTTCCCTAAGTGCTGATTCCATGAGTTTATTTGTTTTTTGTCCTATTGTGCATGTTTTTCCTTGTTGTTTGAGGTGAATATTTTCTGGTTCATAAGTCCTTACAAGGCTATTGCCAACTTTTCAAGCTCCATCCTGACTCCATGCCCAATGGACTTTTAGGCCACCAGTTTTCTCAAGCATAGCAGGCATGCTTCCTTAATGAGTCACCAATTTATTGACCATTTTGTGAATCCTGCATGCTAAAATTCCTCCCCCACTTTTTTTCCCTTAAAACCTTGTTATTCATGACCTTTTGCGTTGAAACTAGGTCTTAAACCTTTAAAAATCAAGGAAAAGTTGCTTTTGTGCAGGTGCAAGTGTTATCTCATCAAGCATTGGTCTTTTCTAGCACTCACAGAGCAAATCAGGTTCTCAAAACAACATTACTTGTAAGATTTAAAAGTAATAAATAGGAGCACTTGACAAACCCAAAAGGGTAAGGAAGAAGCAATCGAGTTTTTGAGACATCTTTACTTCAAAGCTTTTTGAGTAAGTCCTTCAGAAGAGCCCAAATTGGTCTTAGACACTTCTTAAGGTAAGTATTTTTCTACAGAGGACACTTGCATGTTTTATAGGGTCATTTGTAATTTCCTCGAAGAGTATGTGCCCTTGTAGGGGCACTTCAAAGATGAAATAGACCTTTACAAAACTTCTAAAGGGTATGTTAGAAGGTAGAATGGACCTTGTGGAGGGCTTTTCATCGGTGTGAGGACCAATACAAAAATTTTGAAGGGCAACTAGAGGCTCAAAATTCCCTTGTGGATGGTACTTTAAGAAATACAAGGACCATTTACATAAGCCCAAAGGGCACTTTTGGCTCAAAATGCCCTTGTGAAGGGTAACCAGTTGAAGCAAAGGGGCAAAGACAAGAAGCCCAAAGGGAACTTGCCCTTTGAGAAAAATGACAAGCAAAAGGAGTTTTCCTTCAGACATTTTATCTAAAGGAAAACTGAAGAAGGCAAGCCAAGGTTGAATTCCTTTAGACAAAATGTTTGAAGGAATTCCTTCAAATAAATGTCTAAATAAATTTGACTGTCACAGAAAGTCTGAAGGGTAAGTGTCTTTGCGGAGGGCACTTGGTCAAGAAAGAGGACTCTTTTCACTTTTTTGAAGGGTCATTTTCATAGTTTTTAAAGGGCACCTGCCCTTGCAAAGGGTGATTTTAGAGGGGAGAAGCCTTTACAGAGGGCATTTTAAGTAAGAGAGGACAAAGATAAAAGGCTCGAAGGGTACATGCCCTTTAAGAAAAGAAGCAATTAAAGGAAAGAATTCCTTCAAACAAAATGTTTGAAGGAAAGCGTAGCACAAAGGCCCACCAAAAGAAAGGCACAAAGGCAAGCTAAAAAGAAAATTTCTTTGGATAAAATGTTCAAAGGAATTCCTTTGGACATTTTAGCTAAAGAAATTCACATTACCAAAAGCCCAAAGTCTTGATAAATAACAAGCGCTCGAGAGCCTGAATGGTTAAAGACAAAAGGGAAAAAGCCATGGCAAAGGGAAATAACAAAGTAAAAGAAAACAAGGTGGATAACCCAAAACATGGCCACACAACACAATAAAGTAAATACTCAAAATATTCCAAGTAGTGTGACAAGTCAAAGCACATACCCAAGGATGAATCAGACCAAGACAAGTGGTACAAGTGTCATCAACAAGAAGAGTAAATGCACTTAGGTGAAATAGTCTCTACCGAAAACCAATAAAATAATTGGTTTTCAAACTATAGAAGAGATCAACCCATGTTTTCATGCTTCACCATTAATGGACAACCAGTTGTACCCAACATTAAAGAGAGCATGGTCCAATCAACACAACTTGGAGATGGCTTTATTTGTTGTTAGAAGGAGTATCCCATGATTTTGGAGGCCCATGATAGCAAGGGAAGTGACTTAGACATTTATAACATGGCTCTCCCATATGAAATTAGAAGAATAAGGCAACAACATGGGCTTGTGATCTCTGCAAAAGTGTTTAACTCAGCATGGGTTTCCATCCCTTGATTTTTCTGCTATCTATTTCCAAGTTCTCTATATATTTTTAACTCCTCATTTGAGAAAGGATCTCTCATCATTATATGGCGAAGCCCTGAAGGAATTTACCTTGAATAAAAACTAGAATTTTTACCTCCATTTGAGCTTGCACTTTTGCATATGTCTATGCTTTTATCTTATGTTAAGTCATTTACTTTTCATGCTTTCATAAGTTTATGCCAACATATCTAGTGTATTGTGAGTTCTTCTCTTGCAAGTCAACAAGAAGTGTCCAGCTCAGAGTATAGGCACATATGAATAAGCTATCCATAGTGTGTCTTAAAACACATCTGGTAGTTATACCTCCCTATATCTCCATAGGATCCCCTGTTGAAACATTGACGCAGGAAAGGTTGTCATTTGAATGAAGTGTACGCTTGCTTCTCTCTAGTGTAAAGTGTATGTCAAAGCTGAGTAGACAAACCATTTTGGTGCATCACCACATTAGTTTAAGTTCTGATTTTAGTATTTCTCTTCCTTTTCATCCCCCCCCATTGTTAGCAGTAGGAAATCCAAGGCCTCAAGGTGCATCAAGGGGAACTAGCCCCTAATCTAGAGATTCATCCCTCACGTTTACAACCCACAGCAAGAGGGGTGTCTCCATTGTGTCACATGGAGGAAGAGAGATGAGCCTCCCTTTAGAGGGTGCAATCTACTATGTCAATAAAGTCTTTAGTAAATTCATCCCAACTAAGAACCTGCTCTTTCTTGTCACTTATCATCCACTAGTAGCATTGATAAGGTTTAGATTCTAGATGTAGTGAGGCAATGTTAACCATTGCATTCTCTAATAAATTGTGAAGCTTAAAATAATGTTCCATGAGACTTATCCATGAGGTTACATCCATACCATTAACTTTGTGGATATTCATCTTTGGTAGGTGCAATTTTATCCCTTGGAATAATTACCTTGTGTTTTATTTATTGTGCCCTCTAAGGTGGTTCGATTGTGTTTATGTGGTTTTAGGAGGCTAGTTAATTAGGGACTTTAGTTTTGTCACTAGATTTTGTTTAAACCTATCCAAAGCATCATTTAAGGATGTTATGAAAGAAGAATACACTAAATTTTGTTTAAACCTATCTAAATCCTCATTCAAAGATGTTATGAACGAGGAATTTTTTATCATGGATAAAAGTGACCACCATTTCATGCCCTTCATAAATTTTACCCTTGATTTAGGTGGTGGACAATAAATGGGATCGATGGTTGAGGAAAAAGACATCTAGTTTAAAAGGCATGGTTACTAATTTGGTCTTGATTTTATCTCTAGATTTGTGCTCAATCTAGGGAGGAAAATATTTGGAGCAAGTGCTTACCATAAATAATTAACACATGTGTTATGTTAGAATCAAATGTTCTACTATTGACCAAATTTGACCCTCAAAATTACAAATGTAGAATGTCTCATATATAAAAATATAATGAATGGACCTTGCCTAAATTTTTACGAGCTTTCCTAAAATTATAAAAATTATAGCCTATGGAGATTTTTTTTGAAAAACTTTAAATTTACAATAACTTGAGCAAGATTGATCAAAGAAATCTCAAATTTGGATTAAATATTACTTATCATGGTTGACAACTACCTTGAAAAAAATTTATATAATTTGTAGCGATTTGTGAGATATAGTGGAAAAAAATTATTTACAAAAATTAATGCTCTAATACCACTTGTTAAAATATTTATTTATGATAACAAAATAAACACTCAAATATAATCCCCTTCATGATAGAAACCTCAAGTATTTAGAATAAATAAGGAAATAAATTAAATTAAATAACTTCTGATGATTTGGGAGAGCCTTGTTTAAGCCTTTTTATACCCATAATTAGGAAGGATCACAACTTTGCACTCTAATTAGGTTTTCCTAATTATATATTAAGAACTAATACATGAAAGGTAAAGGTTATGAACTCCACTTAGTACTCATAAGAATATATAATGTTAAGGGTGTAACAGTTAGAAATAAGTGTCGATATCAACAAGATAAATTGATGAAACATGTAATAATTAGGATTGTCATAGATGCATGATATAAGTCATGTAAATGTCAATTGAAATAGATAACACACAATAGAAGTGTACATGATAGAACACAATTCAATTATCTCCATAAAAATATATTTAAACATGAACACAAACATAATATCATATTGAATAAGTCATAAGCATACACATCATGATCAATAAGGACACAAGCATGTAAGAGATGACATGACATGGACACGACATGACTATGACATAGAGTAGAGGATCCTCTAAACACAACTAGCACATGATGTGATAATTCATAATTAATGTACATATATAATAATTAGTTTAAAACACATTAATGATTAAAAAATGCCATAATCATCAACAAAAAATAAGCATATAGAGCAAACGTAGTCCACCTAAATAGTCAATGTCATCATTTAGTATAACAAAGTATAATATCCATAAGAAATAACAATTTAAAAATAATGAAGAAGAGTAAGTCACGTATAAACAATCTAAGTAGTTCCATATGATCAATGAACTAACACAAAAAGATATAAACTAAAAAATGTGCTAGGATGCCCTTAGAATGGGCATGCCTTCAATGTAGAAACGTTGCTTGTGGGTGTGATAAATTTCATGCACTTATAAGTGCATGCATCATATATAACCTATATATCTTGCATCTAATTCATGAACACCATGAAAATCATGTGTGTAGAAACTAGATATGCAACCCACTATGTATATGATATGTGACATCAAAAAATTGTGTACCATCAAAGCAAGTGATACATATGTAATGGTTTGTTATTTTAGGATATTTAAATATTTTTTTCATTTTTTAAATATTTGATTTTTTTTAATACTATTTTAAAAAAATATCACTATAAGCAAGCAATCATTTTACTAAGCAAAGTTAAGGGTCAAGCCTACAACATAGATGAATATGATGCATCTAGATAATAAATAACATATGTCAATGCATAATGTGTAGGAAGTGTAATAAAAAATCAGTCTTAAGAAGGTGAAGGAAACTGATATGCCCTCATTGTATTGTAAAGTCATGTCTGAAAGGAATATGTGAAATAAATCATAATAGGTGCATGCCCCCAATGGGTAAGAGTTGGTTTGCATGTAAACATCATAAAATGTGTAGGCATAAAATATATTTGGTCATGTAAGATTAATGTGGACAATGACAAAAGTAAGCATAGATAGTTAATATAGAGAGGCAGGCAAGTGGTATACCACATCGAGGTGTTACATGCCTCAAATAATGTGTACTAATATATGATTACTATAAAATATGTATATGTATATGTCATCATAGGATAGCTATCATGAATGTCCAAAATAAGATAAGCAATCAAAATACAAGGGCCAATGAAACTCAATAATCATATCAAAGCCAAGGGCTAGAATAATGATCAATGTGGAAGCATATGTACATGCCCATGTCAAAATAAGAGAATGGATGAATCATTTAGTCAAATTAAAAGAAGAAAATCAAGCAAGCAATCAATATGAAGCTATATACAATAAACTCTATCAAATATAACCTATGATCTCATCAAGGGGATGCTCAAATTTAATTCTTGTATCAAGCAATACAAATATCAAACATTGTGGTTGAGAAGTAACACATATATCATTATCTAAATTAGAAAAAAAATCACAAGCTATAGAATATATAGAATCATCAGTATGGTTGATATGATCATTGTATGTTGCATAACTCTAATAGTCATAGTCACATGTGTGGACTCTATTTATTGTGTGTTAGGAGAATAGTTGGTGTTATTTATGGAGCACACCCACAAGGTTGTTTTAAGACTATCATATGATGTGACAAACTAGATAACATATGTTGAACTCAAATAGGCTACAATGTAGAGGATGCTGGAGAATCAGTCATCAAAGAAGATCAATCACTTATCACTGTAATGGAATATGAATAATTTTCAAAAGTAGAGCGTATGTAGGATAATATTGAATCATAGGTTGAAATATCTCAGGCTAGATGGGGTACTCATATGGAACACCCTATTTTTAACCAAGGAAAATTTTAGTGGCCTATATGAAAAAAAACTTGGAGGTCACTAGGCAAATCGATTTCATAATGGTGGTGAATCAGGTTGGAAGACATATAATAGAGTAGGTGAATTAGGAGGTGATACATGATAAATGTAATAATAGGAAGCATCTGATTGTATAATGTATAATGGAGTTATCCGACTACGTAATATAGTCATGTAATGGCATTTTGTAGTTGTCTAACTACATAATGTAGTCATCTAATTACATGGCATAGTTGTTCAACTACTTTCTAAAGTTATTTTCATGCATCATATAGTCATCTAGGTATGCCTTGTAGTCATCTGACTATACCATACAATTATTTGACTATACACTACAACTATTCGATTGCATATCACAGTTGTTTGCCTACATAGTGCATACATCCAACATCACAACATAACATTTGACTTTTAGAAGATGCATTGGATTTTTTAAACTAATTTAGGTACATTTTATGTATGATACATACCATTGGTAAAAAATTTAATTAATCCATTCATAAACAACATAATTGAGCATATGAAGTATTGTCCAATACAAGACTACTTGCTACGTAATTGATTAATGAATTATAAAGAGAAAATATTGTTCAGTAAATAACATAAATTTATCACAACTAAATTTAACTCAATATATTTGAAATATATACAAATTAAAACCTAGGTAGCTGGAATAACCCTTTTTCAACATGTGCTTCATCGTTGACATTTTTATATACTATCTTAGTGGCTTTTTCAATTTCTCCTTTGTTTGTTGTATTAGTGACTCCTCTTCTTTTAGTAAGAAAAATCCAAATTGAAATCTCTCTTTATATGAAGCTCAACCATTATAACCTGAAATATACAACCTAAAACATGTATCAAAATTTTTATCCAATATGTTTCAAAGATTGGATTTGATAAAATATAGTGCACTAAATACCCTTTCATCTTCCATTGACCCCAAAATCATTATTTGGCGTAATGCATATAATAAAAAATATTCACTAATTCTTTCTTGTATAACACTGTTGGGATACAATTTCTTCTATATCATTGTAATAACACATGTTTCTATTGGTTCATCTAAGATTAGATACTGTTCAACCATTATAATTCCAAAATTCATTGACTATTTTTTTTAGCAAATCCTCTTGCAAAATACCCTCAACTTCAATTCCATCAATTTATACAAACTTACTAAAATTATTAATGAGAGTACCTATGTATTTGATAAATAAATTACTTGTTATTTCTTCACCCTATAAATTATTCTAAAATATAGGATTCACCACTCCCATGGCTTCAAGCAACTCATCCCTTTGAAATCGATATCGAATTTTAGTAGATAAGCTTTTCAAAATGTCACTCAATTTCATTCATGTCTCATCTATGACATTATCAGATAGAACTCATGATATAGGTACTTCTTCAATTTGTACTCCAGCCACATGGGTTAGTCTTTGTAAAGTGTGTAGTGGTATTTCCTTTCCATGAATGACAATATAAATATGATCATTAATAATGAATTTTAGATAGTTTTTAGGGTACTTAATATCTATTAAAATTTTCCAACTATCAAATATTGGTCCCTTAAAAATTTCATTCGAGTAATATAATATATCAAGAGATTGACAAACATGTTTCCTTAATCGTATGAATTCAATAATATATATGGATCTCTCTTGCGCATGTTTCATCAAAAAATGCATTTCTTTCAACATGGGAAGAATACCACACAATGTTAGCAGGGTTTTTAAATCTATCAAATGGTACAATAAATATTTTACCTTGTCAACATCCATCTTATATTTAAACATAAAAACCTATCAATGATTGATATTCTTTAAATATTCTACATGCAAGCTCATACATGGAAACCCATCTTCTATAAACATCTTTAAATAGTTTTTTACCATCACAATCACAAATTTATGAAACTCTAAAAATCTTTGTGGACTGCTTGACATGTTCATGTGTAAGTCATGGATAAGCTCCTCCACTTTTGATACATTTTGACATGCGCTAACAATTTTGTAAGCAAAATTCATTCTATGTGCCATATAGTGGATTGGAGTCATATATGGGGCAACTATTGTTTGTAGGTGAACACATAGACCAGTTTTGTTCCTTTGCATTAGTGATGCCATACACACTAACACACGCTAAATAGGTACCTATATCATAATATTTCATCCTTAAAATATCTACCAAATTAGAAATAACCAATTTGGAAAGGTTCTCAACATTATAATTTTCCTTCATTTTACTTACATATAATAGGCGAGGTTTCCTTGAATGGTTCTCAAATGGATAAACATGTATGCAAACACATTATGTGTTATCAATTGGTATTACCTGATTAATGGAAAATTAAATAAACCAAGTTGGTTTTAAATTTTCCTTCAAATCCCCTTTTCAATCATCTCAAGACATTTTTCCATATGCCAAACACTACTATATGACCAATGTGATTGAGGAATGTTATGCAATCCAATATTCTAAATTAAAATCTTGTAATTATTAGAAGTATATACTAAGAGCGGGGGGGGGGGGGGGGTGAATTAGTAGATAATAATTCACATTTAATTCTAAAACCATTACATCATATATCAACTTGATCTATAAACATAAATATAAAAACACATTCATCCAAAGTATGAACAAGAGAATACATCACATGAACACATAATCTATGTGGGAAACCCTCATTGTTTATAAAATGCACTGAACCCTACAAGATGGAATACAATCCTATAAAGATAAGATTCAACATTTAGACCAACACCAACTGATCAAGGAACACCCACCCCTTAATTTAGTCAAGCACCCACTTGAACTTTAGCTAGCTCCAAGTAGCAAGGAGGCTACAACCCCCTAGGTAACCAAGCACCAACTTAAATACCTCTAATTTTATGTATTCTATACCTAATGAAGGAATTATTCTTTCTTGCACTCTTCTTCACCCTTCAATCTCTCTCAAATAGCCTCTAGGGATTACTCACTCAACTAGCCTCTTCTAGGCTTATTAGGTCTAATGACCTATTTGTCCACCTTAACCAACTTGATCATATAAGAATGATTGAATCTCTTTACTCTATGATGGTCCTCAATGATCTATATCTTCTCTTTGAAAGGTTCTCTTCTTCACTTAGCTCCTCATAAACACAACTAACACAAATAGGCCAATTAGACCTTGTACTTATACCACTCCTCTTGGTCTAACCCATCTTGGTTGGCCAAGATGCTTACCATACTTTTTATTCCTTTGAAATATATATTCATACATGTTACATGTAATAATTACACACTCCTTATGTCAGCCATTACCCTTAAGACCAAGACACTAATTAGGCCTAATAGAGACCTAAAGGAATTATGCTTGCAAACCAACACATTATACCTTGGACATTTTGATCCATATTTATCCTTCACCAATGAATGAAACATATAAAACTTGCCTCTAATAGGCCCTTGATCACTTACACATAGGTCCATGCCACTTGGAACTGAACTTCACACCTTGAACCAAGCCATTCTAGCCTTCTCGCCAATAGGCCTATAAACACAAAAAACATAGTCTTATAGAACTAAATCATAATATTGATTTTATCATATAATCCACTCAACCAATTTCTTGAATAGATCATACATGACCTTTACAACACCTCCATGTGCTTTAGATACTCCAACACAATCCAACAATACTCATATTACCTTTCTCAAATTGGTCATATACAGTCAAAATATAGTCAAACCATTTTGAATCTCCATATCATACCTTATAATCAGTCTTTGGGACTTATATAACAACATAAAACTCATTAGATTCTCTAACACTGTGCAAACAACATCAAACTTACTCCCTCAAAAAGACCACTCTGACTGCCTGTAGCTTCCAACAGTACAATCATGTAGATGTTATTGTCTAGCATATGAAAAGACACTTTCATAACATCTAATCCACATTCCTAGATTATATGTTATATCTATATCATTCTCAAGTAGATATTTCTCTTTTTCTAGTATCATCCATTGGTCTAACAGACCAATTCTTCAAATCACTATCTCATAGTATTCACTACTCAGGTAAGCTACTTTGAAAGCACTAATTCACCTATGTTTGAGAAACGTAATCACTTTAAAACCAATGGAACATAGGGAATAGGTATTAAAAAAATAACCCAAGTCATTTTATTCATCTCTACTCACTTGGAACACTTCCCTAAACACATATTCACTCTACTTAGATATTTCTCACTATTTTCACCATTTGTCTTTTAGCAACTAGTAGACTTGAATCATCAAAATTATTGACATAGAGAGCATATATTTCAAAATCAACTCCATATACCTTAATATAAAGTCTTTAACTTCAAGATTCAATGACTCTCATGTGTTGACTCAGTCAACCCTGCCTGTAACATCAAATTCTCTAGAAACAAGCTTCTTTTTATACCTTCTACTTACTACCCTAACAAACCAATGCCACTTGAAGGTCCTTGGAGGATTCTTCTACAAATTATTATAGTCAAAATTGGTCAACCAATCCATTCTAGGTCATATCCAATAAGCTTTTTCCAATTGTGTCACTATAAGGGTTTCTAGGAGGGTTTTGACCAGTTTACATTGTTAATGAATGTTTATAAAGATCTATATGTAAAACCACTAAAAAATAGTTGTAAATCCTTCTTAGGTCCATGTGACACCTCTCCTAAAAGGTTCAAGTCATCATGTAAAATTTTACATGTGCCAATGAGCATCATAAACTTCTTTTCAAGCTAGAATACCTTCATTCTACATGCATAAGTGTCCTTCTAATGTTGTTTCTTGCTTTATCTTCCTCCTCAAGACCTGAAAATTGGTCAAAACCTTTGAACCAACATATAAAACCTCATTCCATTCTTACATGAGCTATATTACCTTGGAATCCCAACTTGAATCTTCATTTGGACCTCACTAGGTCACTATGTACACTAGGTCTAGGACTACAAGTCAAACTTGGATATAAAAAGCACTTGG
The DNA here is from genome assembly GCA_037957365.1 of Torreya grandis. NCBI lineage: Eukaryota > Viridiplantae > Streptophyta > Pinopsida > Cupressales > Taxaceae > Torreya > Torreya grandis. The sequence goes on along the minus strand of JARHVA010000262.1, from coordinate 303,530 downwards.
ATCCTTCTTGTACTAATCTCAACACCTTAGGAACATGCCATACATATGCATGGAAATCTCCACATATTTCATCCTTATTCTCCCTATCCTTAACATGCTCACCATACTAGGCTACCAAGTCTATGCCACTACACAAGGATATCAAGTCTTATGCCTATGCCATTGTTCACATACCTGAAACAACACCAAAAAGATAGAAGAAACATGACAAGCCTTTAACCAATGATCACCTTATTTGACATCAATGATACTAATCATACTTTGACATCACCACTTTGTCATTACTCTTGACATCAATGCACACATGACATCAAGACTTTGACATCAATGGAAATGCACTTGCCAATAATCTCCCCCTTTATTATTAAAGAAAACCTCTTATTCTCCTTCTAACCATTTATAGTTAATGAAAAAGTGGACATATGCTCCTCTCAGGTTCATCAACAGAGTCCTCTGATCCTAGATACTATCCTCTTACACAACTCCCCCTTTGTCCATGTATGAATGTTTAATATAATTATAAAACACATGACTTAGTTTGATCAAGTCATCATGTAAACTTCTTGAATCCTTATCTATAAAAGACATCTCCATATTTTTACCATGACTGGAACACCACATATATGCTCCATCTCACATCATGCACATCTCTTCAAGTCTCTCAATCCATTTGAGTTAGCTCCCCCTAACTTCATACTTATACCTGAACCATGACATCTTCAACAAGTCTCCTTTAAGTCTACAAATAACTCTTCAAGTACTATGTTCCTCATACCCACATGCAACTTCCCTTCAATCTTCATAAGTCATTATGGCTCAAACCATTATAAGACACCTTCTCAGTTACTACATAATTAAGCAAGTTTGTGAGACCTCATATACAATGATAAACCTATAATCACACTTTTGTCTTCTTTAAGAGATTATAACTGTGAAAATAACAAGACGAACTCATGAAATACATGACCCTTGGTTCATTCTACTTCTCACTAGGACATCTTCATTTTTAGACTACTTGAAAACATCTCTATAGAAATATCAAGATGTCAATACATACTCTTTAGAATACTGTGAAGTCTATGACATACATAACCCATCATCTACATAGCTCTGAGACCTTATTCATGATATTAATAAATGGACATTTTTGTAGACTCCTTTTTGACCTTAAGGTCATCTTGATGCATCAAAAACACTGTAACCTTTAAGATATACTTCAATTTTACCAAAGAACAACTTTGCATACTTACAATCAGATTTTTTTTTAGGATGACACAAAACTTGTCACCTCAAGAATGTGGATGATCTACTTTATGAATTTTCAATAATTCAATCACTCATTCACGCATCTACAACTCATAAAACAATTCTTAATAAGACTGTTAATGGTTTTAAAGACCATTCTTCAACTCATTCATTCTACTATTCAGAAACATGCAATTTAGACATCTTCTTGAGCCAACAAGACCATCTTATATAAATGATAAAAACTTCTATAAGGTCCTCACAACATCAACCACTCACCTTCATGCTTTAAAAGCCATCGAGACTCAAACACTACCAAGCACCCTTACAGCCAACATATAGTCAAGACTAGGTTTGAGAGACCTTATTCACTTTAAGGAACCTCTGATACACTTTGACATTTTAGATATGTAAACATACGATCAAATAATGATAACATCATTATAAGATCACTATAGTATTTATAATAAATGAACAACATATATTCATACTAGCATTGGTCTTCAAGACCAATCAACAACCTTTTATACCCCTACTCTGTCTTTGTCTTATAAGTCACCATCTAAGCTCACACAAATGCATCATGAGCATGTAGATATCTAGAGAAAACTTTGAACAAACCTTTACCTATTGATCAATGAGATCATAGGTCATTACACGACCAAGCATTCAAAAACATTCACCTTAGGGTTTGTAAACATAAAACCATCAACTCACAAATTTCACCTCTTAAGCTTTTTCTTTTATTCAAGTAACAAACTAACCAAACAAAAAACATCTACAAGATCTTCAAGACATTGATAACCTATATAAACACTCAAGATAATATTATCGAGTCTCTAATAACAACAAATAACTCACATTTACATCCAAGTCTACCAATAACAAAGCCCTTTACACACGATCACCTTTCATGAATATTTTCTTTGATAATCATATGTTTCAATCCTTCTTCAATGCATTGAGTAGGGTAAAAATGAGTTATAAACCTCATAAAATTATTAGATCAAAAATTCAAAATCCTTAGATAGGTTCTAATCCCATTCTACCTTCTCAGGTTCACTAGGAGAAAAACCCAGTCAACTGTAGTAAACTTTGATCTATATTTATTGCACTTGTACAAACCCCTGAATCAAACCACCACTTGATGGGTCTTCTAGACTGAGTCATTTTCAACTTTGATTCTTATCTCATCTTGATTTGAATTCATCAATGGCATGTATAATCTAATTTTTTCAAACTGGTTTCCATTGATAGATTTAACTTTTCAAATTCTAATGGTCATACTTTCAAACAAAATTGGCTAAGTTTGGAAAATAGAGAAATATGCCTAGAAGTCTGGATTTGAACCACCATAAATTTAGATAGGGTTAATTTTAAGAATTGACATTTGAAATTTATGAACTAGGAATAAAACAAAACAAATCCATGTGACTATTTTCTTCTGACACCTTCACATGTGTGGGTGATAAGGTCATCAAACTATCTACTCAGCTTGATTTAACAAGACAATAAGGATGAACTAGGCAACCACAAAAGCACTCCAAAGTCTTCTTATCACCTCCATAAGTACACCAAACATTATTGAAACCTCATATGACCTCTCATATCATCTTCCATGCCCTCCAAGACCTGTACTACTATTATACACTTACAAAACATCCTTTTAACTTCTTTATTTATGCGAACAAGACATCAATACTCCATGACCTCATGTGACATTCAAAATTCTTTTGTTGGATCTTTTCAACTCAAAATACAATCATGAAAACATGATATTACCTTCAATACTTCATTAATATTTAGATAGACCTCAATTAGGTCTCATACTCTAGGCTTCTAATCAAACCATTACCTATCTTTATTCTTTCATGTTAGCTAATCAAGAGACCAACTTCGATAAAATCTATCATTCAACTCAAGTTTGATCTTGGATTTGGATTTAGAATATTCCTTCTTATTCAAAATTTCTAGTTCCAATATGTAGAATATTATGCAAACATCAACCATTATGTTCACAAACTTATCCATCACTCCAAGTAAGATATACATTATTTTCATCACACCTCAAGCTACTTAGGATCACATGTAGGCTGTCTAACCTCCTCCAAAAGTTTGGATATGATACCAATTATTAGAAGTAGCTAATAAAAGGGAGGGGGTGAATCGGTAGATAATAATGCACATTCAATTCCAAAACCATTCCATTATACATCAACTTGATCTATCAACATAAACATGAAAACACATTCATCCAAAGCATGAACAAGAATATACATCACATGAACACATAATCTATGTGGGAAACCCTCATGGGGGATAAAACCCACTGAACCCTAAAATATGGATCATAGTCCTATAAAGACAATATTAAACATTTAGACCAACACCAACTAATTAAGGATCACCCACCCCTTAATTTAGTCAAGCACCCACATGACCCTTAGCTAGCTCCAACTAACAAGGAAGCTACAACCCACTAGGAAACCAATCAAAAAATTAGCTATCTCTAATATAATTTATTATACACCTGATGATGGAATTCTCTTGCTTTCACTCTTCTTCACCCTTCATTCTCTTTCAAATAGCCTCTAGGGCTTACTTGCTCAACTGACCTCTTCTAGGCTTATTAGGTCTAATGACCTATTTTTCCACCTTCACCAACTTGATCAGACAATAATGAATAAATATATTCACTCTTTGATGGTCCTTAATGACCCATTCCTTCTATTTTAAAGGTTTTCTTCTTCACTTAGCTCCTCACACACACAACTAGCATAAATAGGCCAATTAGACCTTGAACTTATACCACTCCTCTTGGTCTAACCCATATTGGTCAGCCAAGATGATTACCATACTTTTTATTCCTTTGAAAATATAATCATATAGGTTACATGTAATAACCACACACTCCTTAGGTCAGCCATTTCCTTTAATACGAAAACACTATTTAGGCCTAATAGAGACCTAAAGGAATTAGGCCTGCAAACCAACACATTACACCTTAGAACTTTTGATCCATATTCAGCCTTCACCAATGAATGAAACACATCAAACCTACCTCCAATAATCCCTTTATCACTTCCACATAGGTCTATGACATGTTTAACTCAACCTCACACCTTGAACCAAGCTATTCTAGCCTTTTCACCAATAGGCCTAGAAATATAGTCTTTTAGAACTAAAGCACACTATTGATTTTATCATATAACCCACTAAACCAATTGATTTAATAGATCATAAATTAAATTTTAAATACCTAAATGTGATTTTGATACTCCAACATAATCCAACAATCCTCAAACTAACTTTCTCAAGATGACCACTCAGACTGGTCATATACAGTCAAACAATTTTGACTCTCCATATCTAATTAGGGACATACCATGAATAAAATACCTTATAATTAGTATTTTGGACTTATATAACAATTTAAAACTCATTTTATGCTCCAACACTACTCAAACAACATCAAACTTACTCCTTCAAAAGGACCACTTAGACTACCTATAGCTTCCAACAATACAATCATGTAGATGTTCTTGTCTAGCATATGAAAGAATAATTTCATAACATCTAATACACATTAATAGATTATATTATATATATATGTCATTATTAATTATAAATTTCTCTTTTTATATTAGTATCTATTGGTGTAACAAACCAATTCCTTAAATCACTATCTCACAGTCTTCACTACTCAGATAAGCTACTTTGAAAGCACTACTTCACCTATGTTTGAGAAACATAACCACTTGAAAACAAATGGAAAATAGGTCATAGGTATTAAAAAAACACCCCAAGTAATTTGATTCATCACTACTCACCTAGAACACTTCCCTCAACACATATTCACTCTGCCTGGATATTGTTCATTGTTTTCACCATTTATCTTTTAGCAATTAACATAATTGATTCATCAAAATTATTGAAATCGAGAGAATATATTTAAAAACCAACTCCATATAAATCAAGATCAATTATTTACCTTTAATCTCCAATGACTCTCATGCATTGACTCAGTCAACCCTGCTTGTAACATCAATTTCTCTAGAAACAAGCTTTTTTTTGTACTTTTTGCTTACTACCCTGACAAACCAATGCCACCTTGAGGTTACTAAAGGATTAATATACACTTTTAAATATTAAAAATTAGTCAACCAATATATTTTGGTCCATATTCAATAATATTTATCTAATTAGGTCACTATAAGGGTTTCTAGGAGGGTTTTGACCAATTTACATTCTTAACAAATGTTCATGAGCTCTTTACCTAAAACCAGTAAAAAATATTTGGAAATAATTTTTAGGTTCATGTTACACCTCTTTCAAAAGGATTAAGTCACCATGAAAAATATACATGTGCCAATGAGCATCAAAAACTTCTTCTCAGGCTAGAACACTTTCATTCTGCATACACAAGTGTCCTTCTAACATTGTTTCTTGCTTTATCTTCCTCCTAAGGACCTAAAAATTGGTCAACACATTTAACCCAACCTATCATACCTAACTTAATGCTTACATGAGCTTTGTTACCTTGGAATCCCAGCTTGAATCTTCATTTTGAGCTCACTAAGTTGCTATGCACACTAGGTCTAGGACTGCAAGTCAAACCTGGATATAGAAAACACTTAGATCCTTCTTGTAGTGATCTCACCACCTCAATAACATGTCATACATATGAATGCCAAGATCCATTATTTCCAACCTTCTTCTCCCTATCCTTAACAAGCTTAACATACTAGGCTACCAAGCCTATGCCACTACAGATGGCTATAAATCCTTATGCCTATGACACTATTCACATACCTAAAACAACACCAAAAAGATAGAAGAAACATGAAAAAACTTAAAATAATGCTCACCTTCATGAGAACACTACTTTCCTTGCTTAACCTTCTTTGACATCAATGATACTGATCATACTATGACATCACCACTTTATCATTACTCTTGACATCAATGCACACATGACATCACGCCTTTGACATCAATGACAACATACCAGCTAACAATAATTTGAAAAATTAGAGATTGGTCTGCCTCTTTCTAGAATGTGATATAAAGTGGAAAACTATATATTTTTGGCAAGTAGATTGACTTGATCAACTTTTCCAAATTGAGCTATGATTATTCCTACTTTATGAATGAGGTGTTGTTGATGATTTTCATTCTCTTTTACATAAAATTAATGTATGCATTTTTCCATCTCACTATTTTTTTGATTTGTTCATCTTTATATTTTATTGACTCATATATTTTACCATAATGTTTCTCAATTATGTCCAACTTGAGTTGTATTTTGTGTTCCTTTCCAATTTTCCAACTGCATATTATACATTTGCATTTTGTTGGTGTTTTGATATTATTTTCATGATGTATAGGTTTAATGAATGGTTATTTATCTACCCTGTCAAACTTAAATGACCTTTCAATTGTCCATGTACTTCTATTCTTTCACATAGAATTTTTACTTCTATTTTTAACTAAAGATTGTGTTGGTTGAGTAAAAATATCATATGTTGGTGTTGGGTACTTATTATCGACATCCATGATGATGTAATCTTATGTAATTTTCCTTGAATTTTAGGAGGGCATTTCATACCCAGGGATATCTACTAGTGGAGGCATATCTTCAAAAGGGTTATTAATGGGTTATGCTTGAAAAATGTGTATTAGATCTTGTAATTATTATTAAAAATTCATCCTTAAAATGAAAGTGTAAAGAATTAATAAATGTAGTAAATCATATAATATTTAGTACCTCTATTTGAAGTTTGATATCTAGGGATGTCTTCTAGTGGAGGCATATCTTCAAAACTATTATCATTGCGTTCTGCATGTAAAATGGTTGTAGACTAATTATTAATAAAGATTATAAAAAAAGTGTAAATAAATAATATAACAATAAATAAAATAATGTTTAATACCTATATCTAGTATTTCATACTCAGGTATGTCTTCCAATGGAGGCATATATTCAAAACTATTATCATTGGGTTCTACATGTAAAATGGTTGTATACTAATTTTTGATAAAAATTGTAAAAAAAGTGCAAATAAATAATAAAACATTAAATAAAATAATATTTAGTACCTCTATTTGGATTTCATACCCAAGTGCATCTTCTAATGGATGCATATATTTGATTATATTATCATTAAATTTTGCAAACAAAATGGTTGTAGACATTAATTAGTAATGAACCCTAATAGTAATGAATAAATAATAATGGTTTATAAATTAATATTTATACCTATTTTTTCCCTTTGCCTAAAATAAGATAACATGTTGTTCTATTTTTTAAATTTACCTAACACCATGAAATCAACATTGCACACAAATGATAGTCACCCAACTATTGCACATAGATGCCTAACTACGCCACATAGTCCTTGAATGCTAGTTGTAGTTTCTTGACTGTTCCATAAAGTTAGTTAACTACTTCATGAAGTCACTTGATTTCTCTGTGTAGTCACCCAAATACTACCTAAAGTCATCCATCATCTTCTTACTAGTATCCATCACCTAGTTACTATTGTCCATCACTTAGTTACTATCGCCCACCTGCTGGTTACAGAAGCATGATAATGAAATTTAGAAAAGAACATAGAGGAAAAAATACCATATATATATATAGTGTAAAATACCCCTAGATTGGATTTCTTAGACTTGATGATATATATTTATATGGGGAATCTTATTTTATAAAGTAGGCCAGCCAAACCTCAAATTTAAATTCTACCATAAAATTTAGGCAATCCCACACTGTTGGCTACCCTAAAAAATTGCCAAATGCTGATTTCAAAAAATGGAATATTCATGAATTAACAAAGCTTCACCATTAAAAAAAACCCTAACTATAACAACTCTATTATTATATACGTACTTCAATTGTAAATGTAACAAATAGGTATTTACACATATCTTATGTATCCATGGCCATCCTAATAGCATGTTAAATGCACTAGTGTTGAGAAAATCTAAGAACCAAGTAGCAACAATTTTAGGTCCTACCATAAGTGGTAACACAATAACTCTAAGAGGTTTTTGACATTTTCCATCAAAGCCTTTTACTATGTTCACTATAACAACAAATTTTTATGTGTATACCCAAGGTTAGTAAGTAATGTCATAGCGCAAATGTTTTCACTTGAATCATTGTCTACCATAACACTCTGTATGGGGTGTGAGTCAATGAAAGCACATATAAACAAAGATGCATTGATAGAATAATCAAAAATAATTTCATTATCATCAAATGTAATCATATATTGTTGTATTTGTGCATTTTTAAGTGTACCAATAAGGCCATCAATAAGAGGAGCCTCTCTAAATTTAGGAGCATAGGAAGCTATAGGAGGATGGGCATGGTAAGTCATATACACCTCAAGATTAATTTTGGTTTCTTATGTCACATGGTTTGGAAATGTATCCGTAAACATCTTAAGATTTGAATTAGGTTGTGCAACTAAATCACTAGTAGGTGTGCTAACTTCATTAATCTCAATAGTGTTTTTGTCAATGAGGTCTTGGATCTTATGTCTTAAATGAAAACATTTATTAGTTGAATGTCTTGCACATAAATTTCAATCACAATATGGATTGATATAAAAATTATTGGGTTTGGATTTGTCATGTCAAATTCCAAGGGTGAAGGAGTAGATATGAGTTTGCAAATAAGTAACCTTTGTAATGACTTATAAGGAGATACTAATATTCATATAAATTGTCTTTGTTGAGGATTAAAAATAACAAACCTACTAATAGGTTTTGAAATAACATTGACTATTGTTTTAGACTCATGTTAAGAATAAAAGACTTATCTTTGAAAGGCGGGTTATTTTTACATTTTTCATTAGGAGACATGAAAGGGTTGGTCTCATAATTTAATTTGATCATGGTGGGAAGCTTGACCTCATTGCATTTAACCATATGGTACATATCATCAAAATATTTAAACATTTGATTATAACAAACTCAAGGATGGATAAAAGTAGGCTTTATTTGAAAAATTCTTGTTATTCCTTTTCAGGCAAAGGATTTGTCATTTTTGAAAGCATAATCTTGTAACAAAGCACATAGTCACTAATGGGCTCTTCATATCCTAATTTTAGTTGTGTAGTTTGACCATAGGATTTTTTCTCACTAAAGTTGATAGAGAAATGAGCTAAGAATTGGTTAGCCAAAGGATTGGAATTATGTATTGATATAATAAGTAGGTTATAAAACCATATCATACCATAATCCTTAAAAATCTTAGATAAAACTTTTGTTATTAAACTATCATTAGCTGCATAATATAAACATGTTGCATGGAAGGCTCTAAGTTATTGTTCCAGATCACCTTTACCATTGAATTGTGTAAGATTAGGTAGAACAAACCATTTAGGTATGGAAGACCTAGAATTTTTTGGGGACAAAGGGTTGTGTAATAATGCTTGAGAGTTCATTGTATGGCCTACTCTATTACAACCTTGTTTCATTTGATTAACCTTAATTTGAAGATCTAGAAATTGTTGCATAAATATTTAGTTGGTAAGATTAGTAGCCACATTATATAGATGAGAAATATGATATTACACATGATTTATAGGCATACAGGGCATAAAAGAGGCAATGTGTTGTATAAGGATACTATTAGATATCTGGGGAGTAAATGGTGGTGCCCCCATGGTAGGTATACTAAGTGTATGCATCACTTGTGTGACCATAGGTGTAAACACATTAATATAAGTACTATAAATAGTGGTATAAACACCTAATGTATGATGTGAGTCTATAGAAAATGGATTAATATCATTCAAAGGTTCACAATATGATTCCTCAAATGTGGTTTACTTAGCTAGCTTTTTATTTTCATTTGTAGTTACATGTGAAAATGCCTCAATCATATGGGGATTTATCTTAAGATATTATTTGAGTTCATATCAATACATATCATCAAAGTGGTCATCTTGTTCATTAATATCCTTATTTTTACTATTGATAATGTTTATATCTCTACGTATATAAAAATAATAAGTATTAACATCATTGGCATCTTTCATTATAACAATTTTAGGGGTTTTAAGGATTGTATAAGCCAAATAAATTGAAACCCTAAAAAAATTAAAACTCTAAAGTAGAATTAAATATAGGTTTTTATGATAAAGTAAATAATTGGGTTCACCAAATGTTTTGATTATTTTACACCCAAGAGATATAAAATAGTTAAAACTATGCATTAATTCAGATTACTGAAATAATAACAATAAACATAATAATTTGAATTTAAATGGGCTAATAGATATTGTAACCACTTGATTTAGAATTGACAAGAGAAGATAAGGATGATGTAATTAGGTAATTATGACTATATTCACTCACATAAGATTCCATAATATATGGAAATGCTCAAAATATGCTTTATCAGGCACTTAATTTTGAAACAAGGGTTGATAGATTTTTGGACCTTGATAGAAAAGTTAGACACTTATGGTAACCGACACTATTAGGGTTTATTGGTAGTTTCCATGCATGTAGTTGGGGTTTTCAACTATTGGTATCCCTACTCCTACTCATGTAATCTATTCACATATGATCAAAATATTTAATTTTGTGATTATACTTATTTTCAATCTCTTTTGTCTAAAACCCTAATTGTGCTTGATTAACCACAACATACCTTAAAAAGGGGTAAGTACTTTAGGAAGAATGAACCTAACCACTCCCCATTGAATGGATAATAATTTCCTACATTATAATACTTGAAGAGGGCTCTAATTGCACATAGTTCACACACTTAGTGAGTGTGTACAAAATCATGAACAACCTAGAATGTAATAATGTATTTGATCTTTGACTTTTGGCACCATGAAAATTTGACCTATTTGTATTCATATTTGGATATATCGACTAATCTAGGTAACTCATTGAATATTTGAGGTGTGTATATGCCTTTTGAATAATGTTCCAAGAGAGTGAGAGATGATCCAATATCTTTTTAGGTGATTTGTAGATGTAGAATACCTTGGGGGTGATTTGTTCATATATATGTTACTCTTCATTAATTTATCGCTACAACCGAGCCATGAAATGTGTCTAGGCCAACCTAATAGAGATTTAAAAAGTTGAATAGTATTTGTTGAAGGGCCCTGTACACTTCTTGTAGAAGGAGGTACTTGTGGTACTTGACATTGTCCAAGTTTACCAGTAGTGTCCTAGAAGTGAAAGTAAGGATATGAGGTATGGAGAATTTATGTCTAGGATTCAAAAGGTGTTCCTATATAGACCAATTTGATCCTAAATAAATATGTTTGGTGGATAAAGGTGGCTAAGATAGTGGATATGTAGATTGATAGATGAAAACTATGTTTAAGAATAAAATATATGTACTTTTTCCAAGTATGTAAAATTGATGTTTCTAAAGTGTCAAAGACCAAATTTAGATGTCTATAAGCAACAATACTTAAAAGATTTAAGGAAAATAAAATATGCTTTAGTGGGACTATTTTGATATTTGTCATGCCCGTATATGGTAATAATATTGAAAATGACATACCTCATTGATTAACAACATCCAAACTAGTGTATTGTGATGTATTTATACATAAAAATTTGTGGTTCGATAAATGCACTAATGAATGCTTGATCTTATTTCTAATGATTATAACTACTCAATAGCTTCATTTTTTTACACAACCTTTTATGATTCAATGAATTTGTATCTTATCTTGAATTATTGTAACTACCCAATAAATTCATGTGAGTAATGAATTCTCTATATTTCATATTCAATACTAATTGGATTATAATGCCTATTTATTTATAATGAAATTAAATTCAAAGTAGGACCATATTTTCACCCAAACCAACCTTCAATGGTCAAAAATAATTTTGGTGGGTGTAACACCATGAAACAAAGGTTATCTTCATTAGTATAAAATCAAAATTAGATTGAAATGCTATCACTAACCTAATAATGTGTCCTCAGATTAAGCAAGACTAAGAAGAATGCAATTTAAAAGAGAAAAAAAAACACCATTATTATAACTTATTGCAATTCTATTACCAATTTTGTGATGTTCTCGGATGTATAGATGTGGTTTTAAGCTTCTTGGTGGATGTGTATGATCAAATAAATAACATCTCCCATTGATAAATGGACATTTTATATTGATAAGTGATGGGCTTGATGTATGAGTGGATTTCCAAAAGGGCAACTCTTTGTTGTGCTATCAAGACTTGTTAAGAATGGAGGGGGAACCCTTTATTTATAGATTTTTCGAACTAATGTGGATTGTTATAGGAGATAGGAGATCAATGGTTGAGGACTAGTCCTCCTCCTCATAAATGAGGGAGGTGGAGTGTGTAAGAAGAGGGATGGAGTGTGTAATAAGAAGAATGATGACGCATGGGCTTATGACATGCCTTGTTGAAAAAGGGATTGAATGATAATTAGAAATGAATTAAAAATTCATTTGTGCAAGAATGTGAGGAAAATATGATTAACTAAATAATGGAAAATAGGAAATATGCATTCCATGGAATTAGCCATTAAGGATAGACTAGCTAATTAATTTAGATTAATTAACTAATAATATGTGATGTAAAATTTATGGGAATGGATGTGATCATATAATAAATAATTAATTGATCAAGGGAGGGGGATCGATAGTGATGGCTAGTGATGTTAGTGAGAATATAATATTGATTAGATGATTTAAGACAATATTAGTGTAGATTAGTAAGATAGTTAAAATTGACACAAAGTATCTAATTTTAGGTGTCTACAATTTAACCCTCTTTGAAATGGTGTTGTGAGACATGATGTGTGGAATAACACCTTTTTAAATAAATAATAAGTGAAAAAAAGGTGGATGAAATTTAGACAATGATGATAAAAGAATGTGATGGATGATATCCACTTAAGAGGAAATACAGGGATGAAGGACATGGATGGGATATCAAAAAATAGAGGAAGAAGTTAGAATAAAAGAAAAAATGGGTGGGTGATAAAGAAAGAGAGGTTGGGATGTAATATGATGATTAGCCCATGGGTTAGATTAATCCCACTTGAGAATGCTTGCACAATTTAATTTATGATGATGTGGATTGAGTTACCCCAAGTAGGGCTGATTTGGAAAGGATATATCCCAAGTTAAGCTACACACTTTGATTTACCCTACGTAGGAAAAATATGGGAATTAAATATACTGAAAAGCCATAGGCTTATATTTGAGAAAGATCTATCCCGATGATGAAGCTGCAAGTTTGCTTTTCCCCAAGCAGGGTGAAAGCTATGAGCTTGGATTGGTTGGATGATTGATTGACTAATTGATTCATGTATTTGTAAGCATTTATTAAGGATTTAACCCATCACATGAATCAAGGATGAGATGATCATGCCAATGTATGACAATAAGTTTAAAGGTTGAAGCAAATGTATGTGCAGACAATATAATGATGGTTCAAAAGATGAAGTAGCCATAAAAAACCAAGTACATGAGGATGCCCCAAAGTGATGAAATAGTGATTGAATAATTATGTGATTAGACTTTGAGATAATTGGATTAACTTTGGATGATATAAGGATTAGATAAGGGCCACAAAAAAAATGATGTTTGCATACATGGGTCATGAGGATGATTGTTAGTTATAAGGAAAGTAAGTTGATAGGAATGGATGTGGAATGAAGAAAAAGGATGGTAACAAAAATGGTAATGGTGATGATGGCCAAAATAGCTTTAGAAATTCTATGTGACTGAGTGTTGCCTACATAGTCCAAATAAACCTTAGGATGACGTAGGTATTATAGATAAGGAAGGAATGTGATGAGGAAAAAATGATGAAAATGGGAATGACGGTGGTTGGGCTAATCTCAAAAAATCCATGTGACTGAGCATTCCCTTTATAGTCCAAATACATCTTAGGCCACTATAATTCTCCTGAAAAGTGATGAATATGATGGGAAATTATGATAAATATATGCTCATCTAATGTTTAAAAATGTCAAAGAGGGATGAGATGTTTTGATTTGAAAAAATGATTTTACAAGGGGATAAACTATGACCTTAACACATATCCACATGCATTTTTCAACTTTATTTTTGGTATGCATACGATAGTATACATCATGATATAAAAAGCCATGATGAACTGGATATAGCGGGTGTAAAGACTAACTCTCAATCCAACAAATAAATGACATAAATGTACCATGACATGGAAAAATTAGGATGACATTGTTATCATATGCTGATGGATGGACTCAAGTAATCACATGAAAAGAGGCATATTGGTATGGAAAAACCATGATGAATATATTTTCAAATGCATATGAACTGAGTCAAGGCACAACAAGAAAAACAAACAAGCAAGCAAACACATAAACTTGAAAATAAAAGCAACATAAAGCATCTTGTCATTAATCAAGTCAAAATCCACACATGAAGGATCAATTATATCGATAATTGGTTCCCAAAAATAAAGATACATGTAAGGAGATGGATTGGGAATAAAATATCCTAAAATAAGTTACATGCTTTGATTTTTCCCAAATAAGGCGAAAACTACGAGCTTGGATTGAATATTTACCCCAAACAAGGTGGATGTGGGAATGAAATATCCTGAAAAGAGTTGGATTGATGAATAAAAAATGATCAAGGATTACTGATTTGATTTAGGACAAGACATTTTTTTTGGATTTTGTCACTTTATATACTTTTTAAGGATTTTTGGTCTTTTTCGGATTTTATGGATTTTGGGATTTTTTGATTTTTTTGGTATGATGTTTTTGGATTTTATGGCAATTTTTGGTTTTTTGGAATAAGTATATACAACGGATACTAGCAAAGTGAAAAATTGTTGTAAAGCATGGGATGAAAGTGATAATAGATGGAGGAAATTTAAGATGATGTTTAATGATAATGGACGTTGAGGGACTGTGTGGAATGGATTAGGGATCTCCAAGGATCATGTTGACTAGTAGTAGATTCACAATATAATATAATTATCTTGATATAAATGAAGAAGGAGAGTTACCAAAGACCTATATCTTATACTTCATTTAAATTTCAACTTGAGGATGTAAACTTGATAAGATGACATCACAATATGTGCACACTTAATATTCTGCCGATTGTAATCTAAGATGCTAAAAAACATGTAAGAGATAGAACACTAAAATTGAACACTCATAGAAAATTGTGAATTAAATGATTACACTATTTATATTTAGAATCTTAAAACAATTATCTACAAAGCTGAAACTCACATAATTCAAAAATAAAACACACAACACATAAATGAAATAAATAACATGCTTAGCTAATTAATTTGTTGGATTGTTGTTGCAAGACTTCAAAAGAGGGACCTTCCTCCTTCTAACTCCAGATTCAGTCCTTAATCTTAAAACAATGAAATGGACTTAGAAATAATTGTTCATATTAATCAAATGCAACAAAGAATTGTTGTAGGGAAATTACAACAATGGTTGTCTTACAAAATGTGATTCTACTATATTTTACTAATTGATCTCCACTACCTCTTAATCCTATTGCTACATATATAGAAAACATGAGAGATTGTCTTATACAAAACAAAATACATTCCAAACTAAGAAACATTCGACTATAAGATAACATAAATTAGTTCCTTCTACTAAGGCTACAACTCATATGGATCTTGCAACACTGCTTCAGGACAAACCAAGTTGTTTTAGTCTTCACCTGAATCTTTACTATGATCCATGAAAGTTTGTTATAATTTTTATGAGTTGATTGAATTAAGAATCAAATTTTGTTTATTCACAACTTTAGTCATGTAGTGGATGTAGGATGTTTTCGTGTGATGGAATCCCTTTGCTAAAGGATGGTATGTGATATATACCTATTTCTTCAAAACACCTTAAACACATTATGAAGAAAAACATCCTATAGAAAAATATAAATATTATATACTAGAATCCAAGAAAAAAATATAACTATTCAAAGATATATGAGAACATAATGCTATTTGTAAAACATGGTTGTTTAAGGATAAAAGCTTATAGGAAAATAATTCATAAACATGATAAACAAGAAGGGTGAGTATGGCAAATGAGGACAAAAACATGACAATTTTGGGGCTCATCACACCCCCAAAATTAAGACTTTGTTCATCCTTGAGCCATAATATTATTCATTTCAAACTCACAAATGGCTCTAAAATCTGTAGGCTCAAAGGCACCACTGGATAGATGGACATAAAATCCACATCTTTGTTTAAAAAACTACCAATTTCTGACTTCCTTGGCTATATCTAATGGATTTTTATCTTGCTAATCTAGAATGGGGTACCAAAATAGAGGAGGCTAGAATCTTATGCTCAACAATTATGCTTTAAGGTCTCCTGCAAGCAAAATATATATTGTTACTCTATCAAATGCTGATTTTAAATTGAAAGGGGAGTATGGCTCTTTCCTCTTTAGCTCAAGAGTGATCTCATTTAACATTTCTATGAAAAATTATCTTGATGAAGGTCCCACATAAGTTCTCAAACCTAAGTAGAAATCCTAAGATTCTTCACTATTTTTAGCAAACAAAGCCCTCACTTCCTTCCATAGCATAATGTTATCCCATTCTGCCAACATAATCCTAGGTGTTATAGACTCTTCTCTGATAACCAATTGATTTTCTCTTTCTTTTTTCCTATATGCAGTCATCTCTCTGTTAAGGTGTGGAGCTAAAAGCTTCACCAATGAGCGAATGCAAAGGTTGCTAGTTTTACACAGTCACTGACGTCGGTCAGGGATCAACTGGAGACTGCCAACGTCGGTTATGGATCGGTCGACATCGGTCATGTGCAGGTAGACAGGGACTGACATCAATCACCTATGCATTCTAGAATTCTATTTTCATGAGATGAACGAATTATTTGCATGATAAGTTAAACTATTAGTTGTAAGTCTGTGTTTCTATTTTTGGCAACACTAATTTGGATATTTGATTAGGAGGTGTATCTAACGGTGGAGAATGCATAGCTCATGATCCCTAATTATTTATAATAGGGATAGATCTTCATAGCTTGTATGATGTAGAAATCAATTCAAGTAGCTGAATTGTGTTTGTAATTGTGAGAGAGAACTCTTGAGGGAAAGAGATCTGTACATCTGAGAGGTGTGGAAGAAAGAGAGATTTATTCAATTGTATTTCCTTCTGGAAGAGTTTAATACAAGTTTTCATTATTTCTTGTATCTCTTGTTCTTTGCTGATTCTGATTTCTAGTTACTTATTACTTTTGATTAATTATGTGTTTAGTTGCTTACATAAAAGTAGTCAAGTTTGTTGGTTGATCCCCAACAAGTGGTATC
This sequence comes from Torreya grandis, assembly GCA_037957365.1. Taxonomy (NCBI): domain Eukaryota; kingdom Viridiplantae; phylum Streptophyta; class Pinopsida; order Cupressales; family Taxaceae; genus Torreya; species Torreya grandis. The sequence continues at coordinate 285,949 of JARHVA010000262.1, read as the reverse complement.
AGAGCTCAGGTTGACTAACAGGTGTTTCAGATCTGGTTAGTGTTTGTTGATTACAGGTCACTCATAGGGGTTTTTGTTTGAGTGGGAGAAGCAATGGCAGAAGAAAGTAAATTGAGAATGGAGAAGTTTAATGGCAAGAATTACCAATTATGGAGAATGCAGATAGAAGATTATCTGTATCAGAAAGATCTATACTTACCGTTAGGTGGGGTTTCAAAGAAGCCCACAGCCATGGAAGATGAAGATTGGGAAGTTCTTGATAGAAAGGCTCTTGGATCTATAAAATTGAGTCTGGCATCTACTATGATATCTAATTTATCACAGACAAAGTCAACAGTAGAGTTAATGACTACTTTAGCAAATTTATATGAAAAATCCTTAGCTTCAAATAAGGTATATCTTATGAAGTAGTTATTTAATTTGCAAATGTAGAAAGGTGGATTTGTTTCTAATCATCTAAATAATTTCCATGGAATTATAAATCAATTAAATTTAGTCAAAATAGTTTTTGATGATGAAATTAAAGCTCTATTAATCTTATGCTCTTTACCTGAAAGCTGGCATAGCTTGGTAATGGCAGTTAGTAATACTGTATCTGCTTCAAATATTGTAAAAGTAGATGATGTTGTTAGTGTAATATTGAATGAAGAAATTTGCAAGAAAAGTACAGAGGAAACATCAGGGAATGCTTTAAGTTTTGAAAGCAGGGGAAGGCAAAAAGAGAAGAGCAAGCAAGGAAGATCAAGGTCTAAGTCAAAGATGAGAGGTAGATCCAAATCCAGAAATGGCAGAAAGATAACCTGCTGGAATTGTGGAAAGATAGGGCATGCATGGAAAGATTGCTGGTCAAAACCTAAAGAAGACAATTAGCATGAAGGTAAAGAAGAAGCAAAAGTTGTAGGTATTGTTACACAAGATGATCTTATATTCTCTTTGCATAATAATATAGAATCTTGGGTTTTAGATTCTGGTGCCTCTTTCCATGCAACCCCAAATAGAGAATATTTCAGTGACTATGTCCATGGAGATTTTAGAATAGTTTATTTAGGGGATAATGAGCCTTGTAAAATTATTGGCAAAGGAAAAGTGCAGCTGAAATTATAGAATGGCAACACATGGGTGTTGAGAGATGTCAAGCATGTTCCCATCCTGAAGAGGAATCTAATTTTTGCAAGAAAGTTGGGGGATGAGGGTTGCACAGTGACTCTCACAGCTGAATCTTGGAAGGTTTCCAAGGGTGCACTTGTATTGGCTAGAGGTAAGAGAGTAGGTACTCTCTATTTATGTAATTGTATTACTGATGATTCTCCTTTTGTATTATCTACTTCAGATGTAGATGCAAAGTTGTGGCACTAGAGGCTTGGCCACATGAGTGAGAAGGGAATTACTATTCTTAAGTCAAAAGGTAAGCTTTCAAATTTGAAAAGCATAGATCTAGATTTCTGTGAGCATTATGTTTTTAAAAAATAGAAGAGAGTAAGATTTATCAAAATTGGGTCAACAAAGAAGAAGCACAAGTTGGAACTTGTTCACACAGACATGTGGGGACCAGCTCAGGTAGCTTCTATTGGAGGATCACAATATTATGTTACTTTCATTGATGATGCTACAAGAAAGGTATGGGTCTATTGCATAAAGAATAAATCTGATGTTTTTGACACATTTAAGAATTGGAAAGCTTTGGTTGAGAATGAAATAGGTTTGAGATTGAAGTGCCTTAGATCTGACAATGGTGGTGAGTACTACAACAATAAGTTCAAAAGTTACTATTCTATGTATGGAATACGCAGGGAAAGGATGGTTTCAAGGACACCTCAGCAAAATGGTGTTGCTAAAAGGATGAACATAACAATATTGGAGCATGCACATAGTATGAGGTTGCATGCTAGTTTGCCCTTACAGTTTTAGGCAGAAGCTATAGACACTATGGTTTATCTGATTAACGGAGGACCCTCTACTGCTCTGGATGGTGGAATTCTAGAAGAGGCTTGGATAGGTAAAAAGGTAGATCTTTCATTTCTTAGAGTTTTTGGTTCTAAAGCTTTTGTGCACGTTGATAAAGAAAATAGAAAGAAGCTAGATGCTAAGTCTATGAGGTGCACTTTTATTGGTTATGGCTCTGAAGATTTCAAATTTTGGTTGTGTTATCTAGGAACTAACAAAATAATTAGAAGCCATGATGTTGTTTTCAATGAGAAGGTGATGTACAATGATCAGCTCAAGAAGCTGAAGGATTCTGAGTAGGGCAATGGAGATTTGGATGAGATTGTGATCCAAAATGAGCTCATGGGAAATCACTTCTAGAAAAATATAGACACTGACATCGGTCAGGTAAGAATCAATGTTGGTCAGATAGGTCAGACAGTAACTGATGTCAGTCAGACAGAGACCGACGTCAGTCAGACAAGAACCAATGTCAGTCAGATGGAATTGATGTTGGTTAGGTATAGGCCTGGAGATGATTGAGATTGGTCACTGATAGAAAATTTAGGCAGATATCAAGCAGAAAATGAGTCTCAAATGCCCATCAGGAGGTTAGCAAGGGTAAGTAAACCTCCAATTTGATATTCCCCTTCATTATTCTACTTATTGCTCACTGATAGTGGAGAACTAGAGAGTTTTGATGAAGCAATGCAGGTAGAAACCCAAAAATAGTGGGAGCTTGGCATGAATGAGGAGATTGATTCCTTGAAAGAGAACCAAATGTGGGATTTGGTTGAGTTGCCAGCTGAAAAGAAAGCACTAAAAAACAAATGGGTTTATAGGTTAAAGGAAGGTGAGAATGGATAGATGAGACATAAGGCCAGGTTGGTAGTAAAGGGATTTGCACAAAAACCAGGTATTGATTTTGGTGAAATTTTTTCTCCTGTAGTAAAGATGACTTCTATTCGGACTGTATTGTCTTTAGTTGCTATTGAGGATTTGCATCTTGAGTAGCTTGATGTTAAGATAGCATTTCTTCATGAAGATTTGGATGAAGAAATATATATGGATCAGCCAGAGGGTTTTGAGGTCAAAGGTAAGGAGAAGCTTGTGTGCAGATTGAAGAAAAGCTTATATGTCTTAAGCAAGCTCTTAGACAATGGTATTTGAAATTTGACAGGTTTATGACTGAGCATGGCTTTAGTAGATGTCAATCTAATCATTGTGTTTATTTTAAGAGATTGGATAATGGTAAATATATTATCTTGTTGCTATATGTAGATGCTATGCTTGTTGTAGGTTCACACATGTAGGATATTTCTGAGCTTAAGGTAAAATTAGCTCACACATTTGCCATGAAGGATTTGGAAGCAGCAAAGAAAATCCTTGGCATGAGTATTAAGAGAGACAGAAAAAATCACAGGTTGATTTTGTCTCAAGAAGATTATGTGAACAAGGTGTTGGAGAGGTTCAATATGTAGGATGCAAAACTGGTAGGTACACCTATGGCTAGACACTTCAAGTTGAGAAAATAATAGTGTCCTAATTCACATGATGAGGTAGAGTACATGAGTAGAGTTCCATATGCTTTCGTAGTTGGGAGCATAATGTATGCAATGGTATGTACTAGGCCTAATATTTCCCAAGCAGTGGGAGTTGTCAGTAAGTTTATGGCCAATCTAGGAAAGGAATACTGGAAAGTAGTTCAGTGGATTCTTAGATATCTGAGAGGGACCAACAGTAGACATTTGTGCTATGGAGGGTCAAATACTTCTCTACATGGATATGTAGATGCAAATATGGTAGGAGACTTGGATGGCAGGAGAAGCACCACATGATATGTTTTCACTATTGTTGGAACGACAGTTAGCTAGATTTCAAAGTTGTAGAAGGTTGTTGCCTTGTCTACTACAGAGGCATAATACATTCAGTCACAGAGGCTAGCAAAGAGATGATATGGATGACACGGTTCAAGGAAGAGTTGGGAAAGGAGCAAGAGAGTTGCAGATTGTATAGTGATAGTCAAAGTGCAATTCATTTGGCTAAGAATTCAGCCTTCCATTCAAGAACCAAACATATATAGCTTAGGTACCACTTCATTAGACAGGTATTGGAGGATGGCGAGTTGAAGTTGGAAAAGATCCATATAGATAAAAACCCTGCTGATATGTTAACCAAGCCAGTAACAAAGGAGAAGTTGAATCTTCATTCAGCTTTTGTTGGTCTTCAAGATTGAGCTTGAAGATGGAGAAACTAGAAGATGTTGCTGTATAGGTACAGGTGCAGCTGTTTATCTCCAAGTGGGAGATTGTTAAAGTGTGGAGCTAAGAGCTTCACCAATGAGCGAATGCAAAGGTTGCTAGTTTTACACAGTCACTGACGTCGGTCAGGGATCAACTGGAGACTACCAATGTCAGTTATGGATCAGCCAACATCAGTCATGTGCAGGCAGATAGGGACCAACGTTGGTCACCTATGCGTTCCATAATTCTATTTTTGTGGGATGAATAGATTATTTGCATGATAAATTGAATTATTAGTTGTAAGTCTACATTTCTATTTTTGGCAGGATTGATTTGGACCTTTGATTAGGAGGTGTATCTAACGGTGGAGAATGCATAGCTCATGATCCCTAATTCTTTATAATAGGGATAGATCTTCATAGCTTGTATGATGTAGAAATCAATTCAAGTAGTTGAATTGTGTTTGTAATTGTGAGAGAGATCTCTTGAGGGAAAGAGATCTGTACATCTGAGAGGTGTGGAAGAAAGAGAGATTTCTTCAATTTTATTTCCTTCTAAAAGAGTTTAATACAAGTTTTCATTGTTTCTTGTATCTCTTGTTCTTTGTTGATTCTGATTTCTAATTACTTATTACTTCTGATTAATTTCGTGTTTAGTTGCTTGCACAACAGTAATCAATTGTTCTTGTTAGATCCTGACACTCTCATCCTCTCCTGTGCTCATTCAAAATATATGCTAAAAATGCCTACAAAATGACATCTTGAATATATAGGTTAGGATTCCATTCCTTGTCATGTGGCACAACATAGTTATGAAGATAGAATTCACATTATTGTGCTTATTCCTCTTGTGAAATCTCTTTATATAATTGAAAGAAATAAATAGAATATATTAATTCAGATGGCATATCACAATAAATTCTCATGAACTTAAACTTGTGCCACTATTATTCAAGATAAATTAAATATACCTATGCAGGAGGCCTGCAGTCAAGGATCACTTGAGTAAGATTAGCCAGATCATCAACTTTTTGCCATTGTTTGGAGATTTTTTCTTCTTTAATCTTGACCTCTTCCTTTAGTTTATTTTTTTCTTTTGTTAATGCTCTAAAAATTTCACACTAGCTATTTATCCATCTCTTCAATTCAAAAGACATACTAGATGAGGAATTATACCTAATTACTTGGGTAGTTTTGGGCTTCGCCAATGGCTTTTCTGTTACAAGAAGCTATGAAATAATAGCTATAAGATGACTCTCTATTGAGGGCTACATCTGAGAATCTACTATAGCAAGTGCATCTAGTCCACCTACTGACTGGTCCTATAGCTTCTTTTTTAGTTGTTCTATTTTCTACAGGGCTTGCTCTAAAGTAGAAAATTTTGCTTGTATAGAGATTTTCTCCATTTGTTCTACCTATATATGTCTATGCATTGGTTCTTCTTGAAAATTTTTAGGGTTGTGTCTTTCTTTTTTTGTTTCCTTATTACCTTCTTGATAACAATCTTCCTTATCAGTCTCTATTTCATCAAAACCATATGCCTCAAATGTGTCATGATTGCTGGAAATTTGTTCTTCTTCAGACTCCTTACTAATTTATATAATAGAAGAAGGTTTAGTTCTTGGTTTTCCTCTCATCTTTCCTCTTAGTCTATGGGACCTTTGAGGATTAGATCTAACCTTGGTCCTTTTAGGGGAAGGAAAAAGCTCTTATTCAAAATCCTTAGAGTCAAGTTGGAGGATGAGTTTCCTCTTCCTTCTTCTAGGTTCTTTGTTTGTTGAAGTTTCCTCTATGAGGTTTGTCCTTGCTACAAGTTCTTGTGTGAATATAAGAGGGTCCTCTTCTTTAGGTTTTTATGTCATTGTAGGAGGTTCCTCTTCTATAGGTTCTTGTGTAGCTATAGAAAGGTCCTCTTTTATAGGTTCTTGTGTAACTAGAGGAAGGTCCTTTTCTATAGGTTCTTATGTAGGTATGGGAAGGTATTATTCTATCTCCATTTTTTCTACTACTTCAATTTCCTCTTCTACCTCTATATCTTCTTCTTTATCTTCCTCACTATCACTTTTTACATTTCTTTTTGAAATTCCTCAGCCAATCTTGTGATCATATAAAATAAGAAATTAGGAATATTTATCTCAATACCTTGTCATAAATGGTTCATGAATTTGAAATGAACACCATGCAATATGGAGTATCTTCCTTCATAGGTGAAATATCTACAAATGAATATAATAGCTCTTGACCATCTACCTAATAATGATAAATGTGCAATCCGTTATTTTAAACTCTCCAAGATTTCATTTCCTCTAATGAATTTTTGACTCTCTACCTAGGAATAAAACTTCTCCTACCATAATTTTCTTATTCAGGGTAATCTAGTTAATCTACTGATGACAATTTTGGATGTATTTATCTCCATTCCTTTCACTATTTCCAAATTCTTATATAATGAACCAAAAAATTATTCTATAATTCTTTAATCAAGAGCATTCATCCTCTCAAAATTTTGAGCCCACCCTACTTTTTGAATTAGGACCAAGATATATAGATTACTAGTCAGAGGAGAGATATCGAGTGGATCATGCTTGAGTAAGTCCCCTCCAATACTATAGGACAAAATTTCTTTTGTAGGGTTTGTGCTCTTGTAGGAAGGGTTATATAGCCTTGAGTAGAATGTTGGAGATTTACTTTGGAAGAGAGATAATCGGTTTGAATTATGGAAAATCCATCCCCAACTTAAAACAATCATTTATCCTCAAGGGATGCAGTTGACATGTGTGAATGACTTGTGAAAATGACAAGAGGTGGTGGCAACATCATTAAATGGTCACATCAATGAGTGAAAAAGAAGATTTCTCAAGATAGCATGAGCAAGTGGAGATATGGTAGTGTTTAATATCATTAAGACCCATCATCTTAGAGAATAATTAAACCCAATGAAATGAAATAAATACAAAATAGTTACCTTAATACTTTTAGGAGTACCTTCTCATGAATGTATGAATGATGAGTTGAAGTTGTGGATGTGAGTTTTTACTAACATGTGTTGTCCTTTGATCGAAAGCAAAAATGCTTTTAAAAAAAAATGTAATGTATGATGAAGTGATAGAAATTCATTTGGTAGCAAAAAATGCTTTCTATGGAAACAAGAAGTGTCCTACAACAACAATAATTATCCTATAGCAGCAATAATTTCATCCTGTAGCAAAAAGGAAAGTGATTTTTTGTTCCCAAAGAATGAATCTGTAAGCAAAAACATATGAAGATAAAAGTTTTTTTATTATAGTTTTTTTAAATGAATGTTGATCAGCTAGTGACCTGGTTTTATAATGCAACAACCATCAACAATGCTTGAAGGTTTTCATTGCTGAATTTTTTGATTTTTTTTTAAATTTTTTGGTCCCAACTCAACTGGAAGTGTAGAAGCCTAGGAGTTAGGATTTTATTCAGCTTAAACCAAGCCATTATGAATGGCTTGTTCTTGACTATAGGAATCTTTATTATTCATGGAAAATATTGGAGAAGGGTTGAGATAAATACGCTTCAACTATAGGAATAGGTTGATTTGCTTCATGAAGAAGAGATGAATGTTGTTCTTCAATAAATTGGTGAGTGAGAGTCTCCTTGGAAAATGTTTTCTTCTACATCTTGAGCTTTTGGCCATTAACAAGCAATTGGAACTAAATAGAGTCAATGGTCATGAGATTTATAGCTCCATTGTCAAAAACTTGATTGATATTATAAGGCCTAATCCATATAAACTAAATCTTTCCTTTATGATCCTTGTATTTAGATTCAAAGAGGAGTACCCAATGACGAGGTTGAAAATTCTTAATCTTGATTGATGTTCATGTCATGCCAACCTCCTCATTGTCTTTACACTACTTTAGTGTGATGAAGTGCTTCCTTTCTAATTTCATCAAGTGCATTCAATTGTATGATCCTATCTTATTGACCTTGGAAAAGGTCTAAGCCCAAATCAAGTGTTGTCCTTAATGTTTTATGCTCAAACTCAATGGGTAGAACATGATTTTTACCATAAACTAGTTCATAAGGAGTGAAACCAGTTGTGGTTTTGAAGGTGATTTTGTAAGTCCAGACTTCTTTTAAAAGACAAGTTGACCAATCTTTTCTATGCAAGATGATAGTTTTAGTGAGTATATTTTCCAATTCTCTATTTGTAACTTCCACCTGACCATTCGACTAAAAATGGTAAGGGGTGGATTTTTTGTGTCTGATTTAATATTCTTTTACCAAGGTAACTATGAGATCTGATGTGAACTTTGGTCCTTAGTCTATGACTAGTTCTCTTAGTAATCCATAGTGGGTGAAGATTTCTTCATATAAGAACTCAACTACTTTCTCATCTTGGGCATGGGTTAAAGCCTTGACCTTACCCCATTTTGTGATATAATTAGTGCACACTAGTATATATTTCTTATTATTAGATTTAAGATCTATGGGACCTATAAAATCAACTCCCCACTTGTCAAAAGGTTCTAGAGCCAATTGTGGTTGTAATGGTATTTTATAAGAGCGAGTGGGTTTCTCCATATGCCGACATTGATCACATCTATGGGTATAAATCATGGTATCCTTATGTAAGGAAGGCCAATAATATCTGATAGTAAGTATTTTCAAAGAAGTCCATTTGGCAACAAAATGACCCCCACAGTGTTCATCATGGCAAGCTTTGAAAATGTCATAAGCTTCATCTTCTCAGATACATATTTGTATAATTGAATCTGGCCTAATAATAAAGAGATATCCTATAATCTAGGAATAATGTATACTCTTTTGGATCATATGTTATCTTCTTCTAGGTGAAAAATGTTATGGTAGTGATCCTATAGCAAGATAGTTAGCAGTGTTTGTGAACCAAGGATATTGAATAGTTACTACAAACAAATGCTCATCAAGAAATGAATCATCAACAATAGGACTTTTCTCATAATTTTGTAGTCAAGATATAAAATATGCTACTACATTATCCTTACCTAGTCTGTCCACAATGGTGATATCAAATTCTTACAAATCCTACAATCTAGGAATAATGTCTACTCTTTTGGATCATATGTTATCTTCTTCTAGGTGAAAAATGTTATGGTAGTGATCCTATAGCAAGATAGTTAACAATGTATGTGAACCAAGGATATTGAATAGTTACTACAAACAAATGTTCATCAAGAAATTAATCATCAACAATAGGACTTTTCTCATAATTTTGTAGTCAAGATATAAAATATGCTACTACATTATCCTTACCTAGTCTGTCCACAATGGTAATATCAAATTCTTACAACAAAAGTAAGTATTTAATTATCCTACCTATTATAGTAGGTTTGTTCATCAAATACCTGATTATTGCATGATCTGTGTGGATGAATACTTGGTAACCTATAATTTAGTATCAATTTTTTTTGATGGAATAAATGATTGTAATAAATTTATTCTCTATTATAGTGTAGTTGAGTTCAGCTCCTTAAAGATTCTTGCTGATAAAATAGATTGCATAACTCAAAGATTCATCTTTTTGGCCAAGGATAGCTCCTAAAGTGGTGTCAAATGCATCTGTGTGGATGTGAAAAGGCTTCTTCCAATCAATCCCTCTTATAAAATAGAGTTGTTATGAAAATATCCTTGTTTTTGAAAGATAGTTTGACAATCATTAGTCCAAATAAATTCAACATCCTTAATAAGTAATCCAAACAATGGGGTGGTAATTTTACTCAAGTCCTTGATGAATCATCTATAATAACCAACATGTCCTAAGAAGCTTCTAACATATTTCTACTTCTTTGGTGTGGGTATATCCTTAATGATACTTATCTTTGCTGGATCGACATGAAATCGAGTAGGGGAGATGTGATGCCCAAACAAAATCCCTTTAATTATAATCATATAACACTTTTCATTGTTTAAAGACAATTGGTGGTCCTAACAACATTGAAGAAATTTCTCCCGGTTGGTAAGAGTTTCTTCAAATTTATACCCATAGACAATGAAATCATCTATGTAAATTTCAACAAAGTCATGGGAAAGATAAAAAAATATAGTCAAAATATCCCTTTGAAAAGTAGCTAGGGCATTACAAAGACCAAACGATAAGACAAAATAGGTATAGGTTCCTCAAGGGCAAGTAAAAGTTGTTTTGTATTGGTCTTATGGATCTATTCTTATCTAATTATAACCACTATAACTGTATAGGAAGGGAAAATCCCCCCCCCCCCCCACTAATGTATCTAATACTTGATCAATAAATGGAAGGAGAAAGTGATCCTTCATGGTAGCAACATTAAACTTTTGGTAGTCAACATGAATATTCCATTTTCCCCTTTCTTAGGTACAAAAACCAAGGGATAGACCCATTGAATATTTGAAATGGGGTAAATAAATCCTACATCCAAGAGTTTTTGCAACTCAATTTTGACAATGTCTTTAACTACAGGATTCATTAGTCTTTAGGGTTAGTGAATAGGTTTACATTCTTCTTTAATTTAAATATGATGCATGCATAAATATGGGGGTATTCCTCTCATGTCATGGTAATCCTATAAAAATGCTATTATGTGCTTTCTCAACATTGTGAGTCACTGACTTTCTTGATGGGGTGTTAAAGAAGTGCTGATGTTGAGAGGTTTATTTGGTAGAATGTTCACTTCATTAAAGAGAGCATGGTTTCCATGTTGGGAATTAAAGGAGAATAGCTACATTGATGGAGAAATAGTTGATGGAATGTCCAAATGTCTCTTGTAGTTTCAACAAGGTCATTTTTAGGAAAAGTATTCTAAAGTGGGCATGGTCTACATTCCAACATATTTGTGGCTACATGATCATGCTAATAAGTGTTTGTTAGGATACCAGAAAGGACATTGTCTTCTTCTTGTGCCTACAAAGATGGACTCCAATAAATTGTGCATAGAATTTGTAAGGAGATAACTTCCTCAAATTCATCAATCTATAGAGTTGGGCCATCATTTTTGGAAGGCTTGGTTGGTGGATAAATAACCAATTTATTGGTATCATTTCCATTGGAAATTAATATTTTTCCCAATCTATAGCAAATAAAAGCATCAGTGATGGCCAACCATGGGTAGCCAAGGATGAAAGGATAACCTCCCAAGTTACTTTTTGGCTACAAGACAATAAATTTTTTTGGATATTACTAGGAATCCATAGTGATAACTAGGTCTTCAACAATCTCTTCAGGTTTAGCAATTGACCGATCGATTATCTGGAGATGGTGGGTGTTGGACAAAGAGTTGTAAGTTTAAGTTACTTCATGGTCTTCATGGTCATCACATTGAAGGATGCACCCAATTAAATTAAAGTATTGGATATGGGTTGGCCATGGATGCTAACATTGACTACATGAATTCCAGGATCATAGTATTTTTGGGGAACTATGTTTCCTAACATAATATCTGCTAATTGACCAATAACTTGGATTATTTTAGGATCCTCCTTCTTTCTTCCTAATTTTTTCAAACATAGCTCTCTAATATCCTTATTATAGATAGGAACATATTTTACTACTTGAAAGAGTGGAATTTTTATGCACACATTCTTGATTTATCCTAAGATATTGAATTTGTGTTTTGGTTCGAAACGTGAGATGCTCAATCACTCCAAAAAAGAAAGATTGTTAGGTTCTTTTGAGTTTTTTGGTAGACTTGGCCCAGGAGTGGCCATGGGTGGTTGTGGATTAGTATGGATTAGTTCAAGTTATTCAAAATGTTATATGATTATGGGTGAGGTGGGTTGTGGAAGAACACATCCTTAACAAAGATGGGCTTGATTGATATCCAAGGTGTATGTTGCATATCACATTATTTTAGTGGATTGTGTTGGTTGAACCAACTTATTGACAGGGTTGGGAATGGGTTGGGTAGGTAATTGAGTGGTTATAGTAGGTTTCTAGGTGTTTTTAATTAAGGCCTAATATTTTAGTTACTAGTTTTATTGAGGAAAGCCTTGATTACCTCTCCATAGTTGTTGTCATGGATTAGAGGGAAAGATCTATTATTCGTTTTAGAATTACCCAGGTTGAGAAGGAGATCAAATCAAGGTTTAAAAGGGATCTATCAATTCTAAATAATGTAATGTGGATAAAGATCTCATCAAGTTGGGGAAAGTTAATCTAGTATAGTGTTCTTAATTATAATGTAGGCTATCTCAATTTGAGCTACTTATTAGATTAGGATTTTGAATATATTGAACTTTATGATTGATATCTAACCAAGGGGATTCAACTAAATTATATATTATGTCATCATTATATTATATTAGTTTCATTTATTTGTTTGATCTCTAAGCTTGAGAAGGAAGTTGAGTCATCTTGCCTTTTCTATAGATTCATTTGGGAGGCTAAGGGATTCCAGATAGATATAGTTTTATCCGTTAGGATTGAGTTAAATAGTTAGGTCTAGTTTAAAGGAGGCCAAGATCAGAGACTTCCTTGATTTAAGACGTATAAAGGCCAAAAAAACCCTAAAAACCTATATGCAATTCTCAAACTAACGTATAAATCTATTACTAAATATAGGAAATCTTTAGGGGTTATTGGTTGTTAGAGAAATCAATTGCTCTAAGACCATATCAGGGTAAGTAGGAGGAAACATATATATCTAAGATCAATCTAGAGGAACACAACCTCAAAAAAGAAACAACATGCCAAATATAACATTTATTAAAAATAGAAAACACATAAATAATATTGCTTCAAAATAGGCTTATTACAAGCATCTAGATTATCTCTGATGATCTTATACTCTACGAGAATGCTTATTATACATGTGAGAGAGTGGGTTAGGACAATTAAGAGTTTGTTATAAATTCAAAGGTAGTTATACCACCCCATCTACAATTTAACCTAATTATTAATAACTATAAAAAATGTACTAATCTTATGTTCATACAACTAACTTCCTAATTAGAGCTTAAACAACTCTGGTGGACACAAACAATGATAAAAATAGATAATAGATAACCTAGTCTAATGTCAACGCTCCAACATTTTTAACACAATGTTACCCTTAAAAAATGGGTTAGTAAGTTGGTATTTAAAATACTAATCAATTTCAAATGTGTTATTGAGAATTGCCGGTGTTCAAATAATCCTAAGGGGTCTCAAACCACACATAGTTCTCCCACCTATGTGTGTGTTCATACCACGGTGATCATGTTAGAATGCAATGCATTATTTGCTTTTGACACTTAGTACCATGAAAATTTGACCTTTTTTTTATAGTAAAACTTTACTCTATGGATGCTCCTTATGTTAATACCTTTTGCATAATGTCTATAGAGGATACTAATTTATTTCTCAACTTGATTGATAAATAGTGACTAAGTTACCAAGTTAGTATTACCTTAGGATTGATTTGTATTTATAGATGACTCTTTAATATTTCCTACTATGACTGACCCATAAAACATATCTAGGATAACCTAATGGAGACCTAATTTTTTAAAAAATAACTATTGATTATTATTATACACTAATAGCAGATGAAGACACTTGTAGTAAAACTAAAACTATCTAATTATTACCAATATTCTCTAGGGATTAAAATAAATGATATGAGATATGGAGACAATCTATTTAGGATTATAGTAAGTTATTTCATAGATGAAGGTGATCCTAAATATGTCTATTGGTAATTTGGGTTAGCCAAGACAAGAATTAGGTAGACAAGGAGTGGAAAGTGTGCCTTAGACTCAAATATGTACATAAAGTCCATGTTTGTCAAAATATGCCAAATTTCAAGTTCTTAAGGTGTATAATACCAATTTAGTTATATAAAATTGTTCCCCTTTTAGTCCAGTATTAAAAATGCTAAACTAAAAGGATAAAATATGAAATTTGGTACTTGTGATCAACCACACTTGGTATTATTAGATATGCACTAAAATTTCCACTTGCTCCATAAAATCCCGAAAGAAAAAATGTATAGATCAATTTCCACTCATGATATAAAATATGAAAGATCTAGATCATTGATTTATTTAAAATTGAGAAGTCAAAAAATTAATATAACTAAGGGTATGTGAAGCAAGGTTCCATTTGTTGAACTTTTTTGGATAATTTCATGTGGTTATTATTCCCTAAAGAAGATGCAATTGTTGAAACCATGTGTTAGGTTGTGTCAATGCCTCAACCACCATTAGATAATGATGTGTTAAAATTTGAGCACCACAGAAACCTCAACTACACTACTCTAAATATCATCATAACTCATTTTGGAACCTCAAAATAAGATCATATGAAAATTTAAACTCTAAATAAATAGTTGTAGATGGATTTTAAATACAAATTTCTTACATAGTACCATCCTTTCCCATCAATTAATAATATATAAATAGAAAATTATTTATATGAATAACATTCATGTTCAAAATTTGATCCATTGATACATCAAAGTGATACATAACTCCATAATCCATCAAATAATCCATTTAATCTGATAAATATAATAAAATATACTCAATATGACCCATATAATATGTCTCAATATGTCATAAAGTATGTCAAATATTCCTAACAATTATATAATATGCCCCATTTATGCCTCACATATGCCTTAATTTGCTCAATCTATTCCTGCTAAATCACATAATTTGGCCCAAAGTGTGAATTATCTATCTATCATGGATTGAATATCTAATACAAGACCACTATATACCATATTTTGATATGAGGGATGAATTCTAAGAATCACTCATATCAAAATAAAGATTTATGCACATCATGTGTTATATATGAAAATTAAATCATGCAAAATATCTATACAAACATAATAAGATATGTAAAATATTTGATCATTCAATTATGATGAAACATGTAATCCAAGGAAATGGGCATACAAGTTTCATGTCAAGTAGATATATAAATTAGGCACATATTCATAATAAAAATAATAGATACATAATATAAATCATGGAATCACATAATTAAGATCAACAATAGTCATATATGTAACCCCACATGCACAGACAATATAATGATCATCATAGCACACAAACACTCAAGAGACAACTCAACTCTAACTCAACTTTGAAATGACATGGAAACAACATGATCATTACCCACACTAGAGGATCCTCTGACATACACACAAAATGAAAATATATAATTAATATACCCATAAAACATGCACTATATCACATATCAATGATCAAGGAATGTAATAATCATCAACATCACGAATAATTAAAAAAAATCTTAGTTCATATAATGAATCAATGTCATCATCCAATATATAAAACACAATATCCATAAGAAATAACAATTTAGAAAGTATAATCAAGATAAATTCATGTGTAATAGTCTATTGTGATCAATATACATGTATAGAAACATATAACCTAATATGTGTGTGAATATAGCCCCCTATGTATGCATGTTGCTAATGTAGATAAGTAGCCCATGGGTGTAGATAATGCCACACATTTGCATGTCCATGTATCACATTTAACTTGTATGTATTGCATTCCACTCATGTATACTATGAAAAAACATATGTATAAAATGGATATGTAATTCACTATGCATATGGTAAATAACATCAATCAATCATGTATACTAACAAAGCATGATATGTATAGGTCTTGGGTTTTTTTGGGGGAATATTTATTTATTTTTATTTTTATTCTTTTCTTAAATTTATTTATTTATTTTTTAATTTAAAAAATGACCCTACTAACCTATGGTCCCATCATTGCAATGCTCACATGTGGGTCCTATATTGATGGGTTCAAATTTCATACACCATGGGAGAGGAGTAACATATGTATCATTATTTAAATATGAGATAATGGTCATGTGCTATAAAAAAAATATAGCATCAACATCATGTTAAATATGATAATTTATATGTTGTGTAGATTTAGTGTCATACTAACTTGTGGAGTTTGTTGTATGTTAGGAGAATTCATAAGTATTCATTATGGAGTTATTGTCATGATTTTTAAAAATGGGTAAAAATTGGTGGAAATTCATTTTTTTCTAAATGGCTAATTTTATTTGAACTTAGTCCAAAACCCCCAAAATTTTTAATTAATTAATTAAAAATTTATGGCCAAGTTACTTTTTACCTCAAATTATTTAAAAATGCATTTGATCCTCCCATACAAATATTCATTATCATTTACCGTAATTTGTAAAAACCATTTAGATTGTCATAAGTTGTACAAATACATGTTTTTTC
Organism: Torreya grandis; assembly: GCA_037957365.1. NCBI lineage: Eukaryota > Viridiplantae > Streptophyta > Pinopsida > Cupressales > Taxaceae > Torreya > Torreya grandis. The sequence continues at coordinate 269,575 of JARHVA010000262.1, read as the reverse complement.
AAAAGTTGTGCAAATTGTGAAATTAATTTTGTTTTATGTGCAAATTATAAATTTATTTTTGGTTTCTGTGTAATTTGCAGATACTTTTTAAGTTCTCATGCAATTTTTAAAAACTTTTATAGCTTCCATGTAATTTGCAAATTTTTTTTTAGTTCCTATGTAATTTGTAAAAAAAAATCAATTCCCATGTAATTTGCAAAAACTTTTTCAGCTTCAGTACAAGTTACAAATTTTTTTTGGCTTTTGTGTAATTTACAAAAAAATTTTTAGCTTTCATGCAATTTTCAAAAACTTTTTTGACTTCCGTGCAATTTGCAAATTTTTTTTGGTCTCCATGCAATTTACAAAATCAATTTAGAACTTTGTGTAAATTGCAAAAAAAAATTGTGTTTTCCCTTTTTGTGCAATTCCAAATTCTATTTTCACAAGTCATGCCAATTAGTTTACTTATTTGTCAAATCTCCTTAAATTTGGTTATACACTTATTGTGGAGGACACTTTCGAAGTCAATATTAGATTATCAGTTTATCCAAAGTGGATAGAATTAGGCATATCCTTCACTAAGGAGGAATGTGATTCCTTAGGGAGTTCTTTGATATTTTTGTATGGGATTATTCAAATATGTCAGGTTTGGAAATTCCCTTAGTTGTACATAATTTATTATGGTACATAATGATGCTAAGCCAATTAAATAGAAGTTGAGGAAAATACATCTTTGTATTGCCATTTTGGTCAAGAAAGAATTAAAAAAACTCTTAGAGGTAGGATACATTCATCCTATTGATTATTTTAAGTGGATCTCCAACATTGTGCTAATTAATAAAAATCTAGAGGGCATCAGGTTATACATTTATTTTTATGACATCAACAAGTTTTACCCAAAGGATGACTTTCCTCTACCAAATATTAACATGATTGTGGACTCCACGATTGGAAATGAGATGTTTTGTCTCATGGATGGTTTTTTAGGGTACAATCAAATCAAGATCATGCTAGAGGACCAACACAAGACAATATTAACCACTCTTTGGGGGATATTTTGTTATCAGGTAATGTCATTTGGGCTAAAAAATATAGGGGTAACATACCAATGAACCATCACCATTATTTTCCATGATATGATGCATAACATTTGTTTAATACTATGTCAATGACATCTTCGATGAATCTAAGACCTGTTCAAACCATCTAGTAGTACTCCAAAGATTTTTTGAAAGGCTTCACATGTATAAAGTCAAGCTTAACCATAAATAGTGCATCTTTGGCATCACTTTAGGTGAATTGCTAGGCTTCATTATCTCTCATATGGGAATTGAGGTATATAAAACTAAGATTAAGGACATTACTAAGATGTCATTTCCATCTACTTTGAATCATCTCCATAGTTTGTAGGTCAAGATAAAGTCCATCAGGTGCTTCATTTCTCAACTGGATGATAAATGCCTTCTATTTACCCACTTGATGAAGAAAGACAACAAAATTTCATGGAATGTCAATGGTCAAAATGACTTTGAACACTTGAATAAGTACTTAGCTAATCCACTTGTTTTATTACCACCTATGTTAGAAAAGTCATTACTACTCTACCTATTTGCAACTAAATAGGCCTTTGGGGAACTTTTGGCCCAACATGATGAACATGGGAAAGAACATGAAATGTACTATCTCAGTCATACATTGGTCACGTATGAACATAGATATACACTAATAGAGAAATATTTTTTAGCCATGGTCCTCACAACTTAGAAGTTTTGGTACTATATGCTTAATAATAAGACCATCATCATCGCCAAAGTAGATCTGCCCAAGTTCTACTATCAAAAATAGATTTATAGGGATGCATGGCTAAATGGATCATGCCTTTAAGTGAATTTTAGGTTGAGTATGTTAATCATAAGGCCATAAAATTATAGGTACTTTCATACCAACTTGTCAAAGCTTTGCTTTCTAAAACTCAACAAAATAACTTTTGGGCTTCCAAAATGAGTATATCATGACCGTAGCAAAAACACCTCCTGAAGAGTAGTAGTGAAAACTTTATTTTGATGGTTTCTTCATGTCTCATAGATCATGGGTAAGAATTTTGTTTATCATGCCTTAGGGTGATCTCACTCCAAAGTCCTTTTGTATCAGCTTTACTTGTACTAATAACATGGATGAATATGAAGTACTCATGACAACACTTCTTCTAGCAATATACTAGAATATCCAACACTTATTGGTTCATGGAGACTCCCAATTTATCATCAATCAGGTCACAGACCAAGAATGAGAAATTTATGCCTTATAAATCCATATTAAACACACTCAAACAAAAAATTTCTAATCTTTAGTTTGAATAGATACCTTAGGATAGTAACAAAATAATGGATACCATTACCACGATTGGTTCTATGATTTAGATCACAAATAAGTCAAGATATTATTATTTATTTGTTAAACAGATTTTAACAACCCATGATAATAATCTCACAAGTTTATGAGTTAACCCATTATGTATCTCATGATCCTCCATTGAGTTGAGATACTTAAAAAACCCTAAAAACATGGAAATATGCCAAAAAACTCTTAAAAAGGCCTCAAACTTTAGGTTCTTCAAATTATATCCATGCTAATTATTATGTGCATATCCTATTTAATTGTATAACTAAAGATTTCACATGGGTTACATATCATCCATTTCCTTTTCCTATTCCATTTCCTAATTGTGTTCTTTCCCATTTCTAAGATAAATACATGGGCCTAAGGTCCACACAGACTATGCAGGGATAACTAAGATACATGGGCCATCCTAGATTAGCTCAACTAGTACCATCAATTCAAATCATTTTCTAATTTCATGGACCATTCCTTGTCATCAGTTTGTCTCAAAATTATCTTGTTATTTTGTGAGTCATATTGTCTAATGCTCTCATCATTTTGTGAGTCATATTATCTCATGCTTTCTGTTTTATGAGTCATATTGTCTTACACTCTCACCATTTTTTAAGTTTATTATTATTATAATCCTTAGATGTAGTGAACATTATGAATTATCAAACTCTTTCATTTGTGAAAACTCTCCTTTTATTTTACAATGTGGTTTTAGACTAAACCACTCTCTCATAGTTTTGTGAGTTCTGGTGCTTTACATTTCCATAATTGTGAGTGACAACCACTTTGTTTCATGCACTCATTGTTTTGTGAGACCATTCCTATTTTATTCTACACTCAATCTCTTTTTCCTTATCAATAATTTTATTTTATCCCACTCTTTGGAGAACTACATTTACCTTGAAGTCCATGTTGGAACTCATCTCTATGAGACTCTATAGGCAACATCCATTTGCTTAGGGCATTTGGAGTTATCTTAGCCACCCATTCCATATTATTTTGTTCCCCATTTCCATTATTATACCATAATAACTATATTATTGTTACCTATAGCCTAAGGGCGACCATTTTCCAAGCATAACACTTCTATTACACATACACAAGTAGTTAGAGTCGTTGTTTATTATATTTATATTAGATTAATTATTTCTTTTATTTTCCTTAGATTAGTTGTTTATTTTATTCACCTTAGATTAGTTGTTTGTTTCATTTCCCTTAATTTAGTTTGTTTCTTGTATTGTGCCTTTGATTAATTCATTTCTAGTTTCCACCTTAGGTTAGTTGTTTTTTACATTGGGCCTTAGATTAATTTGTTTATTGTACTTTGTCATAGGTAGTTTTGTTTTTTAAAATACCTTTTAGTTAAATGTTTTTTTTTTGTTTGTTTCTTACTTATGAACTTTGCCTTTTGTGTGTTTTTTTTTAATTTATTTACTTAGGTTTTATTTTTTATATTTGTCATTTTAATTAGTTGATGACTAACATTTGTTTTTGTGCCTTCCATCTCCTCGGTTGTTGTAGGTTTATTACATTATGTTTACACTTGAGTCTTGAACTGTTATATCTTTTAATTTAGTTGTGATTGTTTATATTCACTCCTACACTTATTTTATTTCATTGTATTTACACCTGGGATTTGATTGATCATATATTACACTAAGGTTGTTTATACCTGCATTTAAATTAATGTTTTCCATGCATAGGACATACATTGTTATTATGGTTTGTTTATAACTATGATGCATAATGTCACACACTATAATAAAAATTAGGCCAAAATATCTCAGAGATGATGGTGCTAATAGTATCTCCTTTTATTCACAATAGGCATACCCAAACAATCCAAACCCCTAATAGCCAAATCATAATGACTATACTATGTGCTAATGAGGATGTGCATCTCTGAATAATCATGTATCACAAGTCATACACATGATTAGATAAATACATTAAAAAAATATCATACACATGGAATATCATAAACACATTTGCTATAATACATTGTAAGAAGGAGAACAACAACATAAACATTTACAAATAAACACAACATAAGCATGAGATCATAATATATTATAAATCTAGTAATGAGCATCACATGCATATAAAATGAATAAGATTTAATATATAAGTCCATATAAAAAGTATGAATGTTATATATCTCAAAAAAAATGAATATACATCATGAATATATACATGTCATCATGTTAAAATGCAATAATGATAAATAACTATACAATACCATCTCTGACTCTGAGAATCCCTAGGTTGTGCAGGTGGTGGAACTAGAAACGGATGTTGAACTAATTGACCTGAGGCCATATGACCATGTGTTCTTGATATAAATTAGGATGACCTATTGTCATCTCTTTGTGCATCCAAGACCTCAAATGTAGGAATTTGTTAATCCTTAGGAATCATGGTCTCATAGGATTATTGATACTAGGAGGCCTCATCCTTAGCTCGAATGCTCTCTGAAACCATCCTAGAAAATCCTAACTATCTACTTGTTACATGTACCACATCCCACTCCCATCAAGGCCTCTAAACATCTATCCTATCTTGATCTCTATGTGTTATAACATGATTTCTAGTAGCTTGTATATGTGCTTGTACATGTCTCATACATGTTATCTTTACCTTCAATGAGTTAGTCTTCGGTAGTAATCTAGCCATTCATAAGAGTCACATGTGTTTGTAGCTGACCCACTCTCCTCTATAGGCCCTCAATCTCACATAATCTAATAGTGATCTCCTCCTCTAGTAGGGTAGTTTCTATATCTATGTATCTTTGATGGCCCTGGCTATCTTAGATTTATTTGTGTCCCTAATGTCCTTGCCTGGCTTGTATCTATCTATATACCTACTTGATCCACCTCCATCTCATCCCCAACCTATTCCACCACTATGTCATCATTACCCCACCTTGTACCTCCCCATCTTGTACTTATCTTGGTGTCTAAATACATGTTATCAATCTTAGTGAATAAAACTATGCCCACCATATCATGTACATCTACATCACACCTATATCTATGGGGCCTACTCTGTAGGGCCATCAAATCCATAGTAATACCCATATATTCCTAAATATTTAATCCTTATAATCAATTATGTCACTCAACTGATCACTTGAGTAGTATGAGAAAACCACTTAAGATCATTTGGTACATCTTGTTACATATCAAACAACTGTAACACCTAATCTAGCCTTTACTCCTCAATATTATGTGTTTGTTTGCCTATCAAAAATCACCTAGAAGTCATATATGTTTTATATCATATATATGATCTCCAATGAAGCTATAGTGCTAAGTAAGGCCTCCATATGAAGAAATTAGCTCTCAAGTCATTTAACATCTCATAATAATGGTAAATCTCACCTAGTACCCTCTAAGACCTACACATGTCTGGATCCATATTTAATATACTCAATCATGTGGGCCTCATAATCATATCTAGCATATGAGGTATTCTATGGATATGTGCTTGCATCCCTAAACCTAGATCAAGGTAGTAACCTTAATAATTTGGCCTCCTCGATAAGCCACCATATGCAAATCTATATATAGTTTGGCCAACACTATTGGTCCCAAAAACAATTTGGCTATGTCATCTAGCATCACTTTAATCATCTTGCCTAGGCCCATGTGAAATAATTAGCCACTCTTATCAAGAAGCAATATGTTATTGATAATCACCATCAACACCACAACCTCCCTATCAATCAACAATGGTGGTGTTGAATCCTCAGGTGCTAGGCTATTTGGACACATGTATGTATGCAAATCCAACAAATTAATATCAAACTTCCAAAGTGGCATGGGAATGTTGTAACATTTGAGAAAATCATCTAGCACAACCTAATACTATGTTGGGTATGTCCAAAATTGTCATCGACCTCTCATAGGTAGCTTTATACACCAAGTGTCTTCTACTATAATTGTAGCCTCCCATATTGGTAGATTAAAGGTAGAAGTCACTAAGTGCCACTGATCAACCAATGTACTCAAATATACTTGATGCAGTCTAATAATGGGTATTCATGCCACATATAGCAGACCCACAACCTTTAATAATGTGCACATCTACTCGATCTAGATCTTAAGAGTCTATAAATAGTTAAAGTGTCACTCTCATGATTTGAAGACCTCAAGTCACTCCTACAACCATAGATAGATTAACTTGAGTCTATTTCTATATCACATCTCACTAATCAAGTCCCTACTTGACCTATTTTATACTTGAGACTAGTATGCCTCTATCTTCTAGAGGATTGATCAACTTTGAGTCCCTTAGCTATTCAATTTTACTTTTGGGTTGAAGTCATCATTTTCCTATGTGTAAAATTCACCATTTTAGTGCCATTTATGTCAATGTCACCATTTTCAAAAATAGTGACTTCACCTATTTTGGAAAAATCACTAATTTGGTGATTTCTATAAAAAATGGTGAAGACATTGTTATAATTTTGGTGAAGCCATCATTTTTTGTGCCACATAAATGATGACCTCATCTTTTTTTATGTTAATATAGTATTTAATGCATAATAAATGCCAAAAAACTCAAGTATGTTAACCTACTAATTATTTATCATGTGGTGGTGTTTGTGCTCCCACATCTAATCACTCACATGCCCCCATTCTCATCCATGAGCCATATTGAGCCACTTTTATACATAAAAATAGAGATCAAAATAATAAAAGGGTATGGTGAAAATGATTTTTTAATCCCAAGGGGTTGAATATTAGCTTGAAAACTTATTTTTTCACCCATAGTTCCTAATGTTCATTTCATTCATCCTAGGAGGTCTAATTTTTGACTATGTGGTCCATTTTCTATGCCATTTATTTCTATTACTGATAATTTTCCAACCTTTTTTTATTTCTAATCTATGCTATTAGGTATTTTTGGATCCTCAAATAATAATACCATTTTTTGGTTGTATCATATGCTCATTCAGATGTGCATCTTCATAATAACAAACACCCTAGATTTATACCATTCTTCTTTGCCAAGTCATCACTAATCCATGTTATGGGTTTCATATGTGATATCCCTTTAAAAAATTTCCTGTATGGGTTAAATTATTTCTATCAATCACTGATCTATGGGGTAAACTAGAATGCTTATTTTGTTAAGGATTAAAATTACCTTGTTACGACAAATCCTTATTTTATACTGTTAGACTATGTCATTCTCCTTTTTTTGAGGGCCCATTTGTTAACTCTCTTTATTTACCACTCACTCAAGGGGGAATCTAGGGATAATCAACTACCTTTTAGGCCATGAACCTATACTCGTTGGCTCATAACAACCTATGATTGTCAACATGTCACTTTTCAAAACACTAATTTTTTTGACTTAATCACTTTTTCATTCTTTGAGAATATGTTATTTTTATTGTGTATTAAAACACCCTCTCAAATAAGGTAAAAATGTAGAAACTTTTTTTTGGCCATATTTTGTGTCTAAATGGACATCAGATTGATTTCTAGCAAATAATGTAAATTAAGCCTAAAAATCATGAAAACACCCAAATTCATCCACACATTAGATGTAAATTCCTAAAGTTATGTTAAGGCATCCCTATTTGGGGCAACACCTTGTATGTAGTGATAAAATCTCATGGATTCATCCCCAATCAAGTTGTGACCTAAGAAATTGACATTTTCAACTAATTAAGTGGGGCACTTAACCAAATTCTTGAAATGACTAAAGGACTAAGCAAGATTGATTAAACAAGTAAATAAAATAAAATTATTAAGTTGAATATACATGTTGAATTAATGAATACCTAATTTTTGAAAATCAAAATTCAAAAAATATTGAGGAATATTTGGTCATGATGATGTCATCAACTTCCAAGTCAAAAATACAAAATATCAACATACATGCCATAAAAATTAGAAATGTTGAGCCATGCCTCCATATATTCATAATTAAAGACATCATTAATTGAATTTGGAATTCCAAATTTAACACCAAATTAACTACACATGGGTTAGAATTAGTTGAAAAACTATAAATATAATTGCCATGACCATTATTCAACAAGCTTTTATGTGTAAACAAATAATGCCAAATTATTGCTAGAAACCTTAATATACAACACATGCCAAGAGCCAACTATGAAGTGAACAAGAGGAGGTACTACCCAAAAAGTATTAGCATCATCATAGATCATTTGTTCACAATAAAAATCACAAACCTTCTCTTATACTGATTGCAAGATGGAGTCATTCTAGGAAGGTAAATGGTGTTCTTGCCTTCTATTTGTACATTTTTTTGTTTTATTATCATTGCTCACCCTATTACTTAGGCTTATAATGTTAGTTATCATTGAGTTGTTTTGGTTTATCCATTAAGATAAACTAATAATTTTATTTGTAATCCTACATTATATTGAGTCTCATGTGTGATAATTCGTGAGTGAATAATATCCCTCTTACATATTGGCATGCCACTCCAGTTTGCCTATCACCCCATAAAAAAACTAGATCATTAGAAATAGAATGAATCAAAAAAGAAACACCATATGTTTGAGATTGAGTATGTTGAGGATCCGAAGGATCACCAACTAAATAACTAATTGCTTATACATTAGAATGATTTGACTTGGACATAGTGTGATAAGAATGAGGAGGAGAAGGTGGTGTACATGCATCATCTGTATCATAACTAAAATTAGGAAATAAGTCCTCAAAATGATATGAATGAGTAGAAGTGAAATATGGATAAGAATTAGATGAAGGATCCAAATGAGAACAACCTTAAATATATATGACATCCTGAATAAAAATACATTCTAAGTGATGAGATAAACAAGGTGATAAGCCTTGGCATCATCATAATGGGTAACAAAAATGAGGGGTTGGTTTTAATTCTCCATATACTTGTGTTTGTCATCAAGGAAAAATTCTCATTCCTTACTTCAAAACACACTAAATATATATACATTAGGCTTGATTTCATACAAACATTCTTTAGGTGTCATGTTTTGCACATTCTCTTGGGGTGGTTTTGGATAATTTTACATAATTAATTGCCTCAACCCAATATTAAGGAGCCACATTCTCGGACTAAATCATACAATTTTCCATCTTCAAATTTATATTCTTCCACTTATCTACATCATTTTTTTCAGGAGTACAGGGAGTTGTAAATTAGTAAAATATGCCATGTTCACTATAAATTACCTTGAATGAATTACTAACATACCCCCCTTCCAATATTAGTGCAAATATTTTTGAGTGGAAAATATTATTTCTTCTCTACAAAATTCTTATAGGTTGTTAAGTTGTTAAGTACTTCAATTTTGTACTCGATAAAATGTAGCCAAGTTATTATGAATAATTATTAATAAGAGCGAGTACATATTTTATTCCAGAAAATAAGTGAGTAGGCAATGTTATAATATCACTATGCACCAATTCAAGTGGATTTTTTTCTCAAGAGGCCTTGTCCTTTGCAAAGGGGTCCCAATGTTGTTTTCTAAGCATACACCCATGAAAAATGATCTATCAATAAAAGAGACCTTAGGAAATCCTATCACTAAATAATGTGTACTCTTCTTATACAAATACCTATATTTAGGATGCCAAAGTATTCATGCTAGAACTTGAACATTATATCATCATGAAAAAATAATAATAACCTATATGAGGTCAAAATCTCTCAAAGGGTAGAGATATTAACTATGATTAGTAATACTGGTTATAACTACATCCTATGGATCTTTCAATTATCATATTACAATATTATGTGGATAAAATTACATAATCTTCCCAGTGCTTGAATTACATATCTAATATATAAAAAATAAATTTAAAGGAAATTTTGGGATCAAAAATTACATTAGTGATGCACCCATCCTACATTTTAATTATGTTAGAACCCAAAAATATAACTTGATAAGAGATTCTAACTTCAATGTTAGAATGTTTGCAATAAAAAAAAGAAGATAAAATATCATGAGATGATACAAAGCCCCAGAATCAAGAATCCAATTATCATGAGATGATAATAATGCCCTTGCAAAAAGTAATTTATCTTTACCTGATTAAACAACTAAATAATATAGATAAGAATTATAAATCTTTTATTGTTTGAATGTTGCATCCATAGCTTCCATATTTTAAAAACATCTATACTTAGAATTATTTATCCCACCACAAAAGCCACAAGGATCATATGTCTTATTTTTTTTGAATTTCCATTTATACTTTGAGGACTTATAACATTGAGAAGGATTTGAATATGTAGATGTAGATTATGCAAGCCTATTTGAGGGTATTATCTTTGGCTTAGGTTTGGGTTTGACTTTTTGAGAACTAGTAACATGTAAAACACTAAGATTAAGAAGAGCATCAAGGGACACCAACTTGGTTTTCTCTTTAGTAAGTCATTCATATAAAAGATCAAAATTAGTCCATTGGAACTAGTCACTTAAGGCATCCATCGTAAAATAAAAAGTAGAAGCAAATAAACTAAAATGACCCTTCAACTTTGAATAATCAAGAAAATAACCTGTTTATCAGTGTTATCTTTTCCAGTAGACTTTAATTGTGATTTAATGGACTAAAATTTTTCAATAAATTATTTAATAGTATGAATTTCAAAGGGTGGAAAAGAGGATAATTATCATCAAGTTACAAAAAATTGAACTCATTTATCTTTACAAACCATTCTTCAAATTTGTCTTAGGCTTCATTCATGGACTTGGCATAAAAAATGTGGAAGAAAACATTAGCTGATACATTGAGACCAATAAAACCAAGGACATCATCTTACTTGCATGCATACACATACTTGTCCTTTTATAAATTGAATTTTGAAACTATTTCTAAAAAACTCTTCACAATCCTTTGTATTTTATAATTTGATGATTTTCCACTTCCAAACACACTAGTTGGAGCTATTGAGGGGTTAGGAAATAAGGATTTACATTATCAAATATTAGGAATACATTTAGTATAATAAGAACCTTGTCACACACACACACACACACACACACACACACACACACACACACACACACACACACACACACACACACACACACACACACACACACACACACACACACACACACACACACTCAAGAATAAAATAGATCTCTATTTTTGCAAGTATTCAATAAAACAATTACACCCATTATAATATATGCATTTAAACAAAAAATATGACCCCTCTTTTAAAACTTAACATCTATTGATGAAAAAACACCCCCTATTTTACAAAATAAATTCCACTATAATAAAATATGTTGTTATATACATTTTCAAAAAATTAATAGGCCCACCCTTAAAATATTCAACCTTTAAAATCCACCAAAAAAATATATTTTATTTTGGAATATTTTTAGGTAAAAAAGAATGTTTTATGGTATTGGGGAGTTGACCCCTTGACCTCTACCCGACCTAATGTCTTAGTAAAACTTCCATCACCATTTGGGCTAAAGATCTCATTGAGAATATACACACACACACACACACACACACACACACACACACATACATATATATGTATGTATATATATATACATATATACATATATATATATATATATACATATATATACATACATACATACATACATACATACATACACACACACACACACACACACACACACACACACACACACACACACACACACACACACACACATACATATACATATATACATATATACATTAAAATATTTTGGACTTATCAAAATAAAGTAGGTAATTCAATTGAGATCAAAGAGTAAATTATGCCAACTCTATTTTAACTAGCTAAGCATTAATGACCAAGGAGGGAAGTATGATGCATAACTCATAAGGTAGAGAGTAGTAAACAAGATGAGGTGAGAACTCATGGATTTGATATCTATTGGAGTTGAGTTGAGTTGTGAGTTTGTCAACTAAATCTAAGGACCAATGCAATGAAAGAGTTTAAGTAGAGGATGAACATTTTTCCACCAAGTAAAAAAATTATTCACAACTTATACAGGTTGAGAGTGTGATCTAGATCAAAAGGGCTCATTGTCATTGAGGAGATCAAATCGAGGTTTGAAGGGGATATACCAATTATAAGTCATATAATGTAGATCAAGAGCTCATCGACTTAGGCAAAGTTAATCTAGCATAGTGGTCTTAATTATAATGTGGGTTATCTCAATTCAATCTACTTATTAGGTTAGGATTTTGAGCATATTGAACTTTATGATTGATATCTAACTAAGAGGATTGGACTAAATTATATATTATGTCATTACTAGATCAGATTAGTACCATTTACTTGTTTGATATCTAATCTTGAGAAGGAAGGTGAGTCATTTTACCTTTCCTATAGATTTATTTGGGAGGCCGAGGGATCCTAGATAGATATAGTTTCATCCTTTAGGGTTGAGTTAAATAGTTAGGTCTAGTTTAAGGGAGGCCAAGATCAGAGACTTCACTAATTTGAGACTTATCAAGGCCAAATAAAACTTGAAACCCTAGATCCAATTCTCAAACTAACGTATAAATATATTACTAAAAGAGTTATAGCCAGGATAATCAGATCAATGAATGCATATGATGGAGTTATCTCATGAGTTGAGCAAGTGCATATCACAATAAAGTTTTTAGTGAATGAAATCAATAATAGAGGAATATTGTAAAAGGAATAAGAGTAATAAATACTCTATATCATGCTGAATAAATAATACAAAGGGAGAGAGGTGTATATATAGGTTGGAGAAGGAAAGATACCACACATTCTAGTGAATGTGGTACTAATCTTTCCAAGTAACCAACATGACCTATAGAGCCCTTAACAAGCTAATACAACCACGTAGCCAAAACCTAGTGGAAAAAAGGCCTACACCAACACCCCCTATAATCATAGCTTAGGTAGGTGATGATATAAAAAATGGGTCTTGGTAACAAGTCCTAATAAGGTACTCATGTACAAAGCAATCCTTCATATATAAAGAAGAGAAAATTAAGTGCAAAAAACTCCTCCCAAAAGAGAGACATAGAAGAAGAGGAGACTAAAAGATCCCTAAATGATGATGCTGAAGCAATCAATACTCCAAGTATATCTCACATGATGATGAAGGTCAATGATGAAATTCTCTGCTTGAAGACTGTAGAAGCTCCATATGCATCAAACAATGTTTCTTCCCTTTGGCAAATGAAGAAAATGATGTGTGTACTGAAATTCTATCCATTCTAAAATGGAAGATGAAGGTGACAATATGAAGATCTCTAAATGTGGTCCAAATTATATCTATGGTATAGGTCTTACAAGAATATGCACAAAATGTAAGAGTAATACCACTGAGGTAAACTAGTCAGAAGATTGACATGGAACATTCACTAAAAGAATGTCCATGTGAAGAGTGGAGCATGACTCATGAACTAAAGAAAGAAAGTCCACAAGAAGAGATGAGTCATCGATGCTCATAATAGGTGTACTCATACTATAAATAATGGATTACTCTAAAGTGAAAGGCTATGAAGGCTCTAGAAGAGCAATAATTAGCATAGGAATGAAAGTAGAATCTACAATAAGATAACTAAGATATGGTAAAATCTCATCCTATAGTGGGGGATAGATAGAAGGAAGATCAATATCTACCCAGCAATAATTAGCATAGGAATGAAAGTAGAATCTACAATAGGATAACTTAGATATGGTAAAATCTCATCCTATAGTGGGGGATAGATAGAAGGAAGAGCAAAATCCACCATGGATGTGTCATCATAGGGAATAGAAGTATGAGGTGAGAGCAAAAATGTCTCTAAAGAAATGATAGGCAGTGGAGGAGGAGGCAGGGCATAAATCTCAGTAGGATCTCTGAAAAGAGTTTGTAGTATGTTCCAAATAGTACATGGACACTCTGTATATTCCACATGGTAATGAAGATCCATGGAAACATGTAGTAATCGAGTGGTAAGAACCTTATCATAGGTATTAACCCACTTATTGAACTCAATAAGATTAGTGGGTGCATGAGTCTAACCATATAGAAATGGAATATGATTCTTGTGTGTGAGCAAGTGTTCCATATAAGCACGTCTTAAAGCATAGCTATCTATCCTAAGAAGGATCAATGGAGATGAAACAACTCTCCTCATCTAGATTAATAGTGCATGATTTGATAGATGGACTTCAGACTATGCCAAAAAATGAGTCCAGTCAAATGAGAGAAATATGTTCACAAGTGACAATGCATGCTCAAATAGACTTTGGAAAACACCAAAAATGAGTCTAATTAAAGGAGAATAATCGGTGCAAAAGTGACAATACATGCTCAAATGGATGTTAGGCTATGATAATAATGTATATAGGAATACAAGAGTAATCTATGCAAGTAGTCACTAAATGAGCACATGTAACAGTTACAAAAAATTGAATGTGCATAATAGAGAATGTAGGTCCCACAACAACTTCCCTAAGACAATCAATAGGTATCCCCCTTCCCCCCTACACCCCCCAAGATTAGCACTTTATAAATTAATGTATTTTATAAGGTAAATTATCTCAATGCATAGGAAATAAAAAAATAAATACTTTTTCAAAAGATGGTACTCAATTTTGAGTTACCATTTGCAAGATATTAACAATGCAATTTCTCATAAATAGGCTTATGACTAAAAAATTTCTCTTGAAACTTTAAAAACGTATCCTTGGATGAGGTAAAATATGAATTCCAAACACTTTTTGGAACTAGAATTTTTCCATGAACTTAAAAAAGTTAACAGAAGTGAAAAAAGTTTTCATGGTTACCTCAAGATGCATGAAAGCAAGTTTGACTTCCTCTTTAAGAAAAAATATAGTTAATAAAATAAAATAATGTAATGTAAAACTATTTTTAAGAGGAAATTAGGTGAATTACTATTGTTTTCATGGTGCTGAGCAAGCAAATGGCCTGCCAACAACAGATTGCTATCAATGTGGTTTTCCAGTGCCATAATAAGAAGAAGAGTGTGAGGTTTTGATAACTCAGACCATATCTCCATGACACCTCCACTTACATGC
The DNA here is from genome assembly GCA_037957365.1 of Torreya grandis. Classification (NCBI taxonomy): domain Eukaryota; kingdom Viridiplantae; phylum Streptophyta; class Pinopsida; order Cupressales; family Taxaceae; genus Torreya; species Torreya grandis. The sequence goes on along the minus strand of JARHVA010000262.1, from coordinate 254,188 downwards.
TTCAACACAACACACTAGTGAAAAAAATAGTATAAAATGAAAGCCACATGCTTTTCTTTAGTAGTCAATGCCTTAGATTTGATTTTCAATATAAAAAAAAAACCTAGCTTCTATTTCCAATGCCAAAGTTTGTGCAGAATGAATTCAGAAAAAATGAGTGAAATTTATAGATTTCAAAACTAAAGTCTAACACCTATCAATGCTAAAAATCTAAAACTCTTTGGATATAATAGATCTAAGATGCCAAAGAGAAGATGATGCTAGGCTAGAAAGAGAAGTTTGATCATAGAGTGTAGATCTAGAAAAAGATGTTAAAAATTAGAAAAGGATGCCACTCTCCTTACCAATGCCTTTATGCAAGTCCAATGCCTTTTCTCTCCTCAATGTAGGTCTATAACACCAAGGTAAAAATACCACCTCTTTATATAATTCCTGTTCCACCTTCTAATGCCTTTTCTCTACTTAGCTTAGATCTGTAACACCAAGGATGCCTTCTTTTCCAAGAGAAAATTTCAGTGCCAAGCTGAAACTTGTCAAAATCTACCACAAAGCACTAATGGAAATGGAGATCTTGATCCAAGATCAAGCCATGTGCAAGCCAAATAAGTTTAAAATGATATATTTCTATAAAAAACTAGGCTTATGAAGAAAAAAACTAGGCCTTACTCTTAACTCATCAACAAGATCTATAACCAAACTCATACAATCAATGTAAGAAGCTAACATACTAGTAATACCCTAGATTTTGTAGAAAATGTTAAGTTGTGGAGCTAAAAGCTTCACTAATGCAAATGTGGAGGTTGTTGAGTTACAGAGTAACTGACATCGTTCAGGCCAACCGACGTTGATCATCTTCAGCTACATAGTAACCGACATCGGTTATGGTCGGCCAACATCGGTCAGACAGGAATTGACGTCGATCACCTGTGTGTTTCCAAAACTATTGTTCTAATTTTAGACAAACAGTTAGTTTGCATGTAAAGACTAATTTTAGTCTTGAGTATATGTTTCTAATTATTATTTGTTCTTAGATCTATTTAAGAGACCCATGGGGCTGTATTGTAATCAAGACTAAGAAGGATTAGATCCTCAAGTGTAAGATCTAGAAGGTCTGCAAGAGTGCAAGATCAGGAAGATCTATAGGTAAGGAAGGTCAATTGATATGTGGGGTAGCAATATCAAGAAGATCTATGAGTGTGTGTGTGTAAGCTCAGTTAGATCTTCTAGGTAGCAAGATCAAGAAGATCTGCAACACACGGTGTAAGCAAGACTAATTAGATCTATAGGGTGCAAGATCAAGAAGGTCTATGGACAAGAGTAGGCAACAATAACCATTGGGTTGATTGTCACTAGAGGGAACAACTCAGTGTTGAGCTGGTTTTAATTGATTGAGAGAGAGAACTCTTGAGGGAGAATTATTGTATGCCCAAGAGGTGTGGGAAGAGTGAGATTTCTTCATTGTATTTCCTTCTGGAAGAGTGTAATACAAGATTGTATTGTTTCTCGTATCATCTATTCTTTGCTATTTCTAAATTCTAGTTACTTATTACTTCTGGTTTAATTCCATGTTTAGTTGCTTATACAAAGGTAATCAATTGTACTCTAAAGAGGATCCTAATAGTTGGTATCAAAGTAGGTTCATCAGAGCATGTTAGTGTTTGTTGATTACAGGTCACTCATAGGGGTTTCTATTTGAGTGGGAGTAAAGCAATGGTAGAAGAAAGTAAGCTAAGAATGGAGAAATTCAATGGCAAAGGGGAAGTGCAGCTGAAGTTACAGACTGGCAATACATGGGTGTTGAAGGATGTCATGCATGTACCCATCCTGAAGAGGAATTTGATTTCTGTAGGGAAGTTGGGTGATGAGGGTTGCATAGTAACTCTCACAGTGGAATCTTAGAAAGTTTCCAAGGGTGCACTTGTTTTAGCAAGAGGTAAGAAAGTAGGTACACTTTATCTATCTACTTGTATTATTGATTCTCCTTCTATTTTATCTACTTCAGATGTAGATGCAAAGATGTGGCTCTGTAGGCTTGGTCACATGAGTGAGAAGGGAATGGATGTTCTTAAGTCAAAAAGTATGCTTTTAGATTTGATAGATCTAGATTTTTGTGAGCATTGTATTTTTGGGAAACAAGTGAAAGTGAGGTTTCTCACAACTGGGTCAATAAAGAAGAAGCACAGGTTGGAGCTTGTTCACACAAACGTGTGGAGACCAGCTCAAGAGCTTCTATTGGAGGATCATAGTATTATGTTTATTTCATTGATGATGCTACAAGAAAGGCATGGGTTTATTGCATAAAGAGGAAATATGATGTTTTTGACATATTTAAGAACTAGAAAGCCTTGGTTTTCAAGGAGAAGATGATGGATAGAGATCAGCTCAAGAGGTTGAATAATTTGAGCAGGGCAATGTTGATTTGGACAAGGTTATGATCTAAAATGAGCTCACGGGTAAAAATCATCACTCACAAGAAAACATAGATACCGACGTTGATTAGGTGAGAACTGACGTCGAATAGGCAGGAATTGACGTCGGTCTAGTGGAAACCAAAGTCAGTGATGTCGGGCAGGTTTAGGTAGGAACCAATGTCAGTCTGGTGGAGACCAAAGTCGGTGATGTCAGGCAGGTGGAAATCGACGTCGGTCAGGTAAGAATTGATGTCGATCAAGTTGGTCACATGGAACTGACATCAGTCAGGTGTAGACTGAGAGATGATCAGGATCAGTCACTGTTAGAATGAAATTTGGGTGGACAACAAGCTGTTAATGAGTCTCAAATGCCCATGAGGAGGTCTGAAAGGGTAAGTAAGCCTCAAATTCATTATTCCCCTTCTTTATACTACTTGTTGCTCACTGATGGTCAAGAACCAGGAAGTTTTGAAGAGGCAATGCAGGTAGAATCTAGGAAAGAGTGGGAGCATGGCATGAATGAGGAAATTGATTCCTTGGAAGAGAACCAAACATGGGATTTGGTAGAGTTGCCAGCCAAAAAAAAAGCACTAGAAGATGAATAAATTCATAGGTTAAAGAAAGGAGAGAATGGATAGGTGAGATAGAAGGCTAGGTTATATGGTCTTGAGCAAGCTCCAGGACAGTGGTATTTGAGGTTTGACAGGTTTATGACAAAGCATGGCTTTAGTCAATGTCAATGTGACCATTGTGTTTATTTTACCAGGTTGGATAATGATATCTACATTATCCTGTTACTGTATGTAGTGTATATGCTTGTTGCAGGGTCACACATGTAGGGAATTACTGAGCTAAAGGTAAAAGTAGGTCAGACATGTGCTAAGAAGGATTTAGGAGCAACGAAGAAAATCCTTGGCATGAGTATTTCTAGAGACAGGAAAAATCACAGGTTGATTTTGTCTCAAGAGGATTATGTGAATAAGGTAGTGGAGAGGTTTAATATGTAGGATGCAAAACTAGTAAGCACACCTATGGTTGGACAATTCAAGTTGAGCAAAGAACAGTGTCCTAAATGACATAATGAGGTTGGGTACATGGTATGTACTAGACTTGATATTGCCCAAGCAGTGGGAGTTATCAAGAAGTTTATGGCCAATCCAGGAAAGGAGCACTGGAAAGCAGTTTAGTGGTTTCTCAGATATCTAAGAGGGACCAATAGTAGGTATTTATGCTATGCAGGGTCAAACACTTCTCTACATGGGTATGTAGATTCAGATATGACAGGTGACTTGGATGGCAGGAAAAACACCACAAGATATGTGTTCACTATTGGTGGTTGATCTTCAAGATTGACTTGAAGATGGAGTTACAAGCCAGAAACAAATTAGAGGATCTATAGATATAGGTACAGGTGTAGCTATTTATCTCCAAGTGGGAGATTATTAAGTTGTGGAGCTAAAAGCTTCACTGATGCAAATGTGGAGGTTGCTGAGTTATAAAGTAACTGACATCGGTTAGGCCAACCAATGTCGGTCATCTTCAGCTACATAATAATCGACATCGGTTATGGTCGGCTGACATTGGTCAGACAGGAACTGACGTTGATCACCTGTGTGTTTCCAAAAATTTTGTTCTAATTTTAGACAAATAGTTAGTTTGCATGTAAAGACTAATTTTAGTCTTGAGTCTATGTTTCTAATTATTGTTTGTTTTGGGATCTATTTAAGAGACCCATGGGGCTATATTGTAATCAGGACTAAGAAGGATTAGATCCTCAAGTGTAAGATCTAGAAGGTCTGTAAGAGTGTAAGATCAAGATGATCTGCAGGTGTGTGTGTGTGCAAGCTTAGTTAGATCTACGGGGTAGCAAGATCAAGAAGATCTGCAACACATAGTGTAAGCAAGACCAATTAGATCTACAGGGTGCAAGATCAAGAAGGTCTATGGACGAGAGTAGGCAACAATAACCATTGGGTTGATTGTCACTGGAGGGAACAACTCAGTGTTGAGTTGGTTGTAATTGATTGAGAGAGAGAACTCTTGAGGGAGAATTACTATATGCCTAAGAGGTGTGGGAAGAGTGAGATTTCTTCATTGTATTTCCTTCGGGAAGAGTGTAATACAAGATTGTATTGTTTCTCGTATCATCTATTCTTTGCTATTTTTGAATTCTAGTTACTTATTACTTCTGGTTTAATTCCATGTTTAGTTGCTTATACAAAGGTAATCAAATGTACTCTAAGGAGGATCCTGACAGAAAAATATCCCTATAATTTATTTTGGTCACTTTAGGTGACCAAGGGATTTTAACAAATCTAAAAGTTTTTGAGATTTTTATTTCAAAACCAACCCTAAAATTTTAGTAAGCCCTCTAAAAAATTACCTTATAAATATGCAAATAAGCTCTAATTTAAAAATAAAGCTGATAGCATAATAAATTAGATAATCTTAGTCCTCTGATACCATAAAAGAGTTGTATCCAGGATCACCAGATCAATGAATGCATATGATGGAGTGATCTCATGAGTCGAGCAAGTGCATATCATAATAAAGTTACTAGTGAATGAAATCAAGCATAGAAGAATATTGCAAAAGGAATAAGAGCAATTAAAATACTTTATATCATGTTTAATGAATAATACAAAGGGAGAGAGGTGTATATATAGGTTGGAGAGGAAAAGATACCAGACATTCTAGTGAATGTGGTACTAATATTTCCATGTAACCAACATGATCTTTAGAGCCCTAAGCAAGCTAATACAATCGTGTAGCCAAAACTCAGTGGGGAAAATGATTACACTAACAATTACTAAATATAGGAAATATTTAGGGGTTATTGGTTGTTATAGAAATCAATTGATCTAAAACCATATTAGGGTGAGCAGGTGGAAACACATATCTTTAGGGTCAATCTGGAAGAACATAACCATGAATAAGAAATATAATGCCAAATACAACATTTAGTAAAAATGGAAAACACATAAATATTCTTACTTCAAAATAGGCTTATTAAAAGCATCTAGATTATCTCTTATGATCGTATACACTACAAGAGTGCTTATTATATAGGTGAGAGAGTGGGTTAGGACAACTAAGAGTTTGTTAAAACTTCATAGGTAGTTATACCACCCCATGTGCAATTTCACCTAATTAGTAATAACTATAATATTATGTACTAATTTTATGTTCATATAAGTAACTCCATAATTATATCTTAAGCAAATCTAGTGGACACAAATAATGATAAGAATAGATAATAGCTAACATAGTCTAATGTGAACGCTCCAACATTTTCAACACAATGTAACCCTTAAAAAATGGGGTAGTAAGTTGGTATTTATAACCCTAATCACTTTTAAATGTGTTATTTATAATTTCCTATGTTTAAATAATCCTAAGGGGTCTCAAACCACACATAGTTCTCCCACCTATGTGTGTGTGCATACCATCATGATCATGTTAGAATGCAATGCATTATTTTCTTTTGACACTTCGTACCATGAAATTTTAATTTTTTTTTTATATTAAAACTTGACTCTAGGGATACTCCTTATGTTAATACCTTTTGTATAATTTCTATAGAGGGTAATAAATTATTTCTCAATTTGACTAAGTTACCAAGTTAGTATTACCTTAGGACTAATTTCTATTTATAATTGAATCTTTGATATTTCCTACTATGACTGACCCATAAAACATATTTAGGATAACCTAATGGAGACCTAATTTTTTTAAAAATAACTATTGATTATTCTTACACACTGATAGCAAATGAAGACACTTGTATTAAAATTAAAACTATATAATTATTACCAATATTCTTTACGGATTAAAATAAATGATTTGAGATATGGAGACAATCTATTTAGTATTATCGTAACATTTTTCATAGATCAGCGTGATCTTAAATATGTGTATTGGTAAATTAGGTTAGCCAAGGCAAGAATTGGGTAGACAAAGAGTAGAAAGTGTGCTTTGGAGTCAAATATGTACATAAAGTCCAAGTTATGCCAAATTTTAAGGTGTCTAATACCAAATTTAGTTGTCTATGCTCCCTTTTTAGTCCAATATTAAAAATGCTAAACTAAAAGGACAACATATGAAATTTGGTACCTGTGATCAACCACACTTGGTATTGGCAAATATGCACTAAAATTTCCACTTGCTACATAAAATATTTAAATAAAAAATGCATATATCAATGTCCACTCATGATATAAAATATTAAATATCTAGATCATTAAATTATTTGAAAGTGAGAAGTCAAAAAATTAATACAACTAAGGGCATGTGAACCAAGGTTCCATTTATTAATTTTTTTTGGGTAATTTCATGTGGTTATTATTCCACAAAGAAGATGCAACTATTTAAACCATGTGCTAGGTTGTGTCAATGCCTCAACCACCATTAGATAATGACGTGTTAAATTTTGAGCACCACTAAATCCTCAACTACACTACTCTAAATATCATCATAACTCATTTTTCTAAGCTCAAAATAAGATCATATGTAAATTTGAACTCTAAATAAATAGTTGTAGATGGATTTTAAATACAAAGTTCTTACATAGTACCATCATTTCCCATCAATTAATAATATATATATATATATATATATATATATATATATATATATATATATATATATGAATAACATTCATGTTCAAAATTTGATCCATTTATACATCAAAGTGATACAGAACTCCATAATATGTCAATTAATCCACTTAATATGATAAATATAATAAATATACTCAATATGACCCATATAATATATCTCTATATGTCAAATATTTCTAAAAATTATATAAGATGCCCCATTTATGCCTCACATATGCCTAAATGTGCTCAATCTATTCTAGTTAAATAATATAATCTAGCCTAAAGTGTGAATTATCTATCTATCATGGATTGAATCTCTAATGCAAGCCCATTATATACCCTATTTTTATATGAGGGATGAATCCTAAGAATCACTCATAGCAAAATAAATATTTACGCATATTATGTGTTATATATCAAAATTTAATCATGTAAAATATCTATACAAACATAATAAGATATGTAAAATATTTGATCAATCAATTATGATGCGACATGTAATCCAAGGAAATGGGCATACAAGTTTCATGTCAAGTATATATATAAATTAGGCACATAGTCATAATAAACACAATAGATACATAATATAAATCATAGAATCACATAATTAAGATCCTAAATAGTCATATATGTAACCTCACATGCACACATAATATAATGACCATCATAACACATAAACACTAAAGACACAACATGGAAACAACATGATCATTACCCACATTGGAAGATACTCTCACATAATTGACACACAAAATGAAAATACACAATTAATGCACCCATAAAACATGCAATATATCACACATCAATCATCAAGGAATATAATAATCATCAACATCAATAATAATAAGAAAAAAATATTAGTCCATATAATGAATCAATGTCATCATCCAATATATAAAACACAATATCCATAGGAAATAACAATTTATAAAGTATAATCAAGATAAATTCATGTGTAATAGTCTATTGTGATCAATATACATGTATAGAAACATATAACCTAATATGTGTGTGAATATACCCCCTGTGTATGCATGTCGTTAATGTAGATAATTTGCCCATGGGTGTAAATAATGCCACACATTTGCATGTCCATGTATCACATTTAGCTCGTATGTCTTTCATCCCACTCATGTATACCATGAAAAAACATGTGTAGAAAATGGATATGTAATTCACTATGCATATGGTAAATACCATCAATCAATCATGTATACTAACAAAACATGATATGCATAGGTCTTGGATTTTTTGGGGGAATATCTATTTATTTTTATTTTTATTATTTTTATTTATTTATTTTTTAATTTAAAAAATGATCCTACTAACCTATAGTCCCATCAATGAAATGCTCACATGTGGGTCCTAGATTGATTGGTTCAAATTTCATACACCATGGGAGAGGAGTAACATATGTATCATTATTTAAATATGAGACAATGGTCATGTGTTATAAAAAAATATAGCATCAACATCATGTTTAATATGATAATTTATATGTTGTGTAAATTTAGTGTCATACTAACTTGTGGAGTTTGTTGTATGTTAGGAGAATTCATAAGTGTTCATTATGGAGTTGTTATCATGATTTTTGAAAATGGGTAAAAACTGGTGGAAATTTAATTTTTTCTAAATGGTTATTTTTTTTCGAATTGAGCCTAAAACCACCAATTTTTTTTAAAATTCAAATTTTTTAATTAATTAATTAAACATTTATGACCAAGTTAATTTTTACCTCAAATTGTTTAAAAATGCATTTGAGCCTTCCATGCAAAAATTCATTATCATTTCCCATAATTTTCAAAATCCGTTTAGCTTTTCGTAAGTTAAACAAACACATGTTACATTTTTAAAAGTTATGCAAATTGTGAAATCAATTTTGTTTTTTGTGAAAATTATAAATTTATTTTTGGTCTCTATGTAATTTGCAGATACTTTTTAAGTTCTTGTGCAATTTTCAAAATCTTTTTTATCTTCCATGCAAGTTTCAAAAGCTTTTTCAGCTTCGATACAATTTACAAAAACATTTTTGGATTTAGTGCAATTTTCAAAATTGTTTTCAACTTCCATAAAATTTGTAAAACTTTTTTTTTGGCTTCTGTGTAATTTGCAAAAACTTTTTTGGTTTCCATGTAATTTACAAAATAGATTTAAAACTTTATGTAAATTAAAAAATCTTTTTGTGTTTTCCCTTTCCATGTAATTCCAATTTCTATTTTCACAAGTCATGAAAATGCAAATCATGCTTCCCAAAATCATGAAAATGCAAATTATATTTCCTAGAGCCATGCAAATGCAAACTTCCATGTTACAATTGCATTTTTCAATGGTGTAAATTGCCTTTGCAAATTAAAATCTTTTCAACTTGCATGCTAAACTCTGGCAATTTTAGCAAATTAAAATTTTTATTTTCATTTGTGTTTTAGTTGTCATGCACCAAAATAAATATATTCAAGATTAGAGAATGGAATAAAGTGAATGAAAAAGAAGTTATTTTAATCTATTCTTTAGCCAGAAAGAGTTTGTATAAGTGTATTTAGTGAAAGAGGAATGAAAAGGAAAAATTAAAGACCAAAAATGAGCAATTTTATTTTGTCTTATATCTGCAAAACACTCCAAATAGGAAAATATGCCCAATTCAAGTGAAAGATAAATATTTAAAATTTTAGCAGTGTATTTTCAAATTATTTTTCCCAGCCAATAGGTCATATAGTGTCTAGGGATGAAACAAAAATGAAATTGGCAAATTATATTATTCTTGCTTTTGGCTTGAGATAAAAATGTAAAATAGGGAAGTGGAATTTCAAAATCAAAAGTGAGAATTTGTAAAATCACATTTTAGCTCATTTGCACTTGCCAAGAGGGTTTGTGGTATAGATACAAAGTGGATGATCAAAAAGGAAATCAAAATCGAAAATGGTAATTGAGTGAGAAATTATAATTCATCAAGTGGTTTTGAAAAGGCACTAGAACAAATTTGTAAAGGCAAAATTATGGATTGGCAACAATGGTGATTTGGCACAAAATTTCATTAAGTAATTTTGTCATAAGGTTTATATAAAAGTGGATAGATCAAAAACTACATGTGATAGATGTATGGATAATGTATAGACACAAAGGTAAAGTTCAATAAGGTTGAGAGACATAAATCAAGCACAACATTGAAGATGCAAATGCAATTGATAAGTGTAAATACAAATATATAACCTTTGTGAGCATTCTTCTAGTTTTTACCATGTAAATGAGATAATGATTAAGAAAATTAAATCAATTTTATTGATACATATGGTCAAACATACACAAGACATGTGAATACTATGCTAAGCTCAAGAGATACCACCTCTACATACCATCTGCATGTTCTCTACCATCTATGTGTTATATAGTCTTAAAGTAATACATAATGGATGATGATATTAGTATCTCATCTATGTAATCAAAATATAGAAAAATGAAAGACAATGAAGATCACTTTGGGTGGACAATCTCACACACTGAAAGTGAAGACAAATAAGCTATATCCAATGTTTTTGGTCTTTTCATAAAAATGTTGAATCTTGTTATACAATTTCTATTTGGAAATTATGTAAGTACAAACTCACAAATGTAATTTAGGCAAATTCACTATGTCAGCTTTGTAAATTATAGTTTCAATTTTGTACATGGTGCAATTGCACCAATGCACTTTTACACCACTTAAGTGGTGCATTTTTGTAAACTCATTTAAGTAGCTTCTAAAATGCAGAAAAGGTGGTTACGCACTATGACCACCTCCCCAAGATATATATATGATTGTAAGTCTCATTGTAAAGATAATTTTTGGTAGTGAAACTATGTGAATATTTTGTTTGAAGAGCTGATCTATGTTATCAACTCAATAAAGATTGAAACTAGGAGATTTTGCAAGCTTGGTATTCAAAGTTTCTTCATGAGTTATATCTTTGTATGGGATTCACCTGTTTCTATATTTGTACTTTCAATTCATCTTTGTAATCATTACCAAATTTTTAGATAATTGGAATTTCACATTAAGTATTTATTTTAGAATCTTCTTGTGTTGTTTTTATGAATGTGAAATCTTAATGAAATTTAAGCAATATTTTGATTGTATTTTATGGGTAAATATGAGATGGTTGTCTTTGGTCTGTTATCAGTATTAGAAAATTATCTCAGTGTATGTTTTATACTCCTAAGGGTGTAATTATGTCTTTACCACCCATTTAATGAGACATATTTCCATGCATATGGTGTTTTCCCCTTCTTGGACTATTTTGGTAAGTATCTATATTTAGCTACCTAAAGTTGTCTTTCATTTTTCCCAGGGTTATCATAGTAGATTATGTGTTTAACAGACTATAATAAACCTATTCTCCCTTATTATTTTCCATTCTACATTATTCCCTTCTTTCCCCTCATTTCCTTTCTATCTCCTTTATGTACTTTTAGGTTAAAAGTATGAAACCCCCAACAAAAAACATTTTTGTTGTAAATAGTTGTCAAGGATTTTCCACTACTTTTAAATTTTTGGATTTAAATAAAGGTAGCTCCACTTGATAATATGAGATGGAATTTATTTTGTGTTTCTGACTAATGTAAGGACTCAGTTCCCACACTACTGACTCAAAGTCACCAATTTGTACCCTTGACAAATTTTTGAGCCAATAGGAACATGTGCATAAGAATTTTTTAGAATTATCTTAGGACATGATGAAATATGTAAAATATATTAAATATAAATATATTATTTATGTAATGGAAGTTTGATAATTGATCTTCAAGGAAGATCAGTTACATGTCTCTAATTTTTATTCGTATGATGAAACTATATAATTTATACAATAGATTGTTTTTGAGGTAGATGAATAAATGTCTCTGGCTAAATGGGGTACTCATATGCAATACATGGATCTATAATAAATTGGTTGATATAAAAATATTTGAAATATCAATGTACCAATGATGTTATTTCATGTATCCTAAATATCCATGGACATCCTAATAGCATGTCAAATGTCCAAGTATTGGTAAAAACTAATAGTTTAAGTAGAAATGATTGTAGGCCTACCATAAATGGTAACACAATAACCCTAAGATTTTTTTTATATTTTTTATTGAATGCTTTTACTGTAGTAGTCATACCTATTAGGTCTCTCTGTGTATATCCAAGACTAGTCAGTAATGTCATAGTGCATATTTTTTCACTTAACTCATTATCCCCATAATAATGTATATAGAATGTGATTCAATGAAAAAATGTATAAACAAAGGTTCATTGATAGAATACTAATAAATAATATCATGGTCATTAAATCTGATTTTATTTGATTTTACTTGTGTATCTTTAAGCATACCAATAATACCATCTATAGGATGAGCCTTCTCATTTCTAGAAACATCATAATTTAGAGGAGCGAATTGTAAGTCATATGTACCTTAGGATTAGCCTTGGTGTCTTGTACCACATGTTTTAAAAGTGAATTTAAAAATATTTTAAGTTTCACATTAAATTTTGGAACTAAATTGTTCATATGTGTATTAACATCATTGATCTCAATAGTGTTGTTCTCAATTAAATCTTGTATCTTATATCTTAAAGCATAGTATATTGTTAGAACATTTAATGGATAAGTGGGTGATTTTAGACCTTGAGTTTACTCTGATGTGTAATTAAATAATAATAATTTAAGATGTATTCACATGAGGTGAAAACCTCATGTAAATAAATAACAAAATATAAATTGTTTATTACTTAATTATTATTAAATGATTATTAGGAAAGGATGGAACCATTGGTTACAATGGTCACCTCCCCCCATCCCTATTATAACTAGGGTTTTACCCTTATGGTAAAACACACTCTTTGTACACTCAATTAAATATCAATGATTGTGATAAAGTTATATTTGCATGTGAAAAATACATTTTAAAGTTCTATGAAGGTTTATGTGAAGAAGTGAGAAGTAAGAAGGATTGGTATTGGGGTGCATATTTTCTCAATTATATGAATATCATCTTTGTCTAGGTTTTTTACCTCAAGTTTTTCTCATGTTCTTTTTTGTATCATGTGATTTATTGTTCATTAATAATAATTTACATGTATATATCCTACATATTATGTGTTGCATGTTAGATTTATTTATTATCATGGAATCAGAGCAAGGGATGTCTTAATTTATAGGCAAGGAATTGATGATTATTCTATTGATCATTTGACATGTGTAATAATATTTTTTCCTTCAAAAAAAAGTTATGTGCATGTACGATAAAAAGGGAGAAATAAATTGTTTCCCATTAGGAATAAATTATAAATTAATGTAGAACAATTTCAACGAATCATAATAACAAGATCTATGAATAGAGATACATAAAGAACAAAAATAAAATATGCACAACAAGAGGATAAGATTTAATGTGGTTCACCCAATGTGGGATACATCCACCAAGAAAAACTTGATCATATTTTATTACAAGCCAATAAGATTACAATCCACTCTCAGATCAGTCTTCTCATAATTATAGGACACAAATGTTGTTTGGAGTTGTGCTCAACAAAATCTCTTGAATTTGCACCTGAATTCACACACTCTATTCTTCCTTCTCAAATTTAGATCTTTAAATGTATTACCTACTACATGTCCATATATAATACATCAATAGGCAACTGACATAATAATTTTATAAAAAGATGGGTACAAAAAACCATGCACGAATTCAACCCATAATGGTTCCCCATTAATCATGGGTGATAACACCATACATATAAAAGTATAGATAAACCAAAAATCTATACTCATGGGAAAAGGGGGTCCATAAAATACATTAAGATTTCAATCCCAAGTGTTGAATGACATTATGCCAAATAAATTCCACACCTTGGTAGGACACTTCACTCCTATCCAACAACTTACCTTTGACCAAAGTGACATGTCATCCCTTAGCCCTCTCTACAATAGCCTATTATATGTTTAAGTTTTCATATCCCATAACAAGGTTAGACATGTCCTCATAGACAATAGATTAGGTCTCAACATTATGTATCTAAGGTTAGTCAAACATATTGGATACACATCAATTGACCTTTAGTTAGAGACAATTACCATCAAGGCCTATGATAATGAGGAAAGGGAATCAAAGGGAATAATTTATTTGCTAGTGTCCATCAATCCATTGACCCACAAAACACTTTAACATGTTATAGATTTAGCTTTATCATATAACTTGATTTTAGGCCAACCATGGGTACATGAAATTTGGGAAATACCTTACACATTTTACCAATGTATCAAGTTCCCCCATTTTAGGATGGAAGTTATTGTTCCTACAAACCTACAACCATATTAGTTCTATAAAAATTTAGAAGCTAAATATAAGAGTTACGATTATGGCTTCAACCTAGACCCTACACCAAAGAAGGACAAAGATGTACTTATTGAATTAATAAAATCTAATTATATAGACATAGATATCCTTTCCTTCACTTCATCTGTTCCCCCTCTTGAGATATCTAATAATTTTATCATTTGTGAAAAAGGTCCAGGGGAATACCTCATGTCTAATGTATTGCACGTAGCCAAGCTCCCACAGGCCCCTAAATCCTATGGAAGATATAATCCAAGGATGTTGAAATGGAATGGTGATAAAAAGGAAATTTTAATTCCCAATAGCCTATAATTTTCACATCAAACACTAGCCAATAAAAAGACCCACTTGATGAGGATGATTCATATATTTATTATGATGATCTAGTTTATTGTTACCAACACAAAAAGTATCCCATCCTTAACTGGGTCATGGATAATAAAGATTATGATAGTATAGGTTTGAGGTAAATTAACAAGGAACTCTTGAGCTTACCTCCATGACCAAACATAAAGTAACTTATGGTATTAGATTTAAACCACTTGGGGGTAATCCTGTATATCTTATTTGTGTTCCTACACCAATGACTAATGATGATGATGTCAGTAGTGACATAGAGTCTGATTATAGTGTATATGAGGAATTATAAAATATGAATATATTTAAACCTCATTTCATATGTATTATTACATTCATAATTATCCACTTTTATTCCATCATCCTCAACTCATAGACTAATACCAAAAATAATCCACAATATCACTTGATGAGTTAAAAAATGATGAGGCCATTTGTGACTACATGGGCCTACGAGAACATATTCCTCTATGAGATCATAATCAAGAGTTTTATATCACATTGGATCCTTTTGCCTATATCATAGATTAGGTGATAATTAATTGGATAATAACAAAAATAAAATCAAACATTGAGGTCCCAAGGTGAAAACCTCTTTGAGGCACCTTCAGATCAGGGTAATAGTAAATAAAAAGTCTAGTCTCTTGGTGAGAACATATTTTAGGCACGGTTAGATGGGTATGTTTACCCTTCCTCAAATGAAGCTTAGGCTGTCACTAGTACCATGATCATATTTAGGTCAAAAATCAATGCATAAGAGTAGCAAGCTTTTGATTAGATTGTCCTAGAGTGTCAAGAAGTGTTTTTTACATAGCCTTTGCCACCATTTGGTGATTTTGATTTATCCTGTCTGGGTGAACTTTATGAACTAGTATAAATAGAGGAGTCTTATGTTTCCAATTAGTTTAATTATTTGTTAAATCTCCTTAAATATGGTTATACACTCCTTATGGAGGACACTTTTGAAGTCAATATTAAAACACCAATCTATCTAAAGTGGGTAGAATTAGGCATATCCCTCATTAAGGAGGAACGTGAAGTTCTTACTTCTCTCCTTAGGGATTTCATTGATATTTTTGCATGAGATTATTCTCATATGTCATGTTTAGACCCTCCCTTGGTTTTACATCATTTATTATGGTATATACTAATGCTAAGATAATTAAATAGAAGCCGAGGAAAATACATCTTCGTATTTCCATTTTGGTCAAGAAAGAATTAGAAAAACTCTTAAAGGGAGGATACATTCATCCTATCGAATATTCTGAGTGGATCTCCAACATTATGCCAATTAATAAAAATCTAGAGGGCATCAAGCTATACACTAATTTTTATGACATCAACAAGGTTTTCCCAAAGGATGACTTTCCTCTACCAAATATTGACATGATTGTGGACTCCATGGTTGGATATGAGATGTTTTCTCTCATGGATAATTTTTAGGGTACAATCAGATCAAGATCATGCTAGAGGACCAACACAAGCAAATATTAACGACACTTTGGGGGATATTTTGTTATTAGGTAATGCCATTTAGCCTAAAAAATGTAGGGGCAACATACCAATGAGTCATCACCATTATTTTACATGATATGATGTATGACATTATTAAATACTATGTCAATGAAATCTTAGATAAATCTAAGACCTATTCAAACCATCTAGTAGTACTCCAAAGATTTTTTTAAAGGATTCACAAGTAAAAAGTTAGGCTTAACCATAAAAAGTGTATCTTTTGCATTAATTTAGTTAAATTGATAGGCTCCATTACCTCTCATATGGGAATTGAGGTATATCCAACTAAGATTAAGGACATTACTAAGATTTCATTTCCATCTACTTTAAATCATATCCATAGTTTGTAGGGTAAGATATAGTCCATTAGGTGCTTCATTTCTCAATTGGATGATAAATGCCATCCATTTACCCACTTGATGAAGAAAGGAATTTTTTTTTCATGGAATGTCAATGGTCAAAATACATTTGAGCACTTGAATCAACACTTGGACAATCCACTTGTTTTATTACCAAATACACTAAAAAATTCATTACTACTTTACCTATTTGCAACTAAATAGGCCCTTGGGGCACTTTTGGCCCAACATGATGAGCATGGGAAAGAACATGAAATATATTATCTCAATCTTATATTGATGACATATGAACATAGTTATACACTAGTAGATAACTATTATTTATCCATGGTCTTCACAACTCAAAAGTTCTGGCACTACATTCTTAATAATAAGACCATCATCATCATGAAAATAGATCTACCCAAGTATCTGCTATCAAAAATAGCTTTATAGAGTTACATGGCTGATTGGATCATGCCTTTAAGTGAATTTGAGATTGAGTATGTTAATAATAATTCCATAACATGATGGGTACTTGCAAACCAACTTGTTGAAGCTCCCCTTTCTGACACTCAACTAATCACTTTTGGGTTTCCAAATGAGTATATCATGACCATAGCAAAATCACCTCCTAAAGAATAGTAGTGAAAACTTTATTTTGATGGTTTCTTTATGTCTCATGGATCAGGGGTACGATTTTTATTTATCACACCTAAAGGAGATCTCATTCCTAAATCCTTTTGTATCAAATTTATTTGTACTAATAAAATGGTTGAATATGATGTACTCATTACATTTCTTCTTCTACAAATATAATAGAATATTCAATACTTATTGGTTCATGGATACTCCTAGTTTATTATCAATTAGGTCATAGACAAAGGATGTGAAACTTATGCCTTATAAATACATGGTGGACACAATTAAAAAATAAATTTCTCATCTTCAATTTAAATAGATACCTCAAGATAGTAACAAAATAATGATTACCATGGACACAATTGGTTCTATGATCTAGATCACAAATAAGGCAAGATATTATTATTTTATTGTTGAACATCTTCTAGTACCTACTCACAAACCTTCAACTTTTAAAATGATTTTTCATATTATTGGTCCTAATTATTCTTGGTATGTTGAACTATATGATTACCTTCATGACAAAATCATCCCACCTAAACTATCTTATAGAAAATAAAAATCCTTCATAGACCAAGCCTCTAATTACACATTACTTGGACCTACACTTTACCTTATAAACTTTGATGGAAATTTGATTCACTGTTTAACCTCAACAAAATATGTATTATCACTAAGGGAATTTCATGAAGGGGTTTTAAGGGCCCAAACTAGTGGTGTTGTAATTGCCAAAACATTACTACATATAGGATATTATTTGCCACCTATGGAAGCTGATGTTATTGATTGTGTTAAGAGATGTGTACAATTTTAGAAGGATGTTAATATGATACATGCTCTAGATCAAACACTCAAACCACTAACCACATCATGGCCAATTTAAATGTGGGGATTCAATCTCTTATGAAATATTAACCCTACCTCCTCAAATTTCCATAAACATATCCTTACCACGATAGAGTATTTCACTAAGTGGGTGGAAGCCATTCTCCTAACATACATCATTGACAAATAGATATCCAAATTCATTTTCAATCATCTCATCTATTATTATGGTATTACATATAACATTATATCTAATAATGGTGGTTCATCCAAAAATAAGAATGTCAAATCCCTTTGTGATGAAGATAATATTATCCAAATATTTTCCACTGCATACTTCTCACAAGTCAATGGCCAAGAAAAGGCATATAACAAAACCATTATCAATATAATCAAGAAGATAATTAATGATATTGGCTATGATTGGCACTTAACACATTTACATTCTCTTTTGGCTTATAAAACCAATTTCTACACTCCAAAAAGAGCCATACCCTTTTCCTTAGTTCATAGTATTGAGGCCATTCTTCTTATCAAGGTTAAGTTACCTTCTTTACACATTTCACTGAATCATATCCTTGACGATGAAGATTACATAGTAGCTCATTTATAAGAGATATAATTACTAGATAAAAAATGAATTTTAGCCTTGAATAGAATTCAAGCATACCAAAATTGGCTATGTGGTTAATATAATAGGTGCATTCGACATAGAGAATTCAGGCTTGGTGATATTATACTCAAAGAAAACAAAAATACCCCAACGTTGAATTCAATAAAAAAGGTAAGTTCAAACCTAACTAGTTAGGGCCTTATATCATTGCCACTAACTATGGTTCAGGGGCATATAGGTTAAATACACCAGAAGGAGAAGAATTTGATGATATGATGAACATAATGCAACTCACGCACTTTTTTGCTTGAGTGACCTATAAAATTTTATATGAGGATCATTTAATTTATATCATGACCATCCCTTTGATTCTATACCATGACATATGCCTTTTCCCACTATGTATTTCCTATTTACCTTGGATTCTAATATCATGTCCTTTTGACCTTGGTTTTGATCTATTAGTACTTTAGTAAATGTTAATAGTTGGGTTTAGATGAAGTTTTACCAAATGTTTCTACCTTGGAACTATTGAATACATTCTTTGAAATGGCCATCTCTTCGAACACTATGATAGTGTGCCTAAAATTGCATCCTTTACTTTTGCCAAATTTTGTATCATTATACCTTTTCATATTGTTATAATGTTTCCATTTTCCTATTCACAAACTTACTGTTACCTAATCATATTTTTCAATGTAGGGTAAACTACAGTGGCTTGAGGTCCATTTGGACTATGTAGGTAGTGCTAAGTTTTTTTATAGGATAGTTTATCCACTTGTATTTCCCATGCTCTCATAATTTTGTGAGAAACCTATGCCAATTCTATCACCATTTTGTGAGTTAACACATTATGTATCTTGTAATCCTCCATTGAGTTGAGATGGTACATGGAAATATGCCAAAAAACTCCTAAAAAGGCCTCAAAATCTAGGTCCTTCAGATTATAAACATGCTAATTAGGATGTGCATATCCTATTTAGATGTATAACTAAAGTTTTCACATGGGTTACATAATATCCATTTCCTAATTGTGTTCCTTCCTATTTCTAAGATAAATACATCAACTTGAGGTCCACACAAACTATGTAGGGATTAGTTGGATACATAGGGAATCTTATGTTAGCTCACCTAATACCATCAATTTATCTTATTTTATAATTTCATGGACCATTCCTTGTCATCAGTTTATCTCAAAATGCTCTCGTTATTTTACAAGGAATATTATCTAATGCTCTCATCATTTTGTGAGTCATATTGTCTAATGCTCTCTATTTTATGAGTCATATTGTCTTACACTCTCACCATTTTTTGAGTTTATTCTTATTCTAAGCCTTAGATGTAGTGAAAATTATAAATCATCAAACTCTTTCATTTGTGAAAACTCTCCTTTTATCTTGTAGTGTTGTTTTAGCCGAAACCACTCTCTTACAGTTTTGTGAGTTCTTGTGCTTGACATTCTCACAATTGTGAGTGCCAACTCCTTTATTTCATGCACTTTTTTTTTGAGAGATCATTATTATATTATTCTACACTCAATCTCTTTTTATTCATGATCAATTTTATTCCATCCCACATCTTGGGAGAACTACATTTGCCTTGAAGTCCATGGGACTCTATAGGCAATGCCCATTTTCTTGGGTCATTTGGAGTTATCTTGGCCACCCATTCCATATTATTTTTTCCCCCTTTTCCATTCCTCTACCATAATACCTTTATAGTTGCTACCTATAGCCTAAGGACAACCTTTTTCCAATCATAACAATTCTATTATATATGCACAAATAGTTAGATAAGTTGTTTGTTTTATTTATATTAGATCGATTATTTGATTTATTTTCCTTATATTAGTTGTTTGTTTTATTCACCTTAAATTAGTTAGTTGTTTCATTTCCATTAATTTAATTTGTTTCTTGTATTGTGCCTTCAATTAGTTCATTTCTAGTTTTTGCCTTAGGTTAGTTGTTTCTGACACTGGGCCTTAGATTAATTTGTTTATGGTACTTTGTCTTAGGGAGTTTTGTTTTTCAAATTACCTTTTAGTTAGATGATTTTTGTTTATTTGTTTCTTACTTATGAGCTTTGCCTTTTGTGTGTTTTTGTTTTATCTAATTACTTAGTTTTTTTTTATATTTGTCATTTTAATTAGTTAATGACTAACATTTATTTTTGTGCCTTTCATCTCCTCAGTTGTCGTAGGTTTATTACATTATGTTTACACTTGAGTCTAGAACTGTTATATCTTGTACTTAGGTTTTGAATATTTGTATTCACTCCTACACTTAGTTTATTGCATTGTATTTACACCTAGGATTTGATTGATCATATATTACACTGAGGTTGTTTATACTTGTATTTAAATTAAGGTTTTCCATGCATAGAACATACATTGTTATTATGGTTTATTTATGACTACGATGCATAATGTCACATGCTATAATAAAATCAGGCCAAAATATCTCTCAGATGATGGTGCTATAAGTATCTCCTTTTGTTCACAATTATAGGCATACCCAAACAATCCAAACCCCTAATAGCCAAATCATAATGAATATACTATGTGCTAATGAGGATGTGTATCTCTGAATAATCATGTATTACAAGTCATACACATGATCAGATAAATACCTTCCAAACATATCATACACATGGCATATCTATAGTAAATGAAGAAACATACAACACATTTTCTATTTTACATTGTAAGAAAGAGACAAACACCATCAACATTGCCAAATAAATACAACATAAGCATGAGACCATAACACATGATAAATCAAGTAAGGAGCATCACATGTATATAAAAAGAATAACATTTTATGTATAAGTCCATAAAACAAGTATGAATGTCATATATCTCACAAAAAATGAATATACATTGTGACTATATACATGTAATCATGTTAAAATACAATAATGCCAAAGAACTATACAATATCATCTCTAACTTTGAGAATACCTAGGTCCTGCATGTGGTAGAAGTGGTAGTGGATATTGAACTGATTAACCTAAGGCCATATCACCATGTGTCCTCAATATAAATCAGGATGACCTATTGTCATCTCTTTATGCATCCAAGACCTCAAGTGTAAGAATTTGTTGATCCCTAAGAATCATGGTCTCATAGGATCATTGATAGTAGGAGGTCTCATCCTTAGCTTGAATGCTTTCCAAAACCATCCTAGAAAATATTACCTATTTACCTACTATATGCGACTCATCCCACTCCCACTAAGGCCTTTAAACATATATCCTAGCCTGATCTCTCTATGTTATAGCATGATTTTTGGTAGCCAATATATGTGCTTGTACATGTGTCATACATGTTATCTTTGCCTTTAGTGATTCAATCTCAGGTAGTAATACATCCATTCCTAAGAGTTACATGTGCCTAAAACTAACCCACTGTCCTCTCTATTCCCTTAATCTCACATAATCTAATAGTGATCTCCTCCTCTAGTAGGTTAGTGTCTCCACCTATGAGTCCTTGATAGCCCTACCTGTCTTAGATTTAATGATGTCCTTGATGGCCCTACCTAGCCTATATCTATATATATACCTACCTAATTCACCTCCATATCATTCCCAATTTAGTCCACCACCATTTCATCACCACCCCACCTTCTACCTCCCCATCCTATACCTATCTTGGTGTCTAAATAGGTATTATCAATTTTAGTGAACAAAAATGTGCCCATCATATCATGTACATCTGTATCACACCTATATCTATGGGGCCTAATATGTAGGCCCATCAAATATATAGTAATCCTTATATAATCCTAAATATTTAATACTTAGAATAAATTATGTCACTTAACTGATCACTTGAGAAGTATGAGAAAACCACCTAGGATCATCTGGTACATCTTGTTGCATACCAAACTACTATAACACATAATCTAGACTTTACTCCATAATAATGTGTGTTTTCTTTCCTATCAAAAACCACCTGGATGTTATATATGCTGTATACCATATATATGA
Organism: Torreya grandis; assembly: GCA_037957365.1. Taxonomy (NCBI): domain Eukaryota; kingdom Viridiplantae; phylum Streptophyta; class Pinopsida; order Cupressales; family Taxaceae; genus Torreya; species Torreya grandis. Next base: position 231,540 of record JARHVA010000262.1, on the reverse strand, counting down.
TCTATAATGAATTCGTAGTGCCAAGTACAACCTCCATATGAAGAAATCAACTATTAATTCATCTAACATCCCATAATAATGGTAAATCTCACCATAATGACCTCTTTAACCTACACATGTCTAGACACATATTTAATATACTCAATCATGTGGGCCTCATAATCATATCTAACCTATGAGGTACTCTATGGATATGTGCTCCCATCCCTAAACCTAGAGTGAGGTAGTAACCTTGTTAATTTAGCCTCCTCGATAGGCCACCACATGCAAATCTCTATATAGTTGGGATAATACTATAGGCCCCAAAACAAATTTGGCTATGTCATCTAGCATCACTTTAATCATTTTTCCTAGGCCCATGTGATGTAATTGGCCACTCTTGTCAAGAAGTAATATGTTGTTGATAATCACCATTCATACCACAACCTCCCTATCAATCAAAATTGGTGGTGTAGACTCAGGTGCTAGGCTATCTGGCCAAATGTATGTATGTAATTCCAACAAATCAATATCAACCTTACCGTGTGGCATGGGAAAGTTGTAACATTTGACCAAATCATCTAGCACAACCTACTACTATGTTGGGTCTATCTAAACTGGTCACCGAACTCTCATAAGAAGCTTTAGAATATACCAAGTGTCTTCTAATATAATTTTAGCCTCCCATGTCAATAGATGGAAGGTGGAAGTCACTAAGTTCCACCACTCAACCAATACACTTAGATTTACTCGATCTGGTCTTATCATGGGCATCTTTGCCACATCTAGCATATCCATAGCCTCTAATAATATGCACATCTCTATAATCTAGATCTAAATTGTTTATAAATAATTAAAGTGTCACCTTCATGATGTCAGGACCTCCATTCACTCCTACAACCATAGATAGATAAATTTGAGTCTATGTCTATATCACATTTCACTAAACAAGTCCCTACTTGACCTATTTTATGCTTGAGACTAGTATGCCCCTATCTTCTAGAGGATTGATCCAATTTGAGTTCCTTAGCTATTAAATTTGAATTTTGGGTTGAATTCATCATTTTCCTAAGTGAAAAAGTCACCATTTTGGTGTTTTCCACCATTTATGGCAATGTTGCCATTTTCAAAAGTAGTGATTTCACCTAATTTGGAAATATCAACAATTTGGTGATTTTGATAAAAAATTGCTAAAGACATTGTTAGAATTTTGGTGAAGCCACCATTTGTTATGCCACACAAATGATGACCTCCTCATTTTTTGCCCTAATATAGTATTTAATGCATAATAAGTACCAAAAACTCAAGTATGTTCACTTACTTATTGTTAGTCATGTGGTGGTCTCTTATGCTCCCACATTTGATCACTCACATGCTCCCATTCTCATCCACAAACCATCTTTAGCTATTTTTATCCTTAAGAATAGATCTTAGAATTCTACAAGGGTATGTTAAAAATGATTTTTTTTACCCCAAGGGGTTGAATATTCGCTTGAAAACTTAATTTTTTACCCATAGTTCATAATGTTCATTTCATTCATCCTAGGAGGTCTTATTTTTAACTCTATGGTCTATTTTATAGGCCATTTGTTTATATTGTTGATCATTTTCCAACCATTTTTAATTTATATACTATGTTTTAAGGGATTTTTGGAGCCTTGTTTAATAACACCATTTTTTGGATGTATCATATGCTCATTCAGATGTGCATGATCCAAAACTCAAAAATATTTGGTTGAAAGATAATTCAAAAATAAGAACAACACAATTCAAATAATGCTATCTCTGAAAAGAGATGTTTTATTTATCAAAATTACAGACCCAAACATATGTTTATCTCTGAGAAGAGATGCTTGATTTCCATTTTAGGTTACATCTTCATTTATACATGTTTTAAAGGTGTGGGGAGGATGTGGAAGGTCACCAATCTCGAGGGAGATGAATTGGTTCGACTTCCATGATTTACAACAATACAAAATTTAAGGAATTACTATTTTTAGAAACTTACTATTTTTAGACTGCACTACTAAAATTAAAATTTAGGACACTTCCATTGGGTTTTAGGGGGTCAAACTTCATCGAGTGGAGATCACCATCTCATGATGTTACCCTCATTATTATCTTTTCAATGGTTCAAACGGTGAGTCAATTGGAGCTATGGTGCAAAAGTTATGTCTCTCAAAAGTTTCACCATCAATTGGGGTAGACCCATCATTTGAATTGTCATCTGGATTGTTGTTCAGATTAGTGCATCTTCATAATATCAAACACCCCATATCTATACCATTATTTTGTGCCAACTCATCACTAATACATGTTATGGGTTTCATGTGTGAGATCCCTTTAAAATTTTTCCTATATGGGGTAAATTATTTTGACTGACCACTGATCTACGGGGCAAACTAGAATGTTTATTATGTCAAGGATTAAAATTGCCTTGTTAGGGGAAATCATTATTTTAGACTATTAGACTATGTAATTATCATTTTTTTGAGGTCCCATTTGATAACACTCTTTGTTTCTCACTCCATTAAGGGGGAATCTAGGGATCATCAACCTTCCTTTAGGGCATGAACCTATACCTGTTGGCTTATAACAACTTACGATTGTCAACACGTCACTTTTCAAAACACTAATTTTTTGGACTTAATCATTTTTTAATTATTTGAGAATATGTTATTGTTCTTGTGTCTTGTAATACCCTCTTAAATAGGGTAAAAATGTAGACACTTTATTTTGGACACATTTTGTGTCTAAATGGATATCAGATCAATTTCTAGCAAATAATGTAAATTAAGCCTAGAAATCACCGAAAGACCTAAATTCATCCATACATTAGACACAAATGCCTAGAATTGTGTTAAGGCATCCAAATTTGATTTATTCCTTATATGTAATGATAACCTCTCGTGGATTCATCCCCAATCAATTTATGACCTAGAAAATTAATATTTTTGACTAATTAAGTGGGGAACTTAACCGACCAAAAGTCTAAGCAAGATTGATTAAACAAGCAAATAAAATTAAATTCTTAAGTAAAAGATCCATGTTGAACTAATTAATATCTAATTTTTAAAATAAAAATTCAAAAAATATCAAGGAATATGAGGTCTGATGATGTCATCAACCTCCAAGTCAATAATTACAAAATATCAACATACATGCCATAAAAATTAGAAATGTTGAGCCGTGCCTCCATAAATGCATAATTAAGTCCATCATTAATTAAATTTAGACTTCCAACCTTAACCATAGATTATTTACACATGGGTTATAATTAGTTGAAAAACTATAAATATAAGTGCCATGACCATTATTCATCAAGATTTTATGTGCAAACAAATAATGCCAAATTATTGCTAGAAACCTTGATAGACAACACATGCCAAGAGCCAACTACCAAGTGACCAAGAGGAGGTACTACCCATAAATCATTAGCATCATCATAGACAATTTGTTAAAAATACTAAGCACAAACCTTCTTTTACACTGATTTCAAGATCGAGTCATTCTAGGAAGGTAAATGGTGTTCTTGTCTTCTATTTATAGATTTGTTTGTTTTTTAATCATTGTTGACCCTAGTACATAGGCTTAGAATGTTAGTTGTCATTGAGCTATTTTGGTTTATCCACTAAGAGAAATTAATCATTTTCTTTGTAATCCTACATTATACTGAGTCTCATGTGTTATTCTTCTTGAGTGAATAATATTTCTCTTACATAGTAGCATCCCACTCTAGTTTGCCTATCACCTCATAAAATAAAATTAGATCATTAGAAATAGAATGACTCAAAAGAACAACACCAAATGTTTGAGATTGAGTATGTTGAGGATCTAAAGGATCACCAACTAAATAAATATTTTCTTATATAATATAATGATTCGACTTGGACATACTATGATAAACATGAGGAGGAAAAGGTGGTGTACATGCATCATCTGTGTCATAAATAAAGTTAGGAAATAAGTCCTCAAAATGATATGAATGAGTAGAAGTTAAATATGGAGAATTAGATGAAGGATCTAATGGAGAACAACCTTAAATAAATATGACATCCTGAATAAAAATACATTTTGAGTGATAAGATAAATAAGGTGATAAGCCTTGGCATCATCATAATGGGAAACAAAAATGAGGGGTTGGTTTTTCTTCTCCATATACTTGTGTTTGTCATCAAGGAGAAATTCTCATTCCTTACTTCAAAACACACTAAATATATATACATTAGGCTTTATTTCATATATATATTCTTTAGGTGTCATGTTTTACATATCTTTGTGGGGTGGTTTTAGATAATATTACATAATTAATTGCTTCAACCCAATATTAAGGAGCTGCATCTTTAGACTAAATCATACAATTTTCCATCTCCTTCAAATTTATATTCTTCCAATCAAATACACCATTTTGCTCAAGTGTATGGAGAACTATAAATTAGTCCAATATGTCATGTTCCATACAAAATGCCTTGAATGAATTATTAACATACCCATTCTTTTAATATTAATGTATATATTTTTGAGTGGAAAATATTATTGCTTCTCTACAAAATCCTTAAAGGTTGTTAAGCTATCAAGTACTTAAATTTTGTACTTGATAAAATGTATCCAAGTTATTTTGAATAATCATTAATAAGAGCAAGTACATATTTTATTCCAAAATATAAGTGAGTATGAAATTTTATAATATCACTATACACAAATTCAAGTGGATTTTTTCCTCAAGAGGCCTTATCCTTTGCAAAGGGGTCCCAATATTGTTTGCTAAGCATACATATATGACAAATGCTATCAATAAAAGATACCTTAAGAAGGTCTATCACTAAGTTGTGTACTCTTCTTGTTCAAATACCTATAGTTTAGGAGGCCAAAGCATTCATGCCACAACTTTATCATTATATTTGTAGACACCAAAAATATGCACACTATAATTCTAAATGTTGCAACTCCCTTAGACCACCTTAAGACCCCTTAGGCCCAGTCTTGACCTTTTGACCCCTAGCTGATCCTAACCCACTTGACCCAAGTTAGTTTGACCTACTGGCTAAACCCACCTAGCTAAGCCAACCTTAACATTTTTACCTTGGCCTTATTAATCATCAATGATCACCCTGACCATCGATGATCACCCTGACTGTTGACAGTTAGGTTTCACTACCTGAACAACTTAACTAACCCTTCAAATCCAACTTGTTTTTTTATAATTAGCTCATCTAATTCATGTACGAACCAATGCATGCACAAGTTATATTTAAAAATAAAGTTGGACCCATTGTTAACATATTGTTACACCTTTCCTTCTTTCTTATAAAAAGAGGAGAACTTGAGAGAGAGAGGAGGTAAGCAGATCATTAGGAGGAAAGAGTAGGAGAGAGAAAAAAGATCAAGATGAATCATCAACTTCTTATGTAGGTAGCTCTTCATAAATAATCATATTCAATAAATTCTATAACTTCTCCAAGACATCAACCATCAACTGTCAAGCCATGAGCTAAGTATAATGTTCTTTGTTTCAAATTTTAATTATTTACTTTAGAAATTTCACCCATCCACCCATAACCTCTTTTTAGTCATTTATATGACTAAACCTTGAACCAACCACCTCTGAACCTTACCCTCTACCTCATAACCAATATCTGACCCAAACCCACCTTGCAGAACCATTCTACAACCTCAACCAAGCAACCTTCTTGACCATAACTAGAACCGATAGTAACCATTGATGATCACCCTGACTGTTGATGATCACTTTAATCATCAATGATCATCTTGACCATTGATAGTCACTAAGTAAAATTACACACCCAAAATCAGCAAGCAAAAACCACTTCTTACCTTTAACCAGAACCTTGTTTTCTTGAACTTTTATAATAATACAGACCAGAAACAACCTAACCATACTTAGACCATATTTTGATAGTTTAGAATTAACCTTAATATTATATTTTTAATTTAATAATTTCTTATAAACATTATTTATGTCACCTAAATTAAGTACTTTTGTTTATCTATTATGCAACCTTCTTTTATTAGCATTAACTTGTTTTTAAAGGTGGATTGACAACTTCTAAAGAAGTTTACTTCTTGGATCTAGCTTCCTAGGTAATCCCCCTTCCTATCTAACTAACACAAATTTTATTTAGTCTCTTTATTATGTAGGTCATCCTCCCAAGCCAAAGAGGATCTCTCACAGCTATCTAGATCATGAAGTGTAAACCAAATCTAGGTTTTACCAACCTTACCCTTCTTTTTAGTTTTACTCTTTCTTCTTGAGGAATAAAAAGCAAAATTTGAGTATAAAATTATGGCATTCCCGGTGGGACCCTTTTATCTTTTCTTGGGTTTCTTTTGTTTTCAATATATGCTTCTCTCTCTATTCTATGCTCATAAACAAAATCAAAAGTTTTTTTTGGGCTTAAAATTGAGTTCATACATCAACTGATTGAAGGTTTAGTTCACATAGCTTAACTTAAAAGCAAATTAAACTATCATAGATTCAATCTTTGTTGCACACACTAAAACAAATAAATTTCATCAATTAAACATCAAACAAACTTGAGACAAGGCCCGACTAGGATTTTATCACCTAGAGGTAACCTTACCCTTTCTCAGCAATCCCACTTAGAGGTCATTACCAAGGGGAGAACCAACTCAACTCTCTAGTTGAGTATAATATTTGGATATGAATATATATGGCTAAACACCTGACACCCTTATCATTATTGTGTGTGAAGTGAGGGGGTAGGCCCCACTACCAAGCCATGTATTGATTCTAATATAGATTCCTTTTGAGCACCTAAACACAACTTGAAACCAACCCTAGAATTCCTTTTTAGTACCCATTCTACAAACCAATTTTAGTCACACAACTTCTTAAGGCATAAGCCAAAAGTGAGATTAAAATTTACCACAATTTTTAACATACTCTAGCATGTGTTGGATTTATTTGATCATTTTTTTTCTTTCTCTTTGTTTGAGTTATGAAGAATTTGATTCTTTTTGGTAATATTCTACAATTTTACCTTCTTCCACCTCATCTATACTACCTTGTTCAATGGAAAGACTTTCTATAGTTTCTGTAGGAGATATTAACTTTATTAGACTCCTACAAGACAACCCTCTTGCCTTAAAATGTTACCTTGCATCAAGATCCACTTATACCCAAAACCTTACCTACAATCAACCTAACCTTACCTAAAATTAGCCTAACCTTACCTAAAATCAACCTAACCTCACCTAAAATCAATCTAACCTCACCTAAAATCAACCCAACCTCACTTATAACCAACCCAACCTTGCCTGCAATCAATTCAACCTCAACTACAACCAATTGACAACCTTTCAACAACCACTTGATCATCACCTCAACCAACTAATAACTTTTCAACCCTTATTAGACCCTTGTCATAACCCACCTCAACTATGTCAACCTCAACAATCTTTGGGTTACCTATCCCAAACATCATATCAATTACCTCAACGGCATCAAACTTTGATTACTTACCTCAGCCATCATATCAATCACCTATACCCACTTTGTGGCAACCTTATTTATCTCAAAACCAAGACTTGGTATATCTCCCTAGTCATACCACCAACAACTATCAACCCAACCACTATCAACCTAATTTATCAACCTCATCAAATCAAACCAAAAATCATTCAAACAATAACTATCAAACAAATTTTTCCAACCAATCAAGCTTATCACCCTTACCAATGTTAACCTATCAATCCAACCTATCTTACCCACATTTTCAACCTTATCAACCCCATTAAATCCAACCAATAACTATCAACTTGCCATATTGAACCAACCAAACTTCTTAAGCCACCCAACCATATTGAACCTACCCACCATATCAACCATGTCAAATATATCAAATACCTCAACCTTATCCAACCTCTCAAACAAAATTACCTTATCATACCAACCAAACTCTTTGAACCCACCAATCTTATTAAATGAACTAACCTCACTAGACCATACTGATAACTATCAACCAAATTTTTCCAACCCACTAACCTTATCAAGCATACCCAACCCATAAAATCACTCAAACTTGTCAAATCAACCAACTTTACCAAACCAACCAATTAGCTAGCTACCTCAAGAGCCATTTATGTACCCTCTTCGTAGGCAGTATACCCCATTAGGGGAATCATATGCCTCAATCCTTGACAAAATTTTAAGGGTTTCTATCATTAGACTCCATTAAATCAAACCTATCAATGCTTCTCTTCCAAAACTTATTTGGTTTATAGATAATGAGTTTTGTACGTATATTCACACAAATAAACATGTGGTAGATAGATGTGGGTCTTTTAAGATGTTTGTCCAAAACCTTACAAATCAAAAGGAGGTTTCAAATGATATTTTCCGTGTTTCCCCCAACTTAGCCTTAAATGTCTTGAAGCAATCAATCATTGAACCTCTTTCTATACCCATTATTGTGAAAACCCATAATCAAAGCCCTCAACACAATGAGGTCCCTCCATTAGATTTAGTCCTTAGTGCATCTATAACTAGGGAAACAATAATCAAAATCACAAACAATCCTCTTGTTAACCAAGTACACCCTTTTCAACATCCTTTTGAAATCATCACTAAAGAAGAATCAACCTTAAACCACCCACTTGTTGACAAATAATAGCCTTCTCAACTTTCATTTAAAACCATCATTAGGGAAACCAACCCACCTCTTCCACTTCCCCTTTTAATGGAGCTAACCCAAGCTCAAAACACCTTGCCTATAAATAAATCCAACCCAACCTCAACTAAAATCAAACCCATTCAATTCCTCTATAATTTTCTAGTTTTCATCTACCTAATGACATTGTCTTTGGTTCAATTCCCTTTTGAATAGGGTTAATTTTTTTTCACCTTACCTTACTAAACAAACCAAACAAATAAGCAAACCCAACCAATAAACTGAATCAAAAACCCATCCTACCTCCCTTAACCAATAAAACTAAACTCTAAACCAAATCAATCAACCATGATTAGCCAAATTTTTTATCCAACCATAAGCAACTTATTTATCAACACAAACCCACATCAACCCTTCATTTAAGATTTCTTAATTCTTAGCTACCCTTTTATCCCAGATACCCATATCTCACCTAAGCTCCCTCATTGGGATAATTTGACACTCTTTTCCACCCCACCTCTATTTTAGGATGATGTTTCCAACATAATTTATAGACCTTAAACCTACCTAAATCCAACCTAATAATGTTTCCCTCACCATAACACCATGACAGAGATCCCGCCTAAACCACCACCTCCAACTTGAACTATAAACTGACAACTAACAACTAACAAACCTTGGGAGGAAAATAAAGTCATATTCATCCTTAATAAACCCTCTTTACTAACCCACATCTTTATTGAGGAGCCTTTTTTTACCTCAACCTTGATCATGCGTAGAAAGATCATTTGGGGGAATTCTCTCTCCAAATATTCAACCAAGCAATAGCCCAAACATTAACCAATAGCCAAACTAAACCTTAACCTTTTGATTACCAACTTTAACCAATGACCAAACCAACCCTTGGCACTTATGCCTCAACCTACACCTATAAAACTAACCTAAACCAATACCTAAACCTACCTAACCAAACTAAAACCCAACCACCATTGCAATCCAAGCAAAGTCTTGCAACTATCACCTAACCAACTTTGTGGAGGAAAATGGAATAATTTTGTTCCATTATTCCTACTTAACCATCATCACTCTAACATCTTTTCCATGTCTTTTCAAGTGTTGAAAATTAATTGGGGGACATATTTATCCCTGATTAGTCTAAACCATTCATGTGTAAGTATGGATATGGGGCATATTTGAGCCTAAACCTCTCAATGCTTTGCACTTTTGTATGTTCTTTTGTTAAAAACAAGTTCCTAAGTCATCTTGTGTCTGACTTAAGCTCATACCTTATTGTTATACCACCTTCATTTTCTTATTTTTAAGGACAAATGACTACAAATAGGATCATGTGATTATCCATCATAACCTTTTAACCTAATATTGAACATGGGTACCCTGGATCTACCCATGGAATGATTCTTATGGTACTTTCCACACCTCTAAAAGATAGATTCCCATGATCCTTATCACTTAAACCTCTTTTACCCATCATAGACCTTCTTGTGTTATGGTTTCACCCCCATAAAGGAAAGCCTTAATCCTATATAGACTCATCCATGTCTAAACCAACACAAATCTATTTGGGATACCAAATATCAATGGGGGTCACATATATAGCATTTCAAACTAATCCCTTGAAGGATGACTTCTCAACCTATCAAAAATTTCTTAAAAATATAGATTGCTCCTTTGAAGGACAACTATCAACATGTGAAAAATATAAAGCTTAGACAACTCCCTTGAAGGATGGCTAAGTTAACTTTGTCAAGCCAACAATCACATAAAATATTCTCATATCGATAAGCTTCCTACCACCATAAAAAAGAGTAATTTAAATACCCTATTATAGAAAAAAAGTAAAGCAATCCCAAGAAAGCTGCAATCATCTTTCATAATAACATTAGTAGATGTTTTATTATTTTTAGGAATCTTGTGTTTAGATCCTAAATAATAAGGGTATATAATAATAAGAAAAATATAGTTTAATGGGGAAAAATATAGATTTTAAACATATAATTTTTTAAGATGAAGAATAATAAACTTATCTTAAATTAGGATGAAATGAATGACTCCACAGCCGCTAATTGAAAAGTAGGACTAAGACACCATCAAGAATCTAAACCTATATTTTGTTTTCTAATTAGATAGGAGCATTAAAATAAGAGACCCTAGTGTCTAGCACTATAGTCCCTCCTTGATGATATTGTATTTAGGATCTAAGTTTTCTAGGTTTTTTTCACCAGGTCAATGTGAGCTTGTGTACTAATTTTCAGGTCCTTGTTGTCTATAGAGCTCCTTATAGAGTTGATTTTTCATGTGCTTGTATCTTCTATGTAATTTAAAAAAACTTTGATAAATGGGAAAAAGGGGTTAGTGTGTTTAAGATGCATTAGATGTGCTTCACACCCTATGTGTGGGCATGCTACCTACATACCAATACTCTGAAGAGGGATCAAGCTATATGTAGTTCTCCCTTTAAGAGTGCTTGGTGGAATAGTGAATGAAATACATGAAATGCTAAAATTGAGTATACTTGAGCTGACTATGGACTATTGTAAGGAATTTAATTGTATTGAAAGTGTATAGGTTGGCTATATGCAGAGAATAAGGAAGATTGCTTGAGCGGTCTTTCTTGTATTCTTGCTTGCTTGAATGATATTTTGCCAACCCTTTCCAAATGATCTTTGAATGGGCTTATATATGGATCTATTGGTCATGGGTTAGATGAAAGTAGACTAGGCTGACATAATGAATAAGAATAACTGGGAAAAGATGGTAACTTAGGCTCAAAATGTGATTGGATAGGAGCATTAAAAAGGGGACACCTTCGGGTCTAGATCTATAGTCCAACTTTGGTGCTATTGTCTTGAGTAGATGAGACCTAGGAGGATGGATTAGTCATGAAGAGAGGATATTGGCTCAATTAGGGTCAAGTCTGGAAGGCTAAGGATGATTGAGAATCAATGAAGGTAAGACTGAGAGGGTCATGAGATCAAGAAAGAGGGACCTAAGGATTGGGTGTCATTAGCCATGCTTAAGTTACCAATTTTTGCATTTTATATGACTACATTCCCCCTCCCCCCCCCCCTTTATTCTAGTGATGAAACAAAGTGAAATACTAAGACAAAGGAAAATATAAAGTATACCTAAAATTACCTACAAAGGTGAAGCCCATGAAGCTTGTGTGATGATGAGTAATGCTGGATAGTGCATAGAGAGCACATTGTATAAGTGTGAATCTGTGAAAAGGAAACAAAGATTAGATAGTTATTATTATATGAAATATAAAATAAGAATGTATAAATCTAAGTAATAAATAGAAAGAGAAATAGAAAGGAATGAATACACCTCACCAGGTATGCAAACCAATACAAAACCTATTGTGGTACTAAGTAAGGTTGAGTGTTGCTAGATGTACTAGATGATGCTGTATCAAGATTTATATTATGAATGGAGATGAGTGCTCAATTACCTAGAAATTAGCTCATGAATCCAAAATTTGGCCTTTTGGCTCCATCATCACCTACTAAGTGAAGTTATATGATCATGCATTTGATAATCAATGTCTAGACTGCCTGTTTAATCATTCTAAATAGATCATTGAAGAATGTAAAGACTAGCCCTTTGGCTCCATCATTACCCCATGAAGTGAAGCTATAAACTGATATCAATATGAAGAAGTATGTGATATGAGATGGATCTTGAAGACCTTGAATGTTTTGAAAATCTAACAATATGGTATAGATAACTAAATATGTGCTAGAAACTAGGCCAATGTTGGCCAACTTAGAAAAGATGGAGATTAAGCTTGTATGAAAGCCACTCCAAAACAAAAAATTTGGCTTGTATGGAAGCCACTTGAGAACTCAATAATGTGGAGGTTAGGATTCTATGAAATCCACTCCAAAATGATGCCAAACACTTACAGATGGAATAAGTCATTCAACTGCTAAGAATGCTTGGGTAATGTTGAAAATTGAAAGAAAAGAAGTAAAAATGCTGTACAATCTACCCCCAATCACTGGTGTCTAAAATATAGATTCTGATCTAAAAGTTATACCAACTTCTATATCTAAAATTGGAAGTGGGGACTAATCATGCCACACATGATGCCCTCTATGTCTTGATTCTTTGAGAAAATTGAATGAAAAAATGCTGATCTAAAATGGTCTGATTATGCAAAACTATAACTGAACCTACCTTTCTGCCTACTTATAGAAAACCTATTTTTGTTGTTGTTTGGATATGAGCACTAAAAATGGATACTATTGTCAATTAGACTTGCATCCTTGTGAAGGTAGTAGTTTTAGGCCTTCACAATCTACTAAAACATGGAAACAATCCTAGGCTATGGGTGTCCTAATTAACAAACTGAATCTTTAGATTCTAAGGGCTAGCTCCCTTTAGTGTATCATTTAGAATCTCTAATATACACTACAAATTTTTGGGAAAGGGAAGAGGAAAAAGGAAAAAAGGAAAATTGAAGGGAAATCATATCTAATGATGGTGATACACCTATATTTTTGGTTCATCCACTCAATTTGATCTTCTAAAACAATTGATTAGATAAGAAAAGACTATATCTTCAACTCTAATTGACTCCTATGCATCAATATTTCATGAAAAGGTGCTATCTAGTGATCAAAGCTTAAGGGAAATTAGGGAATAACCCTGATTTAAGTTACTAACCAACCACTTATATCCATTGTAACTTTAGCCAAAAGACATCAAACATAGAATATGACCTATATAATCTGATCTACTCGTAACTAGGTAAGAATCATGACTTGACAAGGAAGAAAATTCTATCACATATGCAAATCACTAACATAAATACACTATACCAGCATCCTAGAATCTAAAAATAGTTCTTCTATTTATCTATAAAAGGTTACAAAACTCAAATTTTGGTAGAATTTGGTCTTGCTAAAAGAGGGATTCTTTAAAATGACTAAAAAAGCCAACTTATATAGAAAAATCATACATAAGTCAAGAGATTGGTGTTGAAAATAGAGAGGATATCAACTCCCACATTACACAAGTCCAAATTGAGCTATCCAAAAATAACCAAGCCTTCTAATAATATTCTTTTGTCTTATGTTTTGCATGAAAAGATCTTTAGCATTGAGAATGATGGAGATCCCATTTCATAATTCTTGTTTAGAATAAAGATTAAATTATTCAAAGGTGCTTGGATATTTGGTAATTCAATTCTCTTCATGCATGATGCTACGCCTATCTTCAAAGAGAAAACTCCACTTGAAGCTGAGTTGGAAGTGTTTGAAAAGGCCTTGATTAACAAGATAAACAAGAGTGCATGCATGAAATTCTATGTTAAGCTCTCCTTGAAGAACCATCCAATGTTAAACTCTTTGAGCCCTTCATGCATTCAAGTCTCCCTTTTGGAACTAAGAGAGTCATGCTTAAAGGTAGCTACATGTCTATGAATAATTTGATTATTGCATTTATTATTTGGCATGATCTTTACTATAGTCTAATATTTCTTGGGCCACTTTGCATGCTCTGAATGTGAGCTATGAGCCACATCATAGGAGTTGAAAGGAGAAGTCCTTGTTGTCTTCTACTGATTGGTTATTAAAATCCAACTAGTTGAATGTGCCTATGCCACTTGTCCCCAACTAATTGGTCCTTTAGATTTGTACTGGATAACTTTATATTTACTTTACCCTTCTTTGTTTTGGCCAATTACTATGGGATTTTTATTTAGGCTCTTTGTATTCGGATCCTCTATTTTTGTCTATTCCCATAGACTTTCCTTTCAAGTAATTTCTTGTGAATAATTTATTTGAGACTAATTTCCTTATTCACTTTTCTTTCTAAATTTTCCTTCAAATAGTTTCCCTGAAGGAATTATCTTAGATTTTTGGCCTTCAGATTTTGTTTCAGTCTTCTCCTTTAGAATTCTTTCTGTGGCTTATCTTCTTGTTTATTTCCTTCAAAAATAATTTCAAAGGAATTCTTTTAGAGTTTCCTCTCTTCATTTCCTTCAGACAAATTTTTTGAAGGAATTGTTTTGGGCTTCTCTTTCAATGGACAATTCCTTCAGACAAAAATTTTGAAGGAATTCATGTACTCAAAACTTTTGAAAATTTACCTTTAGGTTTTTTGAAACTACCCTTCAAGATTTTTGACAAGCCCTTCAGGACATTTCATCTAGACCTTTGGGTTTTTGAAATTTCCCTCTTGGATTATTGGAATGTGTCCTTCAAACTTTTTGAAAAGGGATTCAAAAAACATGCAAAGGACTTTCCCAAAGAAAAAGACCCTTTAGACTTTTTGATTATCACTTTACCAAAGGAAATGACACTTTACAAAAGTTAAGTGACCCTTCAGCTTCATGAAAATGCCCTTCAAACTTTTGGAAATGAACCTTTCAAAATTCTAAAAATGGACAATTTTAAAATTTTAAAACGGTCTCTCACCCTTCGAAAAAATTGTAACAGTCCACTTACCCTTTGGAAAAGTTGTAAAGGACTTTTTTGAAGGAAAAGAACCCTTTGAAATAACTAGAATGGTCTATTTAGCCTTTGAAAAAGTTGTAAAGGACTTTTTTGAAGGAAAAGAGCCCTTTAGAAAAATTGGAATGGTCCACTTACCATTCAAAAAAGTTTTAAAGGACTTTTCTAAAAAAAGGAACCCTTTGTATTTCTTCATTTGGACCTTTTTCAAAGGAATTGTACCATTTAGCCTTTTTGTAAAAGACCTTTTCCTTGCAAAAAACACCCTTCAAGAAATCTGTCAAGTGACCCTTTGAAAAAGTTGCTTGGTTCCACTGTCTTTGAAAATGACTTTTCCCAAAGGGAAGGTACCCTTAAGAAAAATTGAAATGGTCCTCAAATTTTTTGAAAACAACCTTCGAGATTTTGTAATGGTCCCTTGGCTTCATGAAATTGTCCTTGGAAAACTTGAAATGGTCTTTAAGAAAATTGAAATGAACCTTCAGAAAACTCAAAATAGACCTTAAAAAAAATAGTTAAGTCCCTTCCTTTAGATTTTTTGTTTGAAACCTTCCTTTGAATGATTTGTCTGAAGTAATTATTGCCTTTAGATTTATTTAGAAGGACTTTCTCAAAAGAATTATTTCCTTTAGACTTATTGCAGATGATCCTCAGGAACCTTTTGAAGATAGACCTTTTTAGAAGGAAAAGAACCCCTTGAACTTTATGAAAATACCCCTTTTTGGACCCAAAGAAGCCTCCAAAATGATTTTCTCAAAAAATCCTCTAAAAATAAAAGTGAATACCTTAAATAGGCATTAATCATGGATTATTCAAGGACTTTTCAGGACCAATAACTAACTCACAAGACAAACTGGCATGATATGCAAAGTTTTGAATAACAAGGGTGGCAATTTGACTTGTAGGGTCAAAATTGTGAATAGATACCCTGGTGTCTAGTGCTATAGTCTAGCCTTAGTGCTATTTTCCTAGGCTAAAATTAATCACTAACCTAAAATCTTGACTATTTTTCTAGTCTGTTCTAAGTGGTTTGATAACTAGTTGCTACTTTAATTGTTCTGAAACTAGATTTTTTGATCAATAGATCTGATCTCTATAGTAAAACCCCTATTTCTTTCTGCCTCTTTTGAGGGTAGGAATAGGTACCTTGAAATGACTACCCTCAAAATAAGAAGCCTTGAAAGTGTGTTAAGCTAGAAATATGCATGATATATCAATGATAATCAACAAGATATCTCAAGATATATCATGGTTTGATTTGAGAGATTATTAGATCAACATGGGTATGCCTAGATAGATGTAACAATGTAATAACATGTGAAATGTACTGAAATGTAACTAAAAGTGTTAGTATTTAGTTTTATTAGTTGTTAGTTAGAGGGATGGAACATGATGTCCATCATGGCATCTAAGAGAATAGGAAAATGCATGATAAGGATCATGGCATTGCAACAATCGAAGATGTAATCAAGCAATCAAGCACTCAAATAAAGAAGCAAGAAGCACACAAGAATGGCCAAAGGGCCATGCAAATAAGGGACATGGGACCATGTCACTCAAACTAGAAAACAAGCATACAAGGCATGTTCAAATGACACATACACATACAATTGAAACAAGAAAGTTGGTCTGGAAGCCACAATCACATAGAGGAGTATAGGAAAATGACATTGGAAAATGTACTAAGGCACACACATGAATTGAATAAGACATTGGAAAATTTCCTAAAGACATATACGAGACAAGTAGAAACTAGAAATATAATCTAAAAAGCTATGCTAAGCAAGAAGAGAAAGCATGCAATAACTAGAAAGATAGAATCACATCTAACTAATCAAAGCAAGAGTGAAAGTATGTAAGACATGTTTTATATAATACTATGTATATGCTAAGAGATACACAAGTGTTATACACTAATGAAATGTTAATATAGTAATCTATGTAATCTAGTAAGTCATGTACATCAACATGATAACTTGGAGTTTGTAGTGTAAGAATGACATAACTTGGATGCTGTATTTATGTAGAAGATGCCTCTAGTGGGTATGTATATCAAAGTACTCAAATTTAGGAGTACGATGTCACCTCAATGGGTAGAGTGAAGAAATCAAGTAGCTAGATGTCACTACACACACTCAAAGAAGATCAAGTGAAGCATGGTAATGTAGATAAATCGATAAACAATAAGCATAAAACAAAAAATGTAAGTCCTAGCATGATATTATCAATGTAAAACATGGATGATGCATACAATCAAAATGTTTTTGGTGTTTTTACATTTTTGAATGTTTTTGGATTTTGAAATGTTATATTATTTTTATATTTTTGGAAAATTTGAACTATATACAATCAAGTATAAGAAACTACTAAGGAGAAATGATACTAATCGATGAGTCTTATGTGAAACTCCCTATCATGGTGTCCTGTATCAAGGAGTGGAATCATGCATGATCATGAAGCATGATAAAAATGCTAAGACTATATCTCTGAAAGTTGTATATGTTATAAATGTTCTAAAATATCTAAAGTAAAAACTAATCGTGGGGTCCCTCTATAACTCTGAGAAGTGGATGTAGCTGTAGGTCTCTTAGGGACATATTTGAAAGTAGGAAAATATCTCTAAACATGTGCTGCATGTGTAGATGCATGAGATCTCAATGAAACTACTCTAGGTGTGAATACTATGGGTGGAAGCTATCAAGAATATTGAAGCTATGGAGGTGTATGAACCCTCTATATTAGTGATAGATGCCTCAACCATGCATGTATCATAAGTGGAAGAGGAACTGAAATTGGAGGAGAAGTTAAAACTGATGCCAAGACTAAAACTGGTGGTGAAACTAAAACTAGTGACTACAAACTAGTGGATGGATATGAAGTGGGGAGTGTTAAGCATGAGATATACTGAGAGGGGGGGTGAATCAGTATATCATATATCTTATAAAACTTTCCCTTAATCAAAATCCACTTAACCAAACATTCAAGATATGAAATAAAACTAAAACAATAAACACCACACAAGATAGAGAGAGACACTATATTTAAAATGGAAACCCAATGTGGGAAAAACCATGAAGAAAAATCTCAAGTATATGAATGAGCACCAACTCAAACAACATTATTCACAAGCACCAACTTGTAGGAGAACCAACCCCTTTGATGAGCACCAACATAACAACTAGTCATGGACACCAACTCATAAGAGCGCCAACCCCTTTGCTAAGCACCAACACAACAAAATTTGTGAGCACCAACCCACAAGAGAACCAACCCCTTTGCTGAGCACCAATCCATAAGAGCACCAACCCCTTTACTGAGCACCAACACAGCAACAATTCATGAGCACCAACCCACAGGAGCACCAACCCCTTTGATGAGCACCAACACAGCAATAATTCATGAGCACCAACCCACAAGAGCACTAACCCCTTTGCTGAGCACCAACACAACAATAATTCATGAGCACCAATCCATAGGAGCACCAACCCCTTTGTGTATACCACACAACTATCTTTCAATGTTGCTATCTCAACAAATGATAGTTCATTACAATATCTCTTTCCTCTCTCACTTTTGCTCTTCTAAGCTAGATATAACAAATACAAATCATATTCATCTCTCACAATGCTCTTCTAAGCTAGATATTACTATTTCAAATCAAACTCTAACTCATACATTACAAATGGCTTCTCAAGCCTTTATTTATAGCTTTCCAAATGACCTTTGGCCTTCCCCCTTTGTGACCCTTCAATCCTCATGGAAAATGGCACCAAACTTGCATGAACCTTTGTATCCTTCCATTTGAAAAGTCATGTGGTGACCCTTCATGAGAAAAAACTTCCTTCCCTCTTTTGTCTTTACCTTGGTGACTTTTTTTATTCCTCAAAGTGTCCCTTCATGAGAAATTACACCCTTCCTCTTTTGTCTTCACTTGGTGACTCTTGGAACTCCCCAAGATGACTCTTCATGGGAAAATGCGTCCCATTCTTCTTTTGTCTTTACCCCATGACTCTTTGACTTCTCCATGGGCCCTTCTTTTGTCTCATATGCAACCAAAAATATATTCATTACTATTAAATAAATATTAACACACATTAGCCAAGATATAACTATTATAAACATCATTAAATGCAATGGGGCCTTTATCACCAGTAATGCTAGACCTTTGGCATCAATGACAATATTTCTAACAATCTCCCCCTTTGTCATTGATGTCAACCTCAATCTTGAAACTACCACATCCTAAATCCTACACATACCATCATCTGAAAAACCTACAGTAACTCCTCCTTACTATAGCAACATGTACCCATTCCCTGTACCTATTTTTGCACCTATACCTTTACGTTTTATTCTCCCCCTTTGAAATCAATGGCAAAGGGCCTACCTAGAGCTAACACTTAGCTCCCCATCAACTGATGCTAAACCTCAATGGTAGGAAGTAATAGAAATTACTCCCAAATCCTCTCGTAGATCCTTGAATGTGTCCTTTGATCGTGCCTTTGAGAAGATATCTGACAATACATATAAATTGTTACCTATCCTTTGAGCATCTGCAATCAACTCATTTGAATCTTTTCTTCTAATCTCACAACCTTCTACATGAAACTTTAATGTGTATCCCTGATCACATATTTAACCTACACTCAATAGATTATGCTTAAGACCTTTTACATACAAAACATTCTTAGTCTTGGTTCTACCATTATCCAAACTCAAAGTACCTTTTTTGGCTATCCTGGTAGTGGTTTTATCTCCAAATTTCACTGTGCCACCATTGATCTTCTTTAGAGTTATGAACTTACTCTTATTGCCTCGAACATCCGCTATCAACTAACTATGGCTGATCTTCATTTCTTACATACAAAGCTATCTGGACCATCATAGAATCTTTAGGTTATTTATTTTGCCATGAACATGTTTGAACCTTCTTCTTAATGAATGAAGCTTTGAAACTCTGATCCTTCTTGATTGACTCAAACACACTTCTATATTACTAAGCTACATGTTTGAAGTTGTTACACTTGTAACATATTATGGCCTCTTCATCAAAGCTTGATAGAGGAGCAAAAGAGTTGTAGCTTCTGCTTGACGCTACATGATTTTCCTTCTTATTTATAAAATTGTTAGATCTTTTTTGACATTCTAATTTCTTATGACCATATCCATTACAATAAAAACAATAACCATAAATATAAGACATGTCTGTATATCTCTGACCTGATTGTATTTTATAGCTTTGTTCTCTCCAGCCTTTTTTGTTTGAAATGTCTTTTTTATTCTTCACTTCTTCCCTTCTTGTTTCCTCTTTTGTAAGAGCTTCAACATAGCTCTATTTATTTTCAAAATTGATACCTATATTATCTTATATTGTCTTTTGGCTCTGTAATATCTTATTCAATATGTTAGTGCTATCCTCAAATTTTGAATCACTAACTACTTTATCATTAACTGCTTTCTCAATGTCTTATTTTAAAGAGGCAATTTTAATAACATACATTTCACATTCTTTTCTTACTTTTTGAAACTATGTTGTTAGACCTTCTTCATTCTTCTTGGATTATTCTAAGTGTGCTATTAGATCATCAATTATTTCATTTGACTCCTTTTCATTTTTATTGATCTGGCGCTTCAATCTTCAATTTTTCTTCTCAACAGCTTCTAACTCTTCTAGGGCACAAATGAGTTCTCCTTCCATATTCACTTCGGCTTCCTCCTCTTCTTCTTCTTGATCAACTATACTTTTGCTTGTAGAGACATCTTCATGTATGGCCATGAATAGAATCTCTTCTTCTTCTGAATCACTGACTCCACTATCTTCGGCTGAGCTAGGATCTTTAGAATACAGACTCTTCTTCTCGAATCCCTTCTTGAATTTACCTTTGAAATTATTCTTGTATGTAGAATTTCCTTCTTCTTCATCATCAATACCCTTAGTTGGGAATTTAGCTAAAAAATATCTAATATTTACACAATTAAAACATTTAAAAGGCAATTTTCCTTGATATTTACCTGCTCCCATTTTCGGCTTGCAAATGAAAAGAGCTCTGTTGTCATCTTCATCATCACTAGAACTATCACTTGATTCTTTAATCTTAGCTTTCTCTTTCTTTGATGTCTTGAAATCCACTTCTCTCTTTGAGGGTTTATCTTGTTCGGTCCACATCTCATATGTCATGAGTATACCATGAAGCTCATCCATCTTTAGCTTGGCTAAATTTTTTATCTCCTCGATTGCCAAAACCTTTGCATCATATCTCATTGGCAGATATCTCAAAACCTTTGTATCACCATTGACTTATCCAATGTTTTCTTTAAGACCTTGAATCTGATTTACTATTTGATCAACTCGCAAAAGATAACTTGCTATATCTTTTAGTTCTTCCATCTTCAAACTTTCAAACTATCTTCTAAAAGTCTGAAGTTTAGCTTGCTGAACCTTTCCATCACCTTTGTAAATATTCTCAAGTTTTACCTAAGTTTCATGAGCATATTTACATTGCATAACTTTAACAAATTTATATTCATATAAACCACATAAAATAGCATTTAAAGCTTTAGCATTACATTCACTTGCCTTCTTTTCTGTTGGAGTAATTACAAGTGTCTTTGGCTCTTCATATTCCTCTACTACTGCTTGCCATATGTCGAATCTAAGGGCCATCAAATAAGTCCTCATTCTTATGCTCCAAAAAGCATAATTCATCCCATCAAACAAAAGGGTGTTCTTTGTATAAAATACTTCATGTGATCCAACCATCATGCTTTCCCGATCTACCTTCAAGCTATAAAACTTTTTCAAAAGGAACCTGCTCTGATACCAATTGTTAAGCATGGGATATACTAAGAGGGGGGGTGAATCAATATATCATATATCTTATAAAATTTTCCCTTAATAAAAATCCACTTAACCAAACATTCAAGATATATAATAAAACTAAAATAATAAACACCACACAAGATAGAGAGAGACACCAGATTTAACGTGGAAACCTAATGTGGGAAAAACCACAGAGAACAATCTCAAGTATATGAATGAGCACCAACTCAATAAAAATATTCATAATAACCAACTTGTAAGAGCACCAAACCCTTTGTTGAGCACCAACACAACAACTATTAATGAGCACCAACCCCTTTGCTGAGCACCAACACATCAACAATTCATGAACACCAACCCATAGGAGCACCAACCCCTTTGATGAGCACCAACACAATAATAATTTATGAGCACCAACCCATAGGAGAACCAACCCCTTTGATGAGCACCAACACATAAATAATTCATGAACACCAACCCACAGGAGCACTAACCCCTTTTTTGAGCACCAACACAACAAGAATTCATGAGCACCAACCCCTTTGCTAAGCACCAACACAACAATAACTCATGAGCACCGACCCACATGAGCACCAACCCCTTTGTGTATACCACACAAATATATTTTAATGTTTCTATCTCAACAAATGATATTTCATTACAATATCTCTTTCCTCTCTCACTTTTGCTCTTTTAAGCTAGATATAAAAAATACAAATCATATTCATCTCTTGCAATGCTCTTCTAAGCTAGATATTACTATCTCAAATCAAATTCTAACTCACACATTAAAAATAGCTTCGCAAGCCTTTATTTATAACTTTATAAATGACCTTTGTCCTTCCAACTTTGTGACTCTTCAATCCTCATGGAAAATGGCACCAAACTTGCATGACCCTTCGTATCCTTCCATTTGAAAAGTCATGTGGTGACCCTTCATGAGCAAAAACGTCCTTCCCTCTTTTTTCTTTACCTTGGTGACTTTTTTTATTCCTCAAAGTGTCCCTTCATGAGAAATTGCACCCTTTCTCTTTTGTCTTCACTTGGCGACTCTTGGAATTCTCCAAGATGACTCTTCATGGGAAAATGCATCCCATTCTTCTTTTGTCTTTACCCCGTGACTCTTTGACTTCTCCATGGGCCCTTATTTTGTCTCATATGCAACCAAAAATATATTCATTAATATTAAATAAATATTAACACACATTAGCCAAGATATAACTATTATAAACATCATTAAATGCAATGGGGCCTTTATCACCAATAATGCTAGACCTTTGACATCAATGACAATATTTTTAACAAGGAGTGGTAACTCATATGGAACTTTGTCGACTGTAACAACTTGATTAGCATGAGGAATAAATCTATAGAAGGTACTACTCTAAGTATTGTAATGAATTTCATGCTAGGTTCACCAAAATGTTTTAATGATTTTTGGGAATATTGTGTTTATATCCTAAATAACAAGGGTCTAGAATAATAGGAAAAATCTCGTTTAATGGGAAAAAATATAGATTTTAAACATGTAATTTTACAAGAGGAAGAATAATAAACTTATCTTAAATAAAGATAAAATGAATGATTCTAGAGCTGGTAATTAAAAATTAGGACTAAGACATTGTTAGGAATCTAAATCTGGCATTTTTTTTTGATTAGATAGGAGCAGTAGAATAGGACACCCTAGTGTTTGGTGTTATAGTCCCTCCCTGATTCTATTATCTTCAAGATATAATCTTTTTGGGTTTTGTTTTCTAGGTTAGTGTGAGCTTGTGTACCAATTTTTTGGTCCTTATTGTCAATAGAGCTCACTGTAGAGATTATTTTTCATGTGCTTGTATCTTCTATGTAATTTAAAGAAACTTTAGCAAATAGAGAAAAGGGGTTAATGTGTGTAAGATGCACTAGATGTACTTCACACCTTTTATATGGGCATGCTTCCTACATACCAATACTCTAAAGAGGGATCAAGCCATATATATTTCTCCCTTTAAGATTACTTGGTGTAATAGTGATTGAAATGCAAGAAATGCTAAAACTAAGTATGTTTGAGCTGAACAGGGACTGGTGTAAGGACTTGATGTGGCTTGAAAGTATATAGGTTAGCTATGTGCAAAGAATAGGGAAGATTGCTTGAGTGGTATTACTTATATTCATGCTTTCTTGAATGATATTTTTCCAACCCTTTCTAAATGATCTTTGAATGGGCTTACATATGGATCTATTGGTCATGGGTTAGATGAAATCGGACTAGTTTGACATAATGAACAAGAGGAATTGGGGAAAGATAGTAACCTGGGATTCAAATGTGATTAGATAAGACTACTAAAAAGAGGATACCCTAGGGTCTAGTGCTATAGTCTAAATTTGGTGCTATTATCTTGAGTAGAAAAGACCTAAGGGGATGGATTTATCATGAAGAGATGGTCCTAGCTCAGCTGGGGTCAAGTTTGGAAGGCCACAGATGAATGGGAATCAATGAAAGTAAGCCTAAGAGAATCATGAGAGAAAGCAAGAGGGACCTAAGGATTGGGTGTCATTATCCATGCTTAAGTTAACAATTTTTGCATTTTATATGACTACATTAGACTTCCCACATCGATCAATCTACACCCATCATAAGCATGGACTTTTCTATCATGATTCTTAGGTTAACTATAGAAGTGGAAAGCTATCCCCATAAGAAGGTCACACTTTCACCCATCCCCCTTTCTTACCTTCTAACAAATTAAGGTATTTTGAGCTTACTTAACACTTTGTGATCAAGCTACCCTTTTATGCATTAAACTAATAACTAAGCAAAGCATGAAGAGTTTATGTTCATATGCCCACCCATCCTACCATTATGGTCTTTACTAATTGGAGCATTTATCCTAATCCTTTTAATTTCATGATAACCTTGTCAAGATGTATGTCTTCCTTTTTCAGGTCATTAACACCCCTAACTACCCACTTTGCATCCTTTCACCAGGAAATGGGGCACCTTTTTACCAAACCAAGTGGTACCTCAAATTGGGTAACCAATTTGAATACCACTAACCATTGGAGATTAACTTTCTCCACAAAATAATTATTAGAGATCAACTTTCTCCACAACTGAACCTTACCTTTTTGAACTAACCATTGGAGATCACATTTCTCCACCAACCTATCATCCACCCATGGAGATTACTTTTTCTACCCACCTTGACCACCTCATCATCTTGATATTGGTCCATTTCAGCCTAGCTAGCAAATATTTTGTAATGAATTTTGCCAAGTCCTTTTGACTACAAAAATAACATTACCATATTGACCACCTTTTTGAACTTATGCCACCTCATGCTTACCAGACCTGCTTGTGTATTTTTGAGAGCACTTCCTACCTTGGATACCCACCAAAACACATACAATATTTAGTAGACTTGAATTTATGAGTATACCCAGTCACCACACCTAAATGTGATCATGCAGTATATTGGTTACTTATCTTTCTAGCACTGACATTTATTGTTTTCAACTATGGCAACCTCGTTAATGCATGATCTTAGCTATTTCACCTTTTGTCATATTTTATGTGCCTATTTATGCTTTAGTTCCCAACATATCATCCACCTTCCTAACATCCACCTTCATCATCACCTTCACCTACCTTATTAAACTTGCATCTATATTTGATTTACCTCATTACCTCCTAGTTTGAGGGGGAACACCTCCTCCTATACTCTGGGTAATTGAACCTTTGACCAACAATCTATTTTTATTTTATAGCTTGTTGATTCAAAGCTACATAATAAAAAAAAGGTAAAATGCAGATATTAAAAATTTACAAATCATAATTCTTAATGTCACAACTCTCTTGGACCACTCTAAGACCCCCTTGGGCTCAACCTTGACCTTTTGACCCTTAGTTAATCCTAACCCACCTAACCCAAATCAGTTTGACCTATGAGCTAAAACCACCTGACTAACCCAATCTTAACCTTTTTAACTTAGCCCTATCAACCATTGATGATCACCCTAGCCATCGATGATCACCTTGACTATCAATAATCACCCTAACTATTGATGATCACCCTGACCATCGATGATCACCCTGACCATCAACGATCACCCTGACCATTGATGATCAAGTTTTACCACGTAAATAACTTAACTGACCCTTCAACTTTAACTTGTTTTTTTTATAATTATCTCATCTAATTCATGCATGAACTAATGCATGCATGAGTTATATTTAGATATCAAGTTGGACCCCTTGTTAACATATTGTTGCACCTTTCCTTCTTATAAAAAGAGAACTTGAGAGAGAGAGGAAGTAAGTAGATCATCAGAAGGCAAGAGCAAGAGAAATAATAAAGATAATGATAAATACTCAAATTCTTATGTAGGTGTTTCTTCATCAACAATCATCTTTAACAAACTCTAAAACTTCTCCAAGTCATCAACCATCAATTATCAAACCATGAGCTAAGTATATTGTTCTTTGCTTCAAGTATCAATTATTTAGTTGATAAATTTCACCCATCCACCCATATTCTCTTTTGAATAATTTAGATGACTAACCCTTAAAGTAACCACCTCTAAACCTTACCCTCTACTTTGTAACCAATATCTGACCCAAACCCACCTTGCAGAACCATTTTACAACCTTAACCAAGCAACCTTCTTGACCTGAACCAAAATTGATAGTAATTATCAATGATTGCCTTGACCATCAATGATCACCTTGACCATCTATTATCACCCTAATCATTAATGATCATCCTGACGACTGACAGTCACTGTGTACAACTAGACACCCAAAATCAACAAGTATAAACTACTTCTTACCCTTAACCAAAACCCAATTTTTTTGACTTTTATCATAATATAGACCAAAAATAGCAACCTGACCATACTTGGACCATATTTTGATAGTTTTGCACTCACCTTAATGTTATCTTGTTAATTTAAACATTTATTTTGAATAGTATTTATTTCACCTAAATTAAGTACTTTCATTAATCTGTTATGCAACCTTATTTTATCAACATTAACTTATTTTTAAAGGTGGATTGACAGCCTCTAAGGAAGTCATGTACTTCTTAAATCTCACTTTTTAGGAAGTCCACCTTCCTACCTAACTAACACAAACTTTTTTTAGTCTCTTTCTTATGCAGGTCATCCTCCCAAGCTAAAGAGGAGCTCTCACAACCATTTGGATCACAGAGTACAAATTGAATCTAGGTTCTACCAACCTTACCCTTCTTTTTAGTTTTACTCTTTCTTCTTGAGGGATAAAATGCAAAATTTTAGTATAAAAATATCATCATGAGAAAAAAATAATAACCTATATTAGGTCCAAACCTCTAAATAGTGTAGATATATTTTACTATGATTAGTAATATTGGTTGTAACTACATCCTATGTATCTTTAAATTATCATATTACAATATGATGTGGATAAAATTACACAATATTCCTAGTACTTGAATTACATATCTAATATATAAAAAATAAATTACAAGAAATGTTAAGAACAAAAATTACATTAGTGATGCACCCATCCTACATTTTCATTATGTTGGAGTCCAAAAATATAACTTGATAAGAGATTATAAATTCAATCTTAGAATGTTTAAAATAAGAAAAATAAGATAAAATATCATGAGAATGAGTGAGATGATGCAAAGCACCAGAATCAAAAATCCAATTATCACATGATGCTAATAATGCCCTTGTAAAAAGTAATTTCTCTTTATATGATTAAGAAACTAAATAATATACATAAGAATTATAAATCTTGTATTGTTTGATTGTTGCTTCCAAATATTCCATGTTCTTAAAACATCTATACTTAGAATTATTTATCCCACCACACAAGCCATAAGGATCATATATCTTATTTTTTTTGAATTTCCATTTAGGCTTATAGGAATTATAAGATTGAGAAGGATTTGATTATGTAGAGCTAGAATATTCAGGCCTGTTTAAGGGTATTAACTTTGGCTTAGGTTTGGGTTTGCCTTTGTGGGAGTTAGTAACATATTCATGACTAAGACTAAGAAGAGCATCAAGGGACACCAACTTGGTTTTCTCTCTAGTAATTCATTGATATAAAAGATCAAAATTAGGCCATTTGAACTGGTTACCTAAGACATCTATCGTAGAATAAAAAATAGATGCAAAGACACTTAAATGACCCTTCAACTTTGAAATAATCAAGAAAATAGGTTTTTTATTAGTCTTATCTTTTCTACTAGCCTTTAATTATGATTTAAAGGACTAAAATTTTTCAATAAATTATTTAATAACATGAAATTCAAAGGGTGAAAAAGAGGATAATTATCATTAAGTTACAAAAAATTTAACTCATTTATCTTTCCAAACCATTCTTCAAATTTGTCCCATGCTTCCTTCATGGACTTGGCATCAACAATGTGGAATAAAATGCTAGCTGATACATTGAGACCAATAAAACCAAGGGCCTCATCTTACTTGCATGTGTACACATACTTGTCCTTCTATAAATTGAATTTTGAAACTATTTCTAAAAAACTCTCCACAAGATTTTGTATTCTATAATTTGATGCATTTTCTACTTCCAAACATACTAGTTGGAGATATTGAGGGATTTAATTTATCAAATATGAGGAATAAGTCTAGTATAAGAAAAGCCTTGACATATGCTTACTAACAACCCCCCCTTCTCCCCACCCCCCCACACACACACAAACACAAAAGAATACAATATCTCTCTCTTTTGCAAGTAGTTGATAAAACAAGTACAACCATTATAATATATGCATTTCAACAAAAAAATGACCGCCCCACTCTTACAAATTAACATATCTTGATAAAAAAACTACCTATTTTACAAAATAAATTCCACTATAATAAAATATGTTGTTCTATACTTTTTCAAAAAATCAATATGCCCACCCCTAAAATATGTAACCTTTAAAATGCACCAAAAATATATATTTTATGTTGGAATATTTTTAAGTAAAAAATAATGTTTTGTGGCATTGGGGGGTTGACCCCTTGACCTCTACCCCAACTAGTGTCTTAAGAAAACTTCCATCACTGTTTGGGCTAAAGATACTGTTGAGTATATATATATATATAGAAATTAATTTTTAAATTATAAAAGTACAACTTTTGAATTTAAATAAATAATTACTTACCCATTTATGGGTTATGGATTATGTGTTTTGTGTTGTAAGTGGAAATTCAATGGTTTAAATTCAAGGAGAATGGTGAGTCGAGAAATATTCCAATTGGATTAAAATATTTTGGACTCATCAAACCAAAGTAGGTGAATTGGATTGAGATCAGGGAGTAAATTGTGCCAACTCCATTTTAACTAGTGAAGCATTGAGGACCAAGGAGAGAAGCACAATGCAAAGCTCATGAGGTAGAGAGTAGTAAAAAAGATGAGGTGAGAACTCATGGATTTGATGTACTATCTATTAGAGTTGACCTGAGTTTTAAGTTTATCAACTCAACCCAAGGACCAATACAATGAAATAGTTTAAGTAGAGGATTGACATGTTTCCACTAAGTAAAAAATGTATTCACAACTTATACAGGTTGAGAGTGTGATATAAATCAAAGGGGCTCAATGTCATTGAGATCAAATCGAGGTTTGAAGGGGATATGTCAATTCTAAGTAATGCAATATGGATTAAGAGCTCATCAAGTTGGGGAAAGTTAAATTAGCATAGTGGGCTTGATTATAATGTGGGCTATCTCAATTTGAGCTACTTATTAGGTTAGGATTTTGAGTATATTGAAATTTCTGATTGATATCTAACCAAGGGGATTGGACTAAATTATATATTATGTTGTCACTAGATTAGATTAGTGCCATTTTTGTGTTTTATCTCTAATCTTGAGAAAGAAAGTGAGTCATCTCACCTTTCCTATAGATTCATTTGGAAGGTTGAGGGAGCCTAGATAGATATAGTTTTATCCTTTAGGGTTGAGTTAAATAGTCAGGGCTAGCTTAAGGGAGGCTAAGATCAAAGACTTCATTAATTTGAGACTTATCAAGTCCAAATAAACCCTAAAACCTTAGATGCAATTATCAAACTAACATATAAATATATTACCAAATATAAGAAATATTTAGGGGTTATTGGTTGTTAGAGAAATCAATAACTCTAAGACCATATCAGGGTGAGCAGGAGGAAACACATATCTTTAGGATCAAACTAGAAGAACACAACCAAAAACAAGAAATATTATACTAAATACAATATTTAGTTTAAATAGAAAACACATAAATATTATTGCTTCAAAATAGGCTTATTACAAGCATCTAGATTATCTCTTATCATCTTATACACTACAAGAGTGCTTATTATATAGGTGAGAGAGCGGGTTAGGACAACTAAGAGTTTGTTATAACTTCATAGGTAGTTATACCACCCCATGTATAATTTCACCTAATTATTAATAACTCTAATATTATGCACTAATATTATGTTCATACAACTAACTCCTTATTTAGATCTTAAACAAATCTAATGGACACAAACAATGATAAGAATAGATAATATCTAACCTAGTCTAATGTTAATGATCCATCATTTTTAACATAATGTAACCCTTAGAAAATGGGTTGGTAAGTTAGTATTTACAACCCTAATCACTATTAAATGTGTTATTGAGAATTGCCTATTTTAAAATAATCTTAAGGGGTCTCAAACCACACATAGTTATCCCACTTATGTGTGTGTGCATACCACCATGATCATGTTAGAATATAATGTATTATTTGTTTTTGACACCTAGTACCATGAAAAATTAACCTATTTTTTATATTAAAACTTGACTCTATGGATATTCCTTATGTTAATACCTTTTAAATAATGTCTATAGAGGGTATTAATTTATTTCTCTATTGACAAATAGTGACTAAGTTACCAAGTTAGTATTACCTTAGGATTGATTTGTATTTATAGATGACTCTTTGATATTTCCTAGTATGACCAACCCATAAAACATATATAGGATAACCTAACAGAGACCTAATTTTTTAGAAAAATAATTATTGATTAGTGATTTATTATTTTTAAGAAATTAGATGTTTAATTCCTAAATAATAAATAAATCTAAGTAAATAAAATTAATAAATAATGTAAAATAATTAGGCTAATGATTTATGAAATTTGACTGTAGTTATGGATTTTATAAAATAGTAGTGAGAGAGAGAAAATTAAATTTATCTAATTTTATGCTGTTCTGACTATGACAAGAATTTGGAGTTCATTTCTTGATTGGATAAGAGTGCCAAAAGTGGGACACCCTAGGTTATGGTGTTTTAGTCCTATCTTAGTGATATTGCCTTTTTGTGATCTAAGATTTCTAGGTTTTGTGCATTAGGTCTATGTGACCTTGCTTGTGAAATATCAAAGCCTGAAAGTCCATGGAGCTCATTGTGTACCTAATTTAGTCTTTAATACCTTTGGTCCTCTTTGTTCTTGAATTTGAATATAAAATTTAGAGAAAGGAGAGGAGGGGTTAATGTGTAAAGGATATGCTAAATGCACTTCACACCTCGTGTGTGGGTACACTACCTACATACCAATACTGTGAGGAGAGATCAAGCTATATGTAGTTCTCCCATTAAAGTGCTAGGTACAATAGTGTGATGAAAATGCAAGTAAATGTGGAAATGGGTGTACTTGGAATGACTATGGACTATTGTAAAGGTTTGAATAAGATTTAAATACTATTAGATGGCTGTATGTAAAGAATAGGAAAAAGTGAATGAGTGGTCTTGCTTGTATTCTTGATTCTCTCTTGTAAATGAGTGCCAATCCTTCTAAATGGACTTTAAATGGCCTTTTATAGGGAATTTAATGATTTTGGGTTAAATGAATTCACATTAAGACAACATGAATTAGGATAAGGATTTAGAATAATATGACCGTTAAAAGCCAAAATGTATTTGGACAATAATGCTAGAAATAGGATAACCTAGGTTTTAGTACTGTAGTCCAAGTTTGGGCACTATTCTCCATGGCTGATGGGATTTAGGGGGATGGATTAAGTATGGAAAGAGCAATATGGGTTTGTAAAGGTTTAGTTTGGGAGGATATGGATGATTGGGAATTAGTGAAAACATGCCTACAAGGGTCATGAGAGCAAGCAAGATGGACCTATGGATTGGGTATCATTAGCCACACTCAAGTTACCAAATTTTGCATTTTATATGACTATATTTTCCCCCCTTTATTCTAGTGATGTATTAAAGTTAAATACTAGGATAAAGGAAAAATAGAAATCATACATAAAACTACCTATAAAGGTGAAGCTCATGAAGTTGTGTGATGTTAGATGTGCATAGAGAGAACACAATATGAAGTGTGAATCTATAATGAAAAACATAGAGTAGATCAGTCCTTACTAGATATGCTATATCT
Organism: Torreya grandis; assembly: GCA_037957365.1. Taxonomy (NCBI): domain Eukaryota; kingdom Viridiplantae; phylum Streptophyta; class Pinopsida; order Cupressales; family Taxaceae; genus Torreya; species Torreya grandis. The sequence goes on along the minus strand of JARHVA010000262.1, from coordinate 199,217 downwards.
AAAATAAGAGCATAAAAAAGCTAGGTAAGAGTGAGAAGAAGAGAAAGGAATGAATACACCTTATCAAGTACGTGAACTAATACAAAACATATTGTGATGCTAGATTGTGCTGGTTGTGTGATTTACAAAAAGTAATATCATGAATGGAGCTGAGTGCTCAATTCCATAGAAATGGGTCAAGAATGTAAAGATAGGACCTTTGGCTCCATCATCACCTAGTAAGTGAAGCTGATGAATCATGCATGTGTTAATCAATGTTTTGACTATGTATCCAATCCCTTTGAATAGGTGACTCAAGAATACAAAGTCTAGCTAGTCCTTTGGCTCCATCATTGCCCCATGAATTGATGCTATGAAGTAATACTGGTATGGAATAAATGTCATATGAGATGGCTACTAAATCCCATGAATGTACTGTGATCTAAAAATATTGGTGTGGATAGTTAAATGTATACTAGAAACTAGGTCACTCTTGGCCATTTCAAAAGATGGAGATTAGGTTTGTATAAAAGTCACTCTAAAACTAGTGCAATAAGATTATTTGGAAGCCATCTCAAGAACTCAAGTACTCATGAAGTTAATCTTGTATGAAATCCAAACATGGAAAAGGATTCCAACCACTTATAGATCGAGTAAATGCATGCAATTATTGAGAAATGCTTATAAAATAAACTAAACTCAAAAAAAGGGGAGGATCAATGTGCCGTGCACATTGCCCCCAATCACTAGTGTTTGGAACATGGATTCTAATTGGGAAGTTATTTCAGCTACCTAATCTAAAACTAAAAGTGAGAGCCATCATGTTATGCATGATTCCACCTATATCTAGATTATTTGAGCAAAAATTGTATTGAAACATGCTAAATCTAGACTATACTGAGCTGACAAACCTATGACTAAACTCACTTTTCTATCTATTTTTAGAAAAACTAATTTTTTTGTTGTCTAGATAAGATCACCAAAAATAGGACACCCTACCACCCAACATTGTAGTCCAACTTTGGCACTATTTTCTAGGGCCAAATATGGTAACTATTTTGGATTCTTTATTGTCTACCTGCTTTGATGTCTAGATTCTATTTTGAGTGTTTTAAAAATTAATTTTTCATCCATTAGGAGCTCTGATCTCTGTGATATAACCCTTGTTTATTGCCCCCTCTTCTGAGAGTAGGAATGAAGACATTGTAATGACTAACCTTAGAAGAAAGATCCCTACAAGTGTGTTAAGCTAGAAATATACATGATATAACAATGATAATCAATAATATATCTTAATATATAGCATGGTTTGTATTGAGAGTTTGTTAGATCAATAGGGGTATGCCCAAATAGATTAAAAATGTAATAATATGTGCAATATATTGAACTATAATTGAAAGTATTAGTTATTATCAAGGAGGAATGGATCATGATGTCCATCATGGCATCTAAGAAAGCAAGGAAATGCATGATATGGATCATAGTATTTCAAACAAGAAATGTAATCAAGTAATACGCTTACAAAACAAGAAGCATACAAGAGTGGCCAAAGGGACAAACAATCAAGGGACATGAGCACATGTCACTCAAATTGGAAAGAAAGCATACAAGGCATGTTCAAATGACACATACACATACAATTTAAATAAATAAAGTTGGCACAAGGACCACAGGCACATAGAAAAGCATAAACAAAGGACATTGTCAAATTTCCTAAGGCACACACATGAATAGAAGCAAAGGATATTGGAAAATGTCCTAAAACACATATAAGGCATGAAACAATAATTGAGAAAATGGAAACACATCAAACTAATATAAGTAAGAAAGGAAAACATGTATATACTAGAAGTGCAATTGCATATAAATGATCAAAGCAAGAAGTGAAAGTACGTAAGACATGTAGTATAAGACTAGGTATATTCTAGGAAATCCATAAATGGAAGATACTATTGAGTGTTGATATGGTAATTTGTGTAAGCTTAGTAAGTAATGTATGTCAACATGATAACTAGATTATGTGGTGTAGGAATGACATAACCTGGATGGTGTAGTCATGTAGAAGATGTCCCCAATGGGTATGTATATTGATGTGTCTCAAATGTAGAAGTACGATGCCCCCTTAATGGGTAGAGTGAAGTAATCAAGAATATGGATGTCACTGCACACACTCAAAGAAGATCAAATGAACCATGGTAATGTAGATAAATCAACAAACAATAACATATAACAATAAATGTAAGTCTAGTATAGTGGTAACAATATAAAGCATGGATGATGCATACAATCAAAATGTTTTTGTGTTTTAGATATATTTGAATGTTTTTGGTATTTTTGATAATTTATATTTTTTTTGTATTTTGAAATAAACTATGTACAATTAAACTTTAAATAAAAATTATGTAGACAATATGTAAAATGGCATGCTAGACTTGGAATCTACATAGATGCATAATATTCATTGGGTTTTTGAGTTTCTTTCCTTCAAGTAAGGCTAGACAATACACTTTAGGGCTAAGATTTTTAGTAATAATATATGAACCTAGCCAATTTGGTTTGAATTTTCCTTTGATTTCTTCTTTGGCATTGACATTGCAAAGGATTTATTTGAGAACAAGATCATTAACTTTGAATTCTCTGGTGTGAACTCATTTGTTGTCAGATCATTACATACATTGTTGGTAGATTTTGAGGTGTTCTATAGCTTGAATGCATGTATGGTCTAACTATTCAATCTAGTGTAGATGTTTTTCATGATACTAGTCATCAGTAGAATACTTGTAAGGGAGACATAGAGAGATGATATTTATAATTCTAATGGTAAAACTTCTTCTATGCCATAAATGAGTGAATAAGGAGTAGCTTTTGTAGGTGTATAGATACTTTTTAAATAGGCCCATAATGTGAAAACTAGTTGATTGTGATAATCATCTCCAAATTTTGTCACTATTTTACTCAAAATGCTATTGATAGTTTTATTAGTAGCTTCTACTTAACCATTTCAGTATGGGTAATATGGAGTGGAAAATGTGTTCTTAATTTTGTATTTTGTACAATTTTTTTTAATAGTTTTATTCTTAAATGATGTTCCATTATAAAAAATGATAGTTGATGATAGGCCAAAGTATGAAATAATATGAGTCACGATAAAACTACAAATGTCTTCCCTTGTGGTAGATTAAAGTATAACTGCTTCCATCATTTGGTAAAGTATTATGTATTTTTAATTATGAACTTATGTCCATCAATGGATTTGGGGTTAATTTTTCCAATGAGATAAAATCCCCATAACTCGAATAGCCATGGAGAGATGATAGGTTGTAATTATTATGATGCATGTTGTAGATTACTGTATTATTGACAATTATCGCATAGATTCATGTATTGTAAACATTCATCTTCCATGGTAGGCTAGTAGTACCCTTGTCGAAGTAATTTGTGTTACATGGCTTTTCTACTAAAATGACCACCACATTCATAATCGTGTATTTGAGCTAGAGTAATTTTGGCTTCTATTAATGTTAAGCATCATAGTAAGTGTCTATTGAAGGATCATTTAAAAAGGTCCCCACTAATGATTACATAATATATTGCTTATTTTTGTAACTTACATTTATCATTTTGAGAGAAAGTGTCTGGTGTAATAGATTTGTTTAGAAAGTTATAAATATAAGAGAACCATTTTGGGGTTGTAGAACTTTGTGTAGTAGTTAAGATAGAAAGAGATATCAAATACACATTGGATATTGATGGTGATTGTCATCATTTAATTATAAATATTGCTTGATCATCATTGATGTCGATGGGAATTAGAGATGTAACACTAGCCATTGCATCTATGTGTTTGTTATCTTTTCTAGGGATGCTGTTAATAGAAAAGTAGTCAGATTATGATGATAGATATTGTACCATATTGTGGTATGGGATAAGGTATTATTCTTTTGTTTGATAAATGTCATTGGCTTGATTGACCACAAGCTAGGAATTATTGAAGACTTGAATATATGTGATTTGGATGGATTGGGCAGTGAATAGTCCTAAGATAAGTGCTTCATATTCCATGGTGTTGTTAGTATAGGCAAAACTTAATCAGTATGCTATAGGAACTATGTAACCAGAAGGATTGACAAAGACAATGCCTACCCCTACACCAAATGCACATCAGGAGCCATCAAAGAACATGGTACAAATATATGAATGAGTATAATAGGAAATGAAATCATATCTGAATGTATCATTAAGAGGGTTGGTATCTAACATTGGTGCTACTACCAAATGGTCTACAATGATTTGGCCCTTTATTTATTTTTGGAGGACTATTTTTAAGTTAAATTCTATTAATAACATAACCCATTTTGTGATGTGAATAAAAAGACGTGGTTTGACCAGTAGAAACTTTAAGGGCTCTAGTTTTGTGATAACTTGAGTCTCATTATTGACCATGTAATGTCATAGTTTTTGTGTGAAAAAAAACTAATGCTAGACATAGTTTTTCTATTAGGTAGTAATTTTTTTCATAATCAACCAATGTGCAACTAATGTAATAAACTGATCATTTGGTATTTTGATCATCATGTTATGCTAAGAGTGATCCTAATGCATGATATTTTATTGAGAAATATAGTAGGAAAGGCTTGTCTAAGATAGTGGTACTAAAAGGAGTGGATTAAGAAGATATTTCTTGATTGTATCAAATCTTTCTTGACAAGCTTGGTCTCAAATAAAATTTGTATCTTTCTTTAGTAATTAAGTAAATGACTAAGTTTTATCAGCAAGTTGAGTTAAAAAATGATAGATTACTTGGATTTTACCTTGTAAGAATCAGAGTTATTTAAATCTAGTGGGAAGTGGTATATCGATAATTGCTTTGAATTTTTTAGGATCAAATTCTATGCCATGCTGAGAAATAATGAAACCTAGGAGTTTACCTAATGTAACTCTAAACACACATTTATTTGGGTTTAGTCAGACATTATATTATCTGAGTCATTGAAATATCTTTCATAAATCAATAGTATGATGTTGTCATTGTTTGGATTTAGCTAATATATCATCAATATAATCCTCAACTATATGGTGAATTAAATCATGAAAGATATGTGTCATGGTACATTGATATGTGGCTCCAACATTTTTTAATCCAAAAGGCATGACAATATAACAAAATGTGCCCCAAGGTTTTGTAAAAGATGTTTTTTTCTTGATCTTGATTTGGTTGTATGTGGCAAAGCCATCCATGAATGATAACATTTCATACCTAGCTATAGAAATGATGATTATGTCAATATTAGGTAAAGGGAAATCATCTTTTGGGCATGCTTTATTTAAATATCAAAAATCAAAACAACATCAAATTTGTCCATTAGGTTTGACTACAGGGACTATGTTGGAAATGCATTTAGGGTTTGCTACTGGTCGAATGAAGCCAACATCTAAGAGGAGTTAGATTTCATCTTTGACCAAGAGAGTGACCTTAGGATGTATTTTGTGAAATTTTTCTTAACTTGTTTAGCATTTGGGTATAAGGGACTCTGATGGACAGGGATAGATGTATCAATTTTTTCCATATCTAAGTAAGACCAAGATTTTTTTTTTGAAAATCTGTTAAAGTTTGATGGATATCTATATCTTATTCATTTCAAAGGGTAGAAAATAATAAGACAATGCAAGGATCTTGATCGGTTTTAAAGTTTAAAGTTATGATTTATTCATTAAGCAATGTGGAATGATCAAATGTGTAAGGAGTGGTAGGGATAATATCATTTGAATCAATTGGTATATCTTGGGGTGAGTTTAGAATTTCTCTAAAATATGCGTGGGCATTTATGTGATGAGGAAATCTATTTTTATGATAACAAGATGAGAGGTCCTTATATGCTCTGAGAAATTTTAGGAGGGATTCATCATTGGAAAATTCATCTAATGTGAATCTTGTGAAACTTTATCATCAATGAGATCAGGGTAGATTAATGATGATGTTGAAGTATGATTAACAGTGTGATCTGTCAATGTAGTGGGTGGATAAAACATGATATGCTTTGAAGTGGTGGAAGAGGGTTTACTATGAGAATAGGTAAACTGATATCCTAGCCCTTGCATTTCATGTTGTGTAGATTCCTTGATAGGATTGATTATTCCTTGTTCATTCTTTCCAAGGCATTTTCCATGATATCCCATTTTATTAAAGAATTTTAAGTGTAAAAGGCAAGGTGAACTGGTTTGGTGTTAGTGCTATTACAAAATTTAGAGTTTGTTGATGTGTTACATGTTTTGGGGGTATATTATGAATAATGGGTTGTGTAGGTAAATAGCCAAGACTCAAGTGTAGACTATAATTCTATGGAGTTTTAGTAAACTAATAGTATTTAAAAATCATTATTGATTGGGCATGTGTATATGTATCCTTTATGACTAAATTTGAGACAAACATAGAGTGTAGAAGGGACTACATGCATATCATGAATCTAAGGATGACCAAGTAATAAATTATAGTTAAGGTCATTTGGCAGGACTTGGAAAGTAGTTGGTAGTGTCTTAGGCCCTAATGTGAGATTAAGTTCTATTTAAACCATGACTTTCCATAGAATGTTGTCAAAACATGTTCATATCATAATGATGTAGATCATGATGTTGTATGTTAAGATGTTTAAGAAAGGAAATGTTACAGATGTTGATTCCTGAACCATTATCAACTAACACTCATTTTACCCCTACATCACTGATTTGTAATTGAATATATAAAGGGAGGTGTTGTGCAATAATGTTTTGTGGGGGTAAATCCTCTTGCTCAAAGGAAATACGTTTTTTAGTCCATTGCATTGTGTTGAGGATAGATGTAACATAAACTGGTTCAATAAAAACAGGAACTCTAGTATTGTGAAGGGTTGTATACAACACATCTTTGTAAATATTGGATTGTTGAAGGAGCTCAAGAATGAAAATTGTGTCTAAAGGGATGGTAGTCTAAGTGAGAAAGCCATAGCCATGGGTGTAATCAACCTACCTATCTTCATAAACTCGGGTGATAGTATGGACCACATGATTTACTATAGACATAGAGCTAGTAATAGGTGCAGGATAAGAGCTAGATGTACCAAATTTGAAGGAAGGAGGGATGGATATAACTGCTAGTGTTTTTTGGTGTCTAGTAATAATAGGGAGATACTCAAAAATAGCTAATGAGTTATATGTATTGAGGTAGAAAACATGAATGTAGAGTTAAATGCATGTAATTTGAGTGATTATTTGTGAAAATATATGCTTATAAAGAATAATCCACATGCAAGATAGAAAGTAAGAGATAAAGAATGTGACATTGTGTATGAATGCATAGAAAATTTTGATATACAACATAACATTTTGTATGTGTTTAGTATGATAAATCTGGAGACTTTACTATATGATAAATAGAAAGTAAAGGATAGAGAACATGATTTTATCCCTGAATGCATAAAGAGATTTGACTTGTAACATAATATTGCTAACATGTTTAGCATGATAAACTTGAAAATTGTTCCATATGAGAGATAGAGAATATACAAAAGGAATATTGAAATCTTGTGTAATTTTAGCAATAAATGTTGTAATATCATCCCTTATTACGAAAATTAAGCATGATATGCAAAGGATGAAACTTTGTACTAACATATGATAGACTTCATCATTCATGTACATGATAGGACCCATTATGGTTTCTTTATTATTTACAAGAAATGTAAGAAAAATTTGTAAATAAATGAGCATCATTTTAGCAATTTTGATTATAAGTGTAAAGTGATATCTCAAGAAGCAAAGTAGGAGCTAGTACATGTAACTAGGGATTTTTCAAAAATATTTTTGCAAACTACTATGAATTTTTGAAATTGAAATTGAATTTCTAAGTTAAATATTCAAGAAAAAATTCCAAAATTTATGGGAAAGTGTTTGATTTAATGAAACCTAGTAGATTCAACTAGGGTTTGATTTTTTTGTGAAAATTAATATGGATTTTTGAATTTTTGAAGTGATTTTCTTATTTTAATATGCAACTAAAAATTCAAAAAATGATTGAAAAATTATTGGGAGCTAGTTGATGCAACTAGGGTTTTAAATAAAATTATTTTAAAATTTACTAAAAAGTTATAAAATTTGAGAGGAATTTTTGATTTTAATATTTCAAGAATTTTTTTAGAAATTAATGGGAAAAATCAGCTAAGAATTTACCCTAGGGTTTTTATATCAAATTCAAAGTAATTCAAGTTCACCAATGGTTTATTATTTTTGGGAAATTAGATGTTTAATTCCTAAATAATAAATGGGATTGAATAGATAAAATCAATAAATAATGTAAAATAATTAGGCTACTAATTTATGAAATTTGACTGTAGTTAGGGATTTTCTAAAAATAGTAGTGAGAGAGTAAAAATTAAACTTATATGATTCTATGCTATTTTGACTGAGATAGGGTTTGAAAATATGTGTATAGGGTTGGGAGACTATTGCAAATAGGAGCCTAGAGTTCATTTTTTGATTGGATAGGAGCACTGAAAGTGGGACACCCTAGGTTCTGGTGCTGTAGTCTTATCTTGACACTATTGTCCTAGTGATATAAGCTTTTTGGGTTTTGTGTGTTAGGTCTGTGTGACCTTACCTACGAAATATCAAAGCTTGAAAATCTATAAATCTCAATGTGTACCTAATTTAGTCTTCAATACCCTAGGTCATCTTTATGCTTTAACTTGAATGTAAAATTTGGAGAAAAGAGAGGAGGGGTTAGTGTGTAAAGGATACACTAGATGGACTTCACACCCCATGTGTGAACATGTTGTCTATATACCAATACTTTGAGGAGGGATCAAGCTATATTTAGTTCTCCCATTGAAGTGCTTGGTGTAATAGTGTGATGAAAATGTAAGTAAATGTGAAATAGGTGTACTTAGAATGACTAGAGACTGGTGTAAAGGTTTGAATAAGCTTGAAATACTATTGGATGACTATATGCATAGAAGAGGGAAAAGTACTTGAGTGGTCTTGCTTGTATTCTTGTTTTTCTCTTGTAAATGAGTGCCAACCCTTATAAATGGAATTTGAATGGACATTTATAGGGGATTTAATGATCATGGGTTAAATGAATTCACATTAAAATGACATGAATTAGGATAAGGATTTGGAAGAATATAATCATTATAAAAAAATTCACTTGGATAACAATGCTAGAAATGGGACACCTTGGGTTTTGGTGATATAGTCCAAGTTTAGGTGATGTTGTCCATGGATAATGGGACATGAGGGGATGGATTAATCATGGAAGGAGACATCTGGGTCTGTGAGGGTTTAGTATAGGAGGCTACAAATGACTAAGAATCAATGAAAACTTGCCTATGAGGGTCATGAGAGTGAGCAATATGGACCTATGGATTGGGTGTCATTAGCTAGACTCAAGTTACCAAATTTTGCATTTTATATGACTACAATTACTCTTATACACTGATAGCAGATGAAGACACTTGTATTAAAATTAAAACTATCTAATTATTACCAATATTATCTAGGGATTAAAATAAATGGTTTAAGATATGGAGACAATATGTTTGGGATTATAGTAAGTTATTTCATATATGAGGGTGATCGTAAATATGTTTGTCAGTAAATTGGGTTAGCCAAGATAAGAATTGGGTAGATAGAGAGTGGAAAGTGTGCCTTAGAGTCAAATATGTACATAAAGTCCAAGTTTGTCAAAGTATACCAAATTTCAAGTCCCTAAGGTGTCTAATACCAAATTTAGTTATCTAAAATTGCTCCCCTTTTAGTCCAGTATTAAAAATGATAAACTAAAAGGATAAAATATGAAATTTGGTACCTGTGATCAACACACTTGGTATTGACAGATATGGACTAAAATTTCCACTTGTTCCATAGAATCGTAAAAGAAAAAATGTATAGATTAATGTCCACTCATGATATAAAATATTAAACATCTAGATAATTTAATTATTTGAAATGAGAAGTCAAAAAATTAATACAACTAAGGGTATGTGAACCAAGTTTTTATTTTTTGAACTTTTTGGGATAATTTCATGTGGTTATTATTACCCAAAGAATATGCAACTATTGAAACCATGTGTTAGGTTGTGTCAATGCCTCAACCACCATTAGATAATGATGTGTTAAAATTTGAGCATCATAGAAACCTCAACTACACTACTCTAAATATCATTATAGCTCATTTTTGGAACCTCGGAATAGGATCATATGTAAATTTAAACTCTAAATAAATAGTTGTAGATGGATTTTAAATATTAAGTTCTTACATAGTGCCATACTTTCCCATTAGTTAATAATATATAAATATAAAATTATTTATATGAATAACATTCATGTTCAAAATTTGATCCATTTATACATCAAAGTGATATAGAATTTCATAATCTATCAATTAATCCATTTGATATGATAAATATAATAAAATATAATCAATATGACCCATATAATATGTCTCAATATGTCATAAAGTATGTCAAATATTCCTAACAATTATATAAGATGCCCCATTTATGCCTCACATATGCCTTTATTTGCTCAATCTATTCCAGCTAAATCACATAATCTACCCCAAAATGTGAATTATCTATCTATCATGGATTTAATCTCTAATGCAAGCCCACTATATACCCTATTTTGATATGAGGGATGAATCCTAAGAATCGCTCATATCAAAATAATCTGCCCCATTTATGCCTCACATATGCCTTAATTTGTCAATCTATTCCAGCTAAATCACATAATCTACCCCAAAATGTGAATGATATCTATCTATCATGGATTTAATCTCTAGTGCAAGCCCTCTATATACACTATTTTGATATGAGGGATGAATCCTCAGAATCACTCATATCAAAATAAAGATTTATGCACATCATGTGTTATATATAAAAATTTAATCATGTAAAATATCTATACAAACATAATAAGATATGTAAAATATTTGATCATTCAATTATGATGAAACATGTAATCTAAGGAAACGGGCATACAAGTTTCATGTCAATTTGATATATAACTTAGGCACATAGTCATAATAAACACAATAGATACATAATATAAATCATGGAATCACATAATTAAGATCAACAATAATTTTCTATGTAACCCCACATGCACACACAATATAATCATCATCATAGCACACAAACACTCAAGACACAACTCAAATCTAACTCAACTTTGAAATGACATGGAAACAACATGATCACTACCCACACTGGAAGATCCTTTGACATAATTTACACACAAAATGAAAACAAACAATTAATGCACCCATAAAACAAGCAATATATCATACATCAATGATCAAGGAATGTAATAATCATCAACATCAAGAATAATAAGAAAAAAATGTTAGTCCATATAATGAATCAATGTCATCATCCAATATATAAAACACAATATCCATAGGAAATAATAATTTATAAAGTAAAATCAAGATAAATTTATGTGTAATAGTATATTGTGATTAATATACATGTATAGAAACATATAACCTAATATATATGTGAATATACCCCCTATTTATGCATGTCACTAATGTAGATAAGTAGCCCATGGGTGTAAATAATGCCACACATTTGCATGTCCATATATCACATTTAAATTGTATGTCTTTCATCCCACTCATGTATACCATGAAAAAATATGTGTATAAAATGGATATGTAATTCACTATGCATATGGTAAATAACATCAATCAATCATGTATACTAACAAAACATGATATGCATAGATCATGTATTTTTTTCAGGGAATATTTATTTATTTTTAATTTTAATTTTTCTTATATTTATTTATTTTTAATGAAAAAAATGACCCTACTAACCTATGGTCCCATCAATGCAATGTTCACATGTGGGTCCTATATTGATTGGTTCAAATTTAATACACCATGGGAGAGAAGTAACATATGTATCATTATTTAAATATGAGATAATGGTCATGTGCTATAAAAAAATATAGCATCAACATCATGTTCAATATGATAATTTATATGTTGTGTAGATTTAGTGTCATACTAACTTGTGGATTTTGTTGTATGTTAGAAGAATTCATAAGTGTTCATTGTGGAGTTGTTGTCATGGTTTTTGAAAATGTGTAAAAATTAGTGGAAATTAATTTTTTTATAAATGGATATTGTTTTTTGAATTGAACTTGAAACCACCAAATTTTTTAAAAATTTAAAATTTTTAATTAATTAGTTAAAAATTATGACCAAGTTACTTTGTACCTTGAATTATTTAAAAAAACATTTGAGCCTCCCATGTAAAAATTCATTATCATTTCCTATAATTTGCGAAAAGCATTTAGCTTTTCATAAGTTGTACAAATACATGTTACTTTTTAAAAAGTTGTGCAAATTGTGAAATCAATTTTGTTTTTTGTACAAATTATAAATTTCTTTTTGGTCTTCATGTAATTTGCAGATACTTTTCAAGTTCTCGTGCAATTTTCAAAGACCTTTTTAGCTTCCATGCAATTTATAATTTTTTTTTCAGTTCCTATGTATTTTGTAATTCAATTTTCATGTAATTTGCAAAAATATTTTCAGCTTCTATACAATTTGCAAAAACCTTTTCAGCTTCATTGCCATTTATGAAAACTTTTTTGGCTTCTGTGTAATTTGTAAAAACATTTTCAACTTTCATGCAATTTTCAAACACTTTTTCAACTTCCGTGCAATTTGCAAAATTTTGTTGGTTACCATGAAATTTTTAAAATTGATTTAAAACTTTATGTAAATTACAAAAAAAAATTATGTTTTCCCTTTCTGTGCAATTCCAAATTCTATTTTCACAAGTCATGCAAATGCAAATCATGTAAATGCAAATCATGCAAATGAAAATTATATTTCCAAGAGTTGTATAAATGAAAAATTTCATGTTACAATTGCATTTTTCAATGGTGAAAATTGTTGTTGCAAATTAAAATATTTTCAACTTGCATGCTCAACTCTAGCAATTTTAGAAAATAAAAAAATGAATTTCCATTTGCATTTTAGCTGTCATCTACCAAAATAAATATATTCAATCTTATAGAAGGGAATCAAGTGATTGGAAAAGAAGTTATTTTAATTTATTCTTGAGTTAGAAAGAGGCTGTATAAGTGTATTCAGTGAAAAATGAATGTAAAATAAAATTTGAAGACCAAAAATGAACAATTTTATTTTGTCTTATATCTATGAAACACTCCAAAGATGAAAATATTCCCAATTCAAGAGGAAGATAAAGGTTTAAATTTTTAATAGTGTATTTTCAAATTAATTATCCCAACCAATAGGTCATATAGTGTCTAGTTTGGAAACAAAAATTAAATTGGCAAATTGTATGATTCTTACTTTTGGCATAAGATAAAAATATAAAATGGGGAAGTGGGATTTTAAATCAAAACATGAGATTTTGTAAAATCACATTTCAACTCATTTACACTTACCAGGAGGGTTCATGCTATAGAAACAAAGTGTTTGATCAAAAAGGAAATCAAAATTGAAAATGGTAATTGAGTGACAAATTGAAATTTGTCAAGTGGTTTTGAAAAGGCACTAGGATGAATTTGCATAAGAAAAATTATGGATTGGTAGTAGTGGTGATTAGGCATAGAATTTTATTGAGTCATTTTTTCAAAAGGTTTATATGAAAGTGGATAGATCAAAAATGACATGTGATAGATGTATGGATAATGTATAGATATGGAGGCAAAGTTCAATAAGGTTGAGAGACATAAAATAAGCATAACATTAAAGATGCAAATGTAATTGGCAAGTGTAAATCTGAATCTATAACCTTTGTGAGCATTCTCCCAATTTGTACCATGTAAATGGGATAGTAACTAAGAAAATTTAATAAATTTTATTGAGACATTTGGTCAAAAAGAGACAAGACACATGAATGTTATGCTAAGCTCGAGAGATACCACCTCTACATACCATTTGCGTGTTCTCCATCATCTATGTGTTATATAATCTTGTAGTAATACATAATGGATGATGATATTAGTATCTTATCCATGCTATCAAAATATATAAAAATGAAAGACAATGAATATCACTTTGGATGGACATTCTCACATGATAAAAGTGAAGACAAATAGGCTATGTCCAATGTTTTTAGTCTTCTCATAAAAATGCTAAATCTTGGTTTACAATCTCTTTTTGTAAATTCTATAAGTGAAAAGTCATAAATGTAAGTCATGAAAATGCACTATGCTAGCTTTGTAAATTATAATTTCACTTTTGTATGTGGTGCAATTGCACCAATGCACTTTTACAACACTTAAGTGGTGCATTTTTGTAAACTCATTTTTACAGCTTTTAAAATGTAGAAAAGGTGGTTATGCACCATAACCACCTCCTCAATATATAAATATGAGTGTAAGGCTCATTTTAAAGGGAATTTTTAGTAGTGAAACTATGTGGATATTTTGTTTGAAGAGCTAAGCTATGTTATCAACTTAATAAATATTGAAACTGGGAGATTTTGTAAGCTTTATATTCAATTTTTTTGTGAGTTATATCTTTGTATGTGATTCACCTATTTCTATATCTGTACTTTCAATTCATCTTCATAATCAGTTCCAAATTTTTAGATAATTGGAATTTCACATTAAGTGTTTTTTTTAGAATATTCTTCTATTATTTTTATGAATGTGAAATCTCAGTGGAGTTTAAGCAATATTTTGATTGTCTTTTATGGGTAAATATGGGATGGTTATCTTTGGTCTACTATTAGTATTATAAAATTATCTCAGTGTATGTTTTGCATTCCTAAGGCTATAATTATGTCTTTGCCACCCATTTAATGAGAGATATCTCCATGCAAATGGTGTTTTCCCCTTCTTGGACTATTCTGGTAAGTTTTTATATTTAGCTACCCAGAATTGTCTTTCATTTTTCCCAAGTTTATCATAGTAGCTTATGTGTTTAACAGACTAAAATAAACCTATTCTACTCTATTCATTTCCTTTCTCCATTCTTCCTTTCTTTCCATTCTTCCCTTATTTACCCTTATTTCCTTTTATCTCCATTATGTACTTTTAGGTTAAAAGTATGAAACCCCCAACATAAATATTTTTTGCTATAAATAGTTGTGAATGCTTTTCCCCTACTTTTCCATTTTTTGTATTCAATAAAGGTAGCCCCATCTGATAGGAGATGAAATTTGTTTTGTGTTTCTGACTAATGCAAGGACTCAATTTCCATACCACTGACTCAAAGTCACCAATTTGTACCCTTGACAATTTTCTAAGCTAACATGAACATGTGTAAAAGATTTTTTTAGAATTATCTTCAGAAATGATGAAATATATAAAATATATTGAATCTAAATATATATTTTATGTAATTGAACTTTTATAGTTGATCTTCAAGGAAGATCAATTACATGCCTCTGATTTTTATTCGTATGTTGAAACTATACAATTTATATAATAGATTATTTTGAAGGTAGCTAAGTAAATGTCTCTAGCTGAATGGGGTATTCATATGTAATACATGGAGCTATAATCACTTTGGTTTCTATAAATATACTTGAAACATCAATGTACCAATGATGATATTTCACGTATCTTATATATCCATGGACATCCTAATAGCATCTCAAATGTCCCAGTGTTGGTAAAAACTAATAGTTTAAATAGAAATGATTGTAGTCCATACCACAAATGGTAAAAAAATGACCCAAAGAGTTTTTTATAATTTTTATTGAATAATTTTATCATAGTAGTCATACTTATCAAGTCTCTCTGTGTATATCCATGACTAGTGAGTAATGTCATAGTGTATATTTTTTCACTTAACTCATTATCCCCATAATAATATATATAGAATGTGATTCAATGACAAAATGTATAAACAAAGGTTCATTCATAGAATAATCATAAATAATCTCATGGTCATTAAATGTGATTTTAGGTGATTTTACTTGTGTGTCTTTAAGCATACCAATAAGACCATCTATAGGATGATCCTTCTCAGTTCTAGAAGCATCATAATCAGAGGAGTGCATTATAAGTCATATGTACCTTATGATTAGCCTTGGTTTCTTGAACCACATGTTTTAAAAATGGTTTTAAAAATATTTTAAGTTTCACATTAGATTTTGGAACTAAATTGTTCATATGTGTATTAACATCATTGATCTCAATAGTGTTGTCCTGAATTAAATCTTGTATCTTATATCTTAAAGCGTAATATATTGTTAGAACATTTAATGGATAAGAGGGCTATTTTAGACCTTGAGTTTACTTTGGTGTGTAATTAAATAATGATAATTTAAGATTTATTAACATGAGATGAAAACCTCATGCAAATAAATAATAAAATATAAATTGTTTATTACTTAATTATTTTTAAATGATTCTTGGGGAAGGATGGAACCATTGGTTACAATGGTCATGTCCCCCCATTCCTATTATAAATAGGGTTTTACCCCTATGTTAAAACACACTCTTTGTACACTCAATTGAATATTAGTGATTGTGATGAAGTTATATTTTCATGTGGATAATTTATTATAAAGTTCTATGAAGGTTTATGTGAAGAAGTGAGAAGTAAGAATGCTTGGTATTGGGGTGCATATTTTATCAATTATATATCATATTTGTCTAGTTTTTTTACCTTTCAAGGTTTTCCTGTGTTATTCTTTATATCATGTGTTTTGTTGTTCTTTAATAATCATTTACATGTGTATATCCTACACATTATGTAATTCATGTTAGATTTATTTATTATCATGGAATCAAAGCAAGGGATGTGTTAATTTATAGGTAAGGACTTGATGATTATTCTATGGATCATTCAAACATGTGTAATAATGTTTTTCCTTCAAAAATCAAGTTGTGTGCATGTATAATAAAGAGGGATAAATAATTTTTTTCTTCTTAGTAATAAATCAGAAATTAATGTGGAACAATTTCACTGAATCACAATAAAAAGATCTATGAATAAAGATACATAAAGAACATAAATTAAAAATGCAAAATAAGAAGACATGATTTAACATGGTTCACCCAATATGGGTTATGTCCACCAAGAAACACTTTCTTAGATTTTATTACAAGCCAACAATAGTACAATCCACTCTTAGATCAGTCTTTTCATAATTAAAATGCATAGAGTTATGCTCAACAAACTCTCCTTAATTCACACACTCTATTCTTCCTTCTCAAACTCATATCTTTAGATGTATTACCTATTATATGTCCATCTATAATACATCAATAGGTAACCAACATAGTAGTTTTACAAAACAATGGGTTCGAAAAATCATAGGCCAAGTCAATTCATAACGGTTCCCCATTAATCATGGGCAATGACACCACACATATGGAAGTATAGATAAACCACATATCTATACTCCTAAAAAAGAGGGTCTAGAAAATAAATTCCAAAATTTGTGAGGACACTTAGATCCTATCCAAAAAGTTACCTTTGACTAAAGTGACATGTCATCCCTTGGCCCTCTCCACAATAACCTATTATATGTTTAAGTTTTCAAATCTTGACAAAATGTTAAATATGTCCTCATAGACAATGGATTTGGCCTCAACATTTTTTCTATAAGGATATTCAAGCATATTGGATACACATCGGTTGATCTTTAGTTAGAGACAATTACCATTAAGGCATATGATAATGAGGAAAGGGAGTCAAAGACAATAATTTGTTTGCTAGTGTTCATCAAGCCCTTGACCAATAACACACTTTAACATGTTCTAGATTTAGATTTATCATATAACTTATTTTTGGGTTGACTATGGGTACATGAAATTTGGGAAATACCTTCCACATTATACCAATGTATCAAGTCACCCATTCTAGGATGGAAGTGATTTTTCCTAGAAACCTACAACCATATTAGTTTTATAAACATTTAGAAGATAAATATAAGAGCTAAAATTATTGCTTCATCCTAAACCATACACCAAAGAAGGATAAATATGTATTTATTGAATTTCTAAAATCTAATTATATAGACATAGATAGCCTTTCCTCCACTTCATATATTCCCCCTCTTAAAATATCTAATCATTTTATCATTTCTGACAAAGGTCTAGTGGAATACCTCATGTTTAATGCATTCCATGTAGCCAAGCTCCCATGGGCCCCTAAATCCTATGGAAGACCCAATCCAAGGATGTCCAAATGGAATGGTGATATAAAGGAAAGTTTAATTCCCAATAGCCTATAATTTTCACACCAGACACTAGCCAATAACAAGACCCATTTGATGAGGATGATTCAGAGATTTATTATGATGATCTAGCTGATTGTTACCAACACAAAAAGTATCCCATCCCTAACTAGATCATGGATAATCAAGATTATGATGGTCGAGGCTTGGGGTAAATTAGAAAGGAAATCTTGAGCCTACCTCCATTACCAAACACAAAAGAACTTATGGTATTATATTTAAACCAGTTGGGGGTAACCCTATATATCTTATCTATGTTCTTATGCCAATTACTAATGATGATGATGTCGATAGTGGCATAGAGTCTAATATAGTTTATATGAGGACTTATACCATATGAATATGTTTAAACCTCATTTTTTATATACCATTACGTTCTTCCTTATCCACTTTTATTCCATCATCCTTAACTAATAGACTAGGACCAACAAGAATCCTAGCATCACTTGATGAGTTAAACAATGATGAGGCCATTTACAACTTCATGGGCCTAAGAGACGATATTCCTCTATGAAATCATTATCAATGGTTTTATATAAAATTGGATTTTTATGCCTGTATAATGGAGTAAGTGAACTTACTTAACCAAAAACAAAAACAAAATCCACCATTGAGGTCCCAAGGTGAAAACCTCTTTGAGGCACTTTTGGATCAGGGTAATAGTAAATAAAAAGTCCAATCTCTTAGTGAGAATAAATTTTAGGCTTCATTAGATGGGGATGTTTACTCTTCCTCGAATGAAGCTCAAGCTCTCACCAATACCATGATTATATTTAGGTCAAAAATTAGTGTAGAAGAGTAATAGGTTTTTGATCAGATTGTCTAAGAGTGTCCATAAGTGTTTTTTACATACCTTTCCCACCATTTGGTGATTTTGATTCATCTGTCTGGGTGAACTTGATGAAATAGTATAACCAGAGGACTTTGATATTTATAATTAGTTTACTTGTTTGTAAAATTTACTCAAAGATGGTTATACACTCCTTTGGGAGGACACTCTTGAAGTCAATATTAGAGCACCAATCTATCTAAAGTGGATATAATTAGGCATATCCCTCACTAAGGAGTAATGTGAAGTTATTACTTCTCTCTTTAGGGATTTCATTGATATTTTTGTATGGGATTATTTCAATATGTCATGTTTGGACCCTCCCTTGGTTGTACATCATTTATTGTGGTACATACTGATGCTAAGCCAATTTAATAGAAGCTGAGGAAAATACATATTTGTATTGCCATTTTGGTCAAGAAAGAATTAGAAAAAATCATAGAGGAAAGATGCATTCATCCTATCGATTATTATGAGTGGATCTCTAATATTGTGCCAATTAATTAAAATCTAGAGGGTATCAAGTTATAAACTTATTTTTGTGACATCAACAAGGTTTACCCAGAGGATGACTTTCCTCTACCAAATATTGACATAATTATGGAATCCACGGTTGGATATGATATGTTTTCTCTAATGGATGGATTTTTAGGGTATAGTCAAATTAGGATCATGCTAGAGGACCAACATAAGATAATATTCAACATAATTTTGGGGATATTTTCTTATCAGGTAATGTCATTTGGCCTAAAAAATGTAGAGGCAACATACCAATAAACCATCACCATTATTTTCTATGATATGATTCATGAAATTATTGAATACTATGTCGATGAGATCTTAGATAAATCTAAGACCCAATCAAACCATCCAACAGTACTCCAAATAATGTTTGAAAGGCTTCACAAGTACAAAGTCAAGATTAACCATAAAAAGTGCATCTTTGGCATCACTTTAGTTAAATTGATAGGATTCATTAATTCTAATATGGGAATTGAGGTATATTTAGCTAAGATTAAGGACATTACTGAGATGTCATTACCATCTAGTTTGAATCATATCCATAGTTTGTAGGGTAAGATACAATCCATTAGGTGCTTCATTTCTAAACTGGATGATAAATGCCATCCATTTACCCACTTGATGAAGAAATGCAACATTTTTTCATGAAATTTCAATGGTCAAAATGAATTTGAACACTTGAATTAGTACTTGGCCATTCCACTTATTTTATTACCACATATGCTAGAAAACTCACTACTACTCTACCTATTTGCAATTAAATAGGCCCTTGGGACACTTTTGGCCTAGCATGATGAGCATGGGAAATAACATGAAATATACTATCTCAATAATACATTGGTTAGGTATGAACATAGTTATACATAATAGAGAAATCTTTTTTCACCATGGTCTTTGCAACTCAAAAGTTCTGGCATGACATGCTTAAAAATAAGACCATCTTCATCGCTAAAGTAGATCTGCCCAAGTATCTACTATCAAAAATAGCTTTATAAATATGCATGGATAAATTGATCATAACTTTAAGTGAATTTGAGATTATGTTAATCATAAGGCCATAAAATTATAGGTAATTACAAACCAACTTATCAAAGTTTCCCTTTCTGACTCTCAACCTAATCACTTTTGGGTTTCCAAATGAGTATATCATGACTGTCACAAAAAACACCTCTTGAAGAGTAGTAGTGAAAAATTTATTTTTGATGGTTTATTAATGTCTCATGGATCATGGGTAGGAATTTTGTTTATCATGACTTAAGGGGATCTCATTCCCACATCCTTATGTATCAAATTTCCTTGTACTAATAATATGACTAAATACGAAGTACTCATTACAATGCTTCTTCTAGTAATATACTAGAATATCCAACACTTATTAGTTCATGGAGACTCCCAATTTATTATCAATCAAGTCATAGACTAAATATGAAAATATTATGACTTAAAAATCCATGGTGGACACACTCAAACAAAAAATTTCTCATCTTTAGTTTGAATAGATACCTTAGGCTAGTAACAAAATAATGGATACTATGGCCATGATTAGTTCTATGATCTAAATCACAAATAAGACAAGATATTATTATTTACTTGTTGAACATCTTATAACACCTAGTCACAAACCTTAAGTTGTCAAAATGATTTTTGATATTATTAGTCCAAATTATTCTTGGTATGTTGAACTATATGATTACCTTCATGACAAAATCATCCCACCTAATCTATCTTATAGAAAATAAAAATCTTTCATAGACCAGCCTCTCATTACACATTATTTGGACCTACACTTTATCTTATAAACTTTGATGGAACTTTGCTTCACTATTTAACCTCAAAAAAATCTATATTATCTTTAAAGGAAGTTCATGAAGGGGTTTGAAAGGCCCAAACTAGTGGTGTCATACTTGCCAGAACATTACTACATACTGGTTATTATTTTCCAATTATAGAAGCTGATATTGTTGCTTATGTTAAGATGTGTACAATTCCATAAGCATGCTAATATGATATATGCTACAGCTCAAACACTCAAACCTCTAACCACATCATGGAAATTTTAAATGTGGGGACTCAATCTCTTGGGAAATATTAGCCCTACCTCTTCAAATGTCCATAAACATATCCTTACCGCCGTAGAGTATTTCACTAAGTGGGTGGAAGTTTTTCCCCTAACTTACGTGAACAACAAATAGATATCCAAATTCATTTTCAATCATCTCATCTATTATTATGGTATTCCATATAACATTATATCTAATAATGGTGGTTCATCCAAAAATAAGAATGTCAAATCCCTTTGTGCTAAAGATAATATTACACGAATATTTTCCACTGCATACTTCTCGCAAGGCAATGACCAAGAAAAGGCATCTAACAAAACCATTTTCAATATAACCAAGAAGATCATCGATAATATTATATATGGTTGGTACTTACAAATTTTCCATGCCCTTTGGGCTTATCAACCAATTTCTACACTCCAATGAGAGCAACACCCTATTCCCTAGTTCCTAGTGTTGACCAAATTTAACCCTATAGGTCAAATTGGGACCCCTATAGGAAAAAAATTGACTTTTTAGATGTTTTAGGGGTCTAATATTTGGTCATATGGTGTATTATAGGTCTTTTTATGTCATTTAATGCAATATTAGCCTTGGTCTTAGTCATTTTTAATCTATATGTCACTTTGAGTCATTTAGAAGGCTTTTAGGGGTCATAAATTCAAGTGGCATGGTTTTAAAGGTGTAAAAGTGTCATATTTTCCTTTCAAATTTAAAATAAGTTAGATTATTTATTAGGAATGTCAATCCCATCTAAAACTTGTAGGTTATCTAATTGAAGATCAAGAAATCAACTGAAAAAGAGGAGTTTGGCACTTGTACAGCCCATGAGAGAGTTTGGCACATGGGAGAGGGTCATGGAATGTCTATTCATATTACCTAGATTAAATTACATGGTTTAAATTATTTTTAAGTGCCAAATTTGATCTAAAAATATTTTGCTCCTTTTTCACCCTTCCAAACACATAGAACTACTTAGCAAGTTTATTCTTGGTATGGATAGTTGAAGAGGTTTTAGGTCAAAATAATTTGGGAGGTGAAATTAAACTCAGAGATATACATTTACATAAAAATATTTTTAATATCGATCAAGTGTGTTTTATGAGCCATCTCTAACAAGTTGATTGTGTTTTTTTGCTCATTGTTTCCTGCACCCTATATAATTTGCTCTTTTATGGATAGTTATATACAATATAATTGATGAGGTGGTTTATAGATGATTTTGACTATGTTTTATAATGTTACCCATTATTTTTTATCATTTTAAGGTGTTTGGATATGCAAATCATTTCAAAGTTTCAAGAGAAGCACCATTCTATGTTACATGTAGATTTTCACTATTTTTAGAGTCTCTAGGATTTGGTAGTGATTATATAGGATTATAATAATTTAATTACCACATTTAAAATTTTAGTTTTATCTCCTCCCATTCCAATCTTGAAGCATACTCCATGAGGGTGCAATCACAATGATCATGTAACTAGTTTACCCTATGACTATTATACACAATCAATCATGGTAAATCACGTGTATGGAACTTGTATGTCATGTTCATATAGGTGTGATTAAGGTTAAAAATACTTGGTGTATCTTTGATCAACATGAAGTAATGAATTTATCATTCAAATGGTAAGAGAGGGCTATTACAGTCATGCATAACACTTTCATACAATCTACCATTAGAATGTGCATCTACAAGTGCCTGAAAGGGACAATCATGTTGAAATTAAGATGTGATAGATTGTTATAAGTTTTGGAATATACTTATGTTTCATTTAGACATCATGGAAATAAATAAATAGGTTATCAAAGCATATTACTTAAGTTTATTGCCCCAATTTTGCTCACTTCCTATATGTAAATCAATGTGCACCTATAAGAATCTTGGAGGATGACATCATACTAGAATAGGAGTCCTAGTGATGAGTGTATTGGGAAATTTTTATAGGGATTAAATTCAACCAAAATCATGTATATCTTGTATACTTTCTACATTACCACTCACTTCATATATGCATGACATTGTACACCTACATGTGGCTTAACAATAGACTGAAAATGATTGAATGAAGAGGGATGGAGTAAGTGATAGAAATATTTGATGTCCTAGTGTGAATAAAAATTCATGATATACATACTTGAAAATATAGGTTGGAAAATATAAGTGGGAATATTTCATAAGTAATGACTATGGAATTCAAGGATCAAATCCCCAAAAGTGCAAAACAGAGTTCCTTGATGTTTTGTTGATATTTTGTAATAGGGGTACTAAAGGATTTGAGGTGTATTGATGACTAAATATAGTAGTATATATATAGGATATGGAATATGAAAATTTTCCAAGGTAGATGATTGATGGAGGATGGTAGTTGAGCACCCCAAAGTTGACATTTGAAAATTGAATTTCCTCACTGTTAACTATAGAATTTGAATGATTGTCATTGCTTCTAAAGGTGATAGTGTATAAGAATGTGTTCATGGTAGATGGTATCCAATTATGATAATAAACATAATAATATTCAAGGGATATACATTTAAGTCAAGACACATGATATAACCCCACATGTCTACCTACAGGTCTCTTTGGATCACAAAATATGCACCTATAAGTTGGCTATAGGGTCACCATGGAGAGTAGGATAGATAGCCTTGATAACATACCTCACTCCAAGAATATAAGGGATAAGTTTAGTTAGATCATGGTTTTAATAACTTAAAGGAGGTTTTTATTCATTGTCTTTAAGGCCTAGATTATGTAGTTCACCTACAAGACCCCACATAGTCAAACTGTACTTAACTATGAGAGGCACAGAGCAAAGGGACTATGTTTTTGATGAGGTATAACATAAGCAAGGTGAAAAAATGGGTCTAAACCAAAATAAAATGACCCTAAGGGATTAAAGTGAACTCATTAAATGTTTTTAAAATCTCAAATAGGCAGGAACACCTACAGGTGTAGTACAACAAGCAAAACACAGTCAAGGGATGTAACTCAATCTTGAGAGTTTAAGATATGTGAAAAGATACATGAAGGTATAAAATTATGAATGTATTTTAAATACATAAATAATTATTATATAGGTTTTACTGGGATAATATTATATGAAAATCATGTAGAGAGGGAGCTTTAATGTTGTAACATACAACCTACACCTTGAACATTGCACACAATCTATCCTCTAACAGTTTGCCTTGGAATTTGAAGGAGTTTATGGGTAAAATGACATAATAGAGGTCTGAATTTTTTTGTATGATGTCTAAATAACTTTTATAAGTCCCTAAAATATTCACCATTATCTGAGAAAATAGGAGAGTGCCCTCTCTTTTGTTTCAGATAGAGGGCACTCTCTTTAAGTGTAAATTGGTAGGTTTTGGGGAAAAGGTGACAAAAGGGTGGACCAGGAGCTATTTGAACATTTAAAGGAGATTTAAGAGGTTATAAAACATATATAAAAACATGAGAGACCTTTTATAAAATGATAAATCTAAGCATGGTGCTGTAAACCGTCAAGGTTACAGTAAAGCCTGTTAGGCATGTTTAAGCCTAGTGCCCAAATGAAAGGTCATTTTCATTTATAGATGCAGGTGAGATTTATACCATATTGAAACATGTTTATGGGATAAATTTATATGTTTTTGAGATATTAGGATGTATGGGAATCCATGAAAAGACTACTTTTTGCTTAAAGATAACTCAGGCCTGCAAGAAATGGAGAAAAAAATTCAACAAGGCAACTTTAGAAGCTCATATCTACTTGAATGATTTGCATGAGGACTTAATAATCTTGGAAAAGTTAAAGGGGGTATTTAATATCATTATTTTGTAATTTATTTTCAAATTAAATGTCCCTTATTTATGAATGAAGCTTAAGAGGGTAAAATAGGCCTAGACTCACCAAAACCCT
Organism: Torreya grandis; assembly: GCA_037957365.1. NCBI lineage: Eukaryota > Viridiplantae > Streptophyta > Pinopsida > Cupressales > Taxaceae > Torreya > Torreya grandis. The sequence continues at coordinate 173,707 of JARHVA010000262.1, read as the reverse complement.
TACTAAAAACCAGTTTGAGGAAACAAAAGAGATAATGCACCAAAATGGCATAGTTTTCAAAAAAAAGGATTTTATGTTGTATATGAATTAGTTAGGATCCCTAAAATTAGGATGAGTTGTACATAATATATACAAATAAGGTATAAAATTTATTTTTTTAACTATTTTGTGTATTATACAGGTTCTAGGAGGTTTCAAGAGATGGGATAAAATTTAGGAGTGAGATAGAGAATTAATATAAATATAAATGTAAATTTAATTCCTTGGAAAAACTCCTAAGTATGCCTACCATATCTCTAATCTTAGCTAGTCAAAACTAGCATAGTGAACATGATGGCGAGAAGTGTGAGAACTTCAAGTGGATGGATTTTTAAGGTTTACCTGAGCAGTATAAGGCCATGGAGGGTATTTAAAATTATCATTATATTTAATGGATTTACATGAGAAAATTAACCCAATTTTTATGCCAAGTGTGACTGAAAAAGGAGTTTTCTAGACTATAGGCAGTGATGCCTAACTTTCAAGAGATTTTAGATGAGTAGGACTACAACCAATGCATGGAGAAGCATGTATAAAACCATTCCCTCTCATTCCAATCATGAGACTTTTCCCTAATCAGTTTTGGGACATTAAAATAGGGATAAATCAAGTATGTATTTTTTTAAGCTAGCAAAGGGAATTTCATACCACATTTCAAAAGTTTCATGACTTTAGGTGACACTTGTGCTTCCTAAATTTGCATGATCAATTTCACATTCTCTTTTCATGCACATGTAAATAATTTTATAAGATTAAAAAGTGTCCTTATGAACTATGTACTTTTCTCTTCTCCTCTCTCCCTCAAGTTCTATAAGAACTAGCCATTTTGGCCTTTGTAAACTATGTTCCACTTGAGTATGGTGAAGCCTTGCTCATTTGCATACCATGGATAAATGAAGACTACTAATTTTTACCTCTTCCATGAATTTTCATAATGTGTTCACTTGGATGATTAATTTTTCTTAGTGATGACTTGTCATTTCCTTAACATTATTGTTTCATTCTCTCACCTATTTGTAGTTGGAAAGCTTCTTCTTGAAGGCCATGTGAAGTTTTCTATTGATGTGTCAAGGTTGAGTGAGTTAGTTTATTAAAATAGTGACATCCTACACCTCTGTTTTAGTCCTCCTAGCCTAAGCATTCATCACAACCTCATAATGAAATATTGATGTGAGAGGATTCATATTGGAGAAGTGTATGTTTAGTTAGTCTCTTGTTCTCATGTGTAACATGCAGCTAGTTGGTAGTCATCAAATAATTTGGTGTATCACCTCCTTTATGATATTTTACTTTTATTTTTTTCTCCCTTTATCCCTCATAAGCATAGGCGTAGTAGTGGTCTACAAGTGGTACATCAAGGGAGCTAGCCCTATCTAGAGATTCGCCTCATTATTAGGCTACCCATAACCTATAGATATTTTAATTGTGCCACTTGGATGAGGAGAGCTGAGACATCTCTTAAACGGGTGAAAATATAAGTGATAAAACCTATTATTGATGCTATTATTCCTATAAAGTTTGAGTTACATTTTTTACACATTTTATCAAATCATATCCTTGATGATGAGGATTACATAGTAGCTTGTTTACAGGAGATATAATTACTAGATAAAAAATGAAGGTAGCATTGAATAACCTTCAAGCATACTAAAATTGGCTATGTAGTCAATATAATAGGTGCATTCAACATAGAAAATTTAGGCTTGGTGATCTTATACTCAAAGAAAAAAAAACACACCATGTTGAATGCAAGAAAAAAGGTAAGTTCAAACCTAACTAGTTAGGGCCTTATATCATTACCACTAACTATGGTTCTGGGGCATATAGGTTGGCTACGCCATAAGGAGAAGAATTTGATGATATGATGAATATAATGTACCTCAAGCACTTTTTTTCTTGAGTGACCTAAAGCATTTTCTATGAGGATCATTTACTTTATATCATGACCATCCCTTTGATACTATACCATGACATATGCATTTTCTCACTATGTCTTTCCTATTTACCTTGGGTTCTAATCTAATGTCCTTATTTTGACCTTGATTTTTATCTATTAGTACTTTATTAAATGTTATTATTTGGGTTTAGATGAAGTTTTATAAAATTATTTTGACTTAAAGCTATTGAATACATTCTTTGAAATGGCCATCTCTTCGAGCATTGTGATAGTGTGCCTAGAAATTACATCCTTTACTTTTGACAAATTTTGTATCATTATACATTTTCATATTTTTATACTTGTTCCATTTTATTTTTCACAAAATTATTGTTACCTAGTCAGATTACTCGATGTAGAGTGAATTACAGTGGCTTGAGGTCCATTTAGACTATGTAGGCAGTGCTTAGTGTTTTTTGAGGATAGTTCGACCACCCTTATTCCCACACTCTCATCATCTTGTGAGCAATATAAGCCATGCTCTCATCATTTTATGAGAAACCTATGTTAATGCTCTCACCATTTTTGGAGTTAAACCATTATGTATCTCATAATCTTCTATTGAATTGAGATGCTTAAAAATCCCTAAAAACATGGAAATATGCCAAAAAACTCTTAAAAAGGCTTTAAACTTTAGGTCCTTCAAATTGTATCCATGATAATTAGGATGTGTATATACTATTTATCTATATAAATAAAGCATTAAAATGGGTTTCATATAATCCATTTCCTTGTCCTATTACATTTCTTGATTGTATTCCTTCCCATTTCTAAGATAAATACATTGGCTTGAGGTACACATAGACTATGCAGGGATCACTTAGATGCATGGGACATCCTAGGTTATCTCAACTAGTACCATCAATTAAGCTCATTTACCAATTTCATGAACCATTCCTTTTCCTCATTTTGTTTCAAAATGATCTTTTTATTTTGTGACTCATATTGTCTAATGCTCTCATCATTTTGTGACTCATATTGTCTAATACTCTCATCATTTTATGAGTCATATTTTATTACACTCTCAAAATTTTTTGAGTCTATTATTATTCTAAAAATTAGATGTAGTGAACATTATGAATTATCATACTCTTTCATTTGTGAAAAATCTCCTTTTGTCTTGTAGTGTGGTTTTAGCCTAAACCACTCTCTCGTAGTTTTGTGAGTTATTGTGCTTGACATTATCACAATATTGAGTGACAACCCCTTTGTTTCATGCACTAATTATTTTTAGAGACAATCCCTATTTTATTCTAAAATCAATCTCTTTTTCCTAATCATTAATTTTATTCTATTCCACATCCTAGGAGAACTACATTGCCTTGAAGTCCATATTGGAACTCATGTCCATGGGACTCTATAGGCAATGCCCATTTAATTGGGGAATTTGAAGTTATCTTGACCACCCAATCCATATTATTTTGTTCCCCCTTTCCATTCCTATACCATAATACCTATATAGTTATTCCCTATAGCCTAAGGGTAACATTTTTCCAAGCATAACACTTATATTACACATGCACAAATAGTTAGAGTAGTTTTTTGTTTTATTTATATTAGATTAATTGTTTATTTTATTTTCCTTAAGTTATTTGTTTATTTTATTCACCTTATATTAGTTTTTTGATTCATTTCCCTTAATTTGGTTTGTTTCTTATATTTTTCCTTCCATTAGTTCATTTCTAGTTTTCACCTTAGGTTAGTTATTTCTTACACTAGGCCTTAGATTAATTTTTTTATTGTACTTTGTCGTAGGTAGTTTTGTTTTCAAATTATCTTTTAGTTAGATGCTCTGTGTTTGTTTGTTTCTTACTTATGACCTTTTGCCTTTTGTGTGTTTTTATTTTATCTATTTACTTAAATTTTGTTTGTTATATTTGTCATTTTAATTGGTTGATGAGTAACATTTACTTTTGTGCCTTTGATCTCCTTAGTTTTCATAAGTTTATTACATTATGTGTACACTTGAGCCTTAACTATTATATATTGTACTTAAGTTGTGACTATTTGTATTCACTCTTACACTTAGTTTATTACATTGTATTTAATTAAGGATTTTATTGATCATATCTTACACCGAGGTTATTTATACTTGAATTTAAATTAAGGTTTTCCATCCATAAGACATACATTGTTATTATGGTTTGTTTATAACTATGGTACATAATGCCACATGCTATAATAAAAATTAGGCCAAAATATCTCTCAGATGATGGTACCAATATTATCTCCTTTTTCACAATAGGCATACCCAAACAATCCAAACCCCTAATACATAAATCATAATGAATATACTATGTGCTAATGAGGACGTGCATATTTGAATAATCATGTATTAAAATTCATACACATGATTAGATAAATACATTCCAAACATCTCATACACATGACACATCTATGGTAAGTGAAGAAGCATACAAAAAATTTGCTATATTACATTGTAAAAAAGAGACAAATAACATCAACATTTCCAAATAAACACAACATAAACATGAGATCATAACATATGATAAATCAAATAAGGAGCATCACAAATATATAAAAAAGAATAAAATTTCATGTATAAGTTTATAAAATGAGTATGAATGTCATATATCTCTTAAAAAATGAATATACATCATAGCTATATACATGTCATCATGTTAAAATGTAATAATGCTATAGAACTATATAATATCATCTCTAACTCTGAGAATCCCTAGGTCCTACAGGTGGTGGATGTGGCCATGGATGTTGTATTGATTGACCTAAGGACATATCACTATGTGTCCTTGATATAAATTGGGATGACTGATTGTCATCTATTTTTTTATCCAAGACCTCAAATTTAAGAATTTGTTAGTCCCTAGGAATCATGGTCTCATAGGCTCATTGATAGTAAGAGGCCTCATCCTTATCTTGAATGCTCTCCAAAACCATCCTAGAAAATATTACGTATTTAACTGCTCCATGTGTCTCATCCCACTCTCAATGGGACCTCTAAACATATATCCTAGCCTAATCTCACTATGTTATAACATGATTTTTGGTAGCCTATATATGTGCTTATACATGTGTCATATGTGTTATCTTTGAATTTAGTGAGTCAATATCAAGTAGTAATCTAGGCATTTTCTAAGAGTCACATGTGCCTGTATCTGACCTAATATCCTCTCTAGGTCCTCAATCTCACATAATCTAGTAATGATATCCTCCTCTAGTAGGGAATGTCTTTATCTATGTGTCCTTGACAACCCTACTTGGCTTAGATATACCAATGTCCTTAATGGCCCTACCTAGCCTGTATCTATCTATATACCTACTTGATCAACCTCTATCTCATCCCCAACATAGTTTGACACCATGTCATCACCACTCCACCTTGTACCTCCCTATCTTATACCTATCTTTATTCTAAAAAATGTGTTATCAATCTTAGTGAATAAAACTATGCCCACCATATCATGTACATCTGTATCACACCTATATCTATGGGGCCTAATCTATAGGCCCATCAAATTTTTATTAATCCTCATATATTCCTAAATATTTACTCCTTATAATCAAATATGTCACTAGATTGATCACTTGAGCAGCATGAAAAAACCACCTAGGATCATCTGGTACATCTTGTTATATACTAAACTATTGTAACACTTAATCTAGCCTTTACTCCTCAATAATATGTGTTTACTTACCTATCAAAAATATCTTGGATGTCATATATGTTTTATACCATATATATTATCTCTAATGAATTTTTAGTGACAAGTACGACCTCTATATGAATAAATCAACTATCAAGTCATCTAACATCCCACAATAATGGTAAATCTCACCATAGTTCCCTCTGCAACCTACACATGTCTATATCCATATCTAACATACTAAATAATGTGGGCCTCATAATTGTATCTAACTTATGAGGTATTCTATGTATATGTTCCCATCCCCAAACCTAGAGCAAGGTAGTAACCTTAATAATTTGGCCTCCTCGATAGGCCACCACATGGAAATATCTATATAGTTGGGCCAACACTACATGTCCCCAAACAAATTTGGCCATATCATCTAGCATAAATTCAATTATATTTCCTAGGCCCATGTGAAATAATTGGCCACTCTTGTCAAGAAGCAATATGTTGTTGATAATCACCATCAACACCACAACCTCCCTGTCAATTAGCATTGGTGGTGTTGACTCTTCAAGTGCTAGGTTGTCTAGCTAAATGTATGTATGCAACTCCAAAAAA